>OY992878.1:102966361-103301361 GCA_963921405.1 Cepaea hortensis | reverse complement strand
AGTCTACCGAAATGGAACATGAAAGGGCCAATACCTCAATTCCAATATATGTGCACCCGTCTTGGTGCGGTCCCTATTCCATCCAGCTTGGAAGATTAAAGAGGGAAATTGTGAACAAATAAAACTTGGAGTACGACAGAGATGTGTTTTGTCACTTGATCTCTTCTCCCTTCATAGCGAAGTAATAATGAAAGAGAGATAAATTGGAAGCCGGGAATACTAATCGGAGGTTATAATATCAGGTTGAAGTAAAACAAAATAAATATGATAGACTAATCATTGAAAGTATGGAACAATATAGACGTGAAAATCCTGAGGATAAAATTAATACACAATGGGAATGTGTAAAAACCAGTATACGGATTGCAAATACCACCTGGCCAACGAAGGTAAATAAGAAAAAGCAATTTTGGATAGCCGATGAAATCTTGAGCAAAATTATTCTAAGAATGAAAGCAAAGATCACTCCAGAGTGTATATACGTCACAGAGAAATACGTCACATGTACAAGGTTGCCAAAGAAGATGGTTGCAGTAAAAATGCAATGAAATAGAGGATCTAGAAATAAAATAAAACTCGAAAACATTACATGAAAATATAAAAAGATTCACATAGAAGAAAAATAATATAAAATGAAATGGTTGTATCAGAGGAAACACTGGAGAAATTATAAATGATAATACCGACATAATAAAAAAAACATGTACAGAGCACAGTACAACAGATAGTTGTAGGTTATGGCCTTCAGGTTCACGACGGTAGGCAGAGGATCTCTTTTTTTTTTTGGGGGGGGGGGGGGAGAGACAAAGGCTACGGTCATCGACCAGTATGGTCACTACTAGGCAGGAAAACAATGGTAAACTTTCTTCTTTACAGATGCCAAGAATATCATGTACTGCAGTCTCATCGATAATCAGAGAAACGGCGTAAATGGGTGCTCCATAGGAGCAGCATCGCCCGGTAGGGGTCGTCATGTGCACCAGGTGACTCCAGACCGTCAGCAGGCGTCTGACTGCAGAAGAGTATCAACTTTGAAAGTAGGAACTTGGAATATAAGAACTATAAGTGGGGATGGAAAATTTGATAACAGTAAGAATGAGAAGACTAAATATTAACCTGTTAGGTATATGTGAGACCAGATGGACAGGAATGGGCATTATAACATCTGAGGAATATAAAATAATCTATTCTGGTGGAGAGAACAGCGAGGAGTAGCAATTATAATGGATACAGAGAGATCAAAATCGATCAAATGATATTGGACTGTATCAGACTGAGTGTTACTGGTGAAGCTGAGTGGACGACCTTTTGATGCCAACATCATGCATGTTTATGCAACAACAGCAGATAGTAGTGATGACAGCATTGATGAATTTTATAATGATTTAGAGAATGTCTTCAAGAAATGTAAGAATTCTGAAGCAAATATCGTAATGGGTGACTGAAATGCCAAAGTTGGAAATCAACAGGACGAAAGCATAGTAGGCAAGTATGGACTAGGGGAACAGAATGAAAGAGGTTGCAGACTTGTACAGTGGGCAAAAGAGCATGATGTGGTTATTGGAAACACCTGGTATCAACAGCACCGAAGGCGATTATGGAGGAGTCCTGATCATAAGATCAGAAATCAGACTGATTACATTCTCATAAATAGAAGATTTCGAAACACCTTAAAAGTCGCAAAAACTATACCAAGCGCAGACTGCTACAGCGACCATATATTAATCTTAAGCAATATACATATAAAATTAAAGAAAGTCAAATATACACCAAGAAACACAAAGTTTCATCTAAAGGCACTGAAGAGTGAGGACATAATAGATAAAATCAACATAGAGGTAAAGAACAGATTCGATGCATTGGCCGATATGGAAATATTATTTCAAAATGTCACCGACCAATGGGAAATATTAAAGAAATCAGTCAACCAAGCTGCAGAAACAACCATCCCAAATATAATAGGACGCAAGAAATGAATGACGGAAGACATCTTAAAACTCATGGAAATAAGAAGAAATAATAAAAATAACAAGGGAAAATATGAAGAGATTCACAGGAAAATCAGGAAGCTATGCAAAGAGGCAAAAGAAACATGGCTTGAAGACAATTGCAAGGAAATTGAAAACCAACACAACACCCGGAATACCAAATTAATGCACAAAAGAATTAATGACATCACTAACAAACGAATACACACATCAACGGGTTGCCTAAACACCAAAGATGGCAAAATAATAATAGAAAAAGATCAGATTTTACATGCGTGGTCAGATTATGTGAAAGACTGTATGATGATACAAGAGAAGAACAAAGAGAGACCATCAATTTTGAAGATGGAAGTTCAGAATGCTCTTAACCATATGAAAACTGGCAAGACCCCGGGTACAGATAACGTCACAATAGAAATGATGAATGCCTTAGAAGAATATGGATTAGACCAAGTCACGAGACTGCTGAACGCAATATATGATACTGGAGTTATACCTCCTGAATTATATAATTTTATAATTATTGCAATCCCGAAGAAATCAGGAGCCTTGGAATGCGATCAACATCAAACAATTAGTATAATGAGCTACATCACGAACATTTTGCTGAGAATTATCATGCAAAGAGTTAGGAAGAAAATACAACCTGAAATAGGAAAAGAACAATGTGGGTTTGTAGAAGGCTAGGGTATAGTAAATGCTGTGTATATACTGAGAACAGTAATTGGACGTTCTATAGAAGTGATCAAAGATCTATATCAAAGGCTTTCGATAAAGTGAGACATTTTTACATGATAAGGATGCTTGGAGATCTACAAGTTGATGGAAAAAGCATTTTTTTTTTTTTTGCATATCCTTTACAGGACATCGCTGTCAACAGCAGCATCTTTCAGCTGTCTGTTGATTTCTTGGCAAGATTACGCTCAGTAGTTTGCCATTGCTTTCTGAGCGGCCGGCTCAGTATCCCGCAAGTCACCAGCGGGGGTCGAACCGCTCCCAGTTCTCTCCCGCTACGAGACTCTGCCTGATAAACGGGATTACGGAGAAAGTGTTGTAACCCCTCAGCCAGAGAGACCGGCGGAAAAAGCATTAGCATTTAAAAAAAAACATATTTTGGAGACAACAAGATAATATCAGAAATGATAATAATGTAGGTCAATATCAACCTACTAAAAAAGGTGTGAGACATGGATGTGTAATGTCTCCAGATATTTTTTCCCTGTACAGTGAAAATATTTTCAGAAATATAAACGATATGGAAGGAATCAACATTAGGGAAAGGTATAGCAATAACATAAGAATCCAAATGATACAGTCTTGATTGATTGATTGATCGATTGGTTGATTGATTAATTTAGGAACCGACATCACAGCATGGGGCATTCCCATAAGCGCTCCGTCCCCACCCTCAGCAGCCAGCGAAGAGTTCCAACACCAATAGTACCAGTAGTAATATGATTATATGTCCGGCTCGCCTTTCCTCTGAGCGTCGAGCATCGGCCAGATCCCCTCGTCACACCTCGCTGTCTCATTCTTGCCAGACTATGGTGATCCATTTGCTCCTCTACACGTGCTCCTACAATTCCGCTATCGTGTCTGCCTTGTCATGCATCAATACTCCACCAAGTTTTGCAGAGCCAGTCAATCTGTCCGCCTGTTCATTTCCCAGCACATCGGCATGCCCCGGAGAAAAGATCCAGACGATGCTTGCCATCCATGACCTCCGAAGCGAAGTAAGTCACTCTGCCCGAAGCTTGCCTGTCCTCACCTTCCTCAGCATGCTTTCTGAGTCAGTTACAATCACGATGTGTATGTGTGTCGTATTCTCCATCCAGCGGAAAGCTGCACTGACTGCCTCCACCTCTATTCTTAAGCTAGATATGGTGGTATCATATGCCAAGCTCTCCTGCACCAAACGTCGACCATTAGCTTTTGCTAAAAAAAAAAAAAAAAAGGCACTTCTCCTACCTCTCAACACTGATCCATCTGTGTAGATAATCACATCACCCGAGCGAGCATTATCCTGAATTAGTTGCTGGATTTCCACTTCCGGGGCCCTGCTGGCCATTCCCTGCACTCCCGGCTCAACGTGATTATAACTGCACGAGTCTGACTGCTCCGCTGGCACTCTGACCTACTCCTCTCCTCGCCTAATGTTCTCCAAGATGCCCACTTGTCTGATCGTATCCTCCGCCTGAGCCATCCATGACTTCCCTCTTATCAGTCGCTGATAACGGTGTCATTAACGGCGTCAAGCGCCTCATGCAACGGGTGATCTGTGTCTGCAGCTACTCTGAGGTATACCTTCGCCTGCATCACATTGAGCCTACTAGCAACAGTCAGCAGACCAAAGATGTAACGCATACACACTACTGGTGCATCCCAGAATGACTCGTATAGCTTCGTTCTGTATGCGCTCTAATTTCACCAGATGACTCTTTGAGACAGTAAGCAGTACTAGTCCATAATCAATCACTGAGAGGATCAAGTGCTGGTATAGTGTGAAAAGCGTTCTCTGTCTGTGTCCATTGCAGCCATAGTTTTAAGTGCACTGAGTCCCTGTTGAGAACTTGTCACAACCGTCTCCACATGGTCCTTGAAGAACAGGCTCCTGTAAAATGTGATTCCCAGATACTTCAGTTTGTTCTCTCTGTTGACGCTTCTATCATCTATCGTGAGGCTTGGGATATCAGCTCTCACAATCCTGTTGTCCGATAGCACTCATTTCAGTGCACCAATCAATCACTTTGTCTACTGTCGCCTGTAGCTCCTGGGCTGTTTGCTCCCTATCTCTCCCCTGCCTATGTGCAAGAATACCATCTGCAAATGTTAGTATCCTTCCAACCCCTGGTGCTTCTAGGTTTGCAATCTTGCTCGTATACACGTTAAAGAGCACCGGTGAGATTGCCTGTGGCAGTCCCGGGGTTAAAATATGTGGCTCTGAGGTCCATGCACCCAGACGGAGAGCAACCCGACGAGAATACAGGAAGGCTGCTATCCAGTTCACCAACCAGGGATTGACCCCTTTCTCCATCAGTGCGGTTATCAAAATATCATATCGAACTCTATTGTATACATCCTCGAAATCAAGCGCTGCCGCCATCGTTTCCTGTCTACTCTGGAACCCCTCATAAACGTCAAAGGCAAAAGTGGCTGCATTTGACCAGGTATCTTTTCCTGGCCTGTAGCTCCCCAGGCCTCTTGGAAGAAGCTTCCCCCTTTCCAAAAACTCTTGCAGCTTGACAGCGACTTTCTTCTCTAGAACCTTCCCAAATATATTTTGAAGGGTAATGATCCTAAAGCCGCTAAGCTTTGAATGATCCTTGAATGGTTTTGGGAGAGGGATGATATAGCTCTGCACCTAATCCTGCGGTACTGATGCTGTTCTAATGCTCTGGTTAAATCAGTCGGTCATCTCCTTCAGGTCTGCTTCGCTCAAAGCCTTCATGTGGCCATCCCTAACCCCATCGGGCCCTGCTGCCGTGTCTTTTGCCTTTTTCAAAATATGTTTAACATATTCAACCCGTATGATGTCTTCATAATGCATATTCTTCATGGTGCCAGATAATTCCTCTCTAACTGCATCCCTAGTACCCGCGTCAGTATGATTGGTCTGCTCTAAAAATCTCTGGAGAAACGCCTCCCCTTTCTCTTTGTCTGTTGTCACGCGCACACCATCATCTCTTTAAATTGTTCCCATTGTCATAGGCCGATCTTGTAAATGCATTTGTCTGTGCAGTTTCCTGAATTTTCGCAGTGTTTTATCACCTCCAATCTCCTTAATGAAACATTCCCATTTTGCGTTTTTGGCCTCTGCTTGAAGGCCTCCACCTTGTCTTTCTTGACATTTTCCGCTGTGTCCACTTCCTCTCGTGAGCTTCGGGGTCTCTGTCGCACTTTCCTTAGCTGCTTCACTGCAGCTCTCTTTGCTTTCCAAGCATCGTCTACTTCTGGGGTCCACCATGGGGGATGCAAGAAAAGGAGTTTTAACAGTCCTGTTGCAAGCCCCCTGTCTGAGGCGTCCAAGAAGGCTGTCGGTCCACTCATACCGGAAGGTCTTGCGCGCTCTCCCAACCTTAACTTTCTTGGATTTAGAGATCAGTACTGAGCATGGCATGTGATCACTCTCATGGTCATTCAAAACAGTCCATTTTACGTCAAGGACTGATGAATGGGAGACAAGTGTCAAGTCAATAGCTGTGTCTGCATCGCCAGGCCTAATTGCCATTCTCGTCGGCCTACCATCATTTATGCAGACCACATCGGTGTCCACCATGGCATCCGAAAGGACAATTCCCTGTCGGTTTTCTCCACTACTGTCCCAATCTCTGCTCCTCGCATTGAAGTCTCCACATATGAGTAGCCCATCACCTGGTAATTCCTCCAATTCCTTAAGCCAATCCCAGTGTTCCTTTCTGACATAACAGTCCACTGTGGCATATACATTTATGATGTTCCAACTTAAGCCACCAATCTCCATTTGTATACACTGGACCTCTCTTGCACTGTGATTCCACTGGCTCAAGTCAAGTACCACATGCTTCACTCCTTCCTTCACCAGCAGACCTTGCCCGTGTCTCTTCTGCCAGTAGGGTTTATATAACTGGCGTACCCAGGGCAACGGTATTTGTCTGTATTTAGCTCCTGGAGCCTTGCGGATATCAAGATCATATATTAGCCTCTCCAATACAGGACCTCTCTGCCTGGCACAACGACAATTCCAGTATCCCACTCTTACATGGTTGAAACCTAGCCTCTTCACTTTTCGTCTTGTTCTCCTGGCGTCTGCCCTCCTATTTCTATGCTTTCTTCTCACACCATTTCTTCGTCTTCTCCCTCTCACTCTCTCTTCGCTAGCCTCTGAAAGATATGTCAAGCGCAGAGCATGTGCTCCGTAGTTTCGGCGACGATTCCCGTGTTGAAATAATTCTATAAGCAAAGTTTGGATATTGCAGGAAATAACCGGTCGCCCTAGCATTGCCTGCTTGCTAGAGAAGAGGCAGGGGATGTCCCGCAGGAGTCCATATGCCTGGTGCCGCCCCGCACTCCTGCCAGACGTCCAACGTTCACGACCAGTTTACCCATGGCTATCCAGTTCCTCAGTACGCTGGTCCACCTTGAACTTGGGGATTTATATTTGGAGTTTTCCGTCTCCTAGATGGACTGCTGTCCAAAGCTAACGAGTTCCACCTACCCGGGGGAGGGGTTAGAGCGCCCTTGACTCGCTTGCCAGGCACGTCTCCGAGCATATGAGGTATTTTCTAAGGAACTCAGATCCCACCCTGAGATCCCGCCTCGTCATCTGTGCGCCCGCCAGTTGGTCCGCGGCTGCTTATTGGGTATTCGCAGCTAAACTCTATATCTAGAGGCCGTTCCACGATCCGCCACCTGTGGACGCGCTGGGTTGGGGATGGTCGCCCCAGCTTTGCCCAGTCTTGATTGTAGACAATGAACAGGACCTGTGACGGTTATTAAATGCTGTTGTTACAGACAGTGAGCAACTAGGGTTAGAACTGAATATTAAGAAGACACAGATTATGGTCGTCACTGGGAAGAAGGAAATACCACAATGTGATATACGAGTAAATGGGCATATTCTTGGACAAATTAATCGGTACAGTTATCTCGGAACAGTCATAACATCCGACAGAGATGCCTTGAAGAGATTAGAACAATAATAGTCATTGCAAAGGTAGCCTTTTGCAAGATGAAAAAAATTCTGACCAATAAAAAGATATCAATTGAAACGAGAAAAAGAGTGTTGAAGTGCTACATAGAACCTGTACTTTAGTATGGATGTCAAGCGTGGACAAGTCAAGCTGAAAAACATCTGATGGCTGTGGAAATGCGGTTTCTGGGGAAAATGCAAAGAAAACCATGGACGGACAGAAAAACCAATGAACAAGTCCATCAAGAAACAAATGAAGATCGTAAACTGATTAAAGACATTAGGCGTTCAATAGATAGAGAGTAGTTATGAACATCTCTGAGTTTATAGTGCTGTAGGGACAGTTTAGACTAGGAAGATTCACTAATTAAATACTTGAAAATTCACCAGCAACACTTTGTGTAGAGCAGAGACAATGGTAGGAAAATCAGTGTGGAGGCTCAGTAGCTAAATGAATGAATTGACATTAGATCTTCTGAGAGTTCCAGTTTCTATAGTAAACTTAGGAACATTATCCCAGAGATTATTGTGTGTAATCAACCTTAGATCTTCTGAGAGTTCAATTTTTCATAGTAAACTCAGGAACATTATCACAGAGACTATTGTGTGTCATTCATATGTTCATAAATGCTTTACTGGCTTATTTCCACAGCTTTTTGGTTAATAAACAAACTTAACTTTTCCGGCATTCTTTTGTCAAGTACATTGTGGTATGACAAAACATTTGATTATTTGTGTGTTTAGTTAATGAAGCTACATCACATAATTGTAGAATTTGGGACGACAGGTGGCTGGGTAAACACGAATAGACAGCAACGTCCTGTTCTATTGTAATCTCCCAGGTCCCAGATTACTCAGAAAAGGGAACTTTAAATTATACAAATTTCCTGTAACCATTTCACCTTTAAGGGAAAATGATTACAGGTGGGGGACTCATGAGCTAGATAAGTTTCTCTTTTCGGGAAGGAAGGTTTTGGAGGGAAGTTATCAATATTCCTGGGAAACCCCTAGATTTCCAGAGCTAATATGGGACACTTTGGCTTCCAAGAACCCATCCCCTCCAAACTAAATTAGTCCCATTCTCATAGCTTTACTTCCTTTGTGGGGTAGGCCAAGGTGGGTATTGCTTCCTAATTCCCAAATTTACCACATTTACTTGGGACTCGTCCGGGATTTGAACACGAGCTTCCTCGCAACCAGATACAACATTTACTGGGGATGGGAACTCGAGCTTTCCCGTAACCAGACCACATAGTGGGTTAATTTTGTTCACATCACAATTGCTTGAATTATGTGAATATTTTCTTTCAGGTTTTTAAGTGAAACAAAACTCTACATTTTTTGCGGGACTTTATTTGCATTTTTTTTTAAGACCGCATTTGCAAAGCTACCAGGTGGACTTTGTGAAATTCAGGATTCAGAACCACTGATTTATAAATCACTTGAGGTCTTAAGTAACCAGGTGTAAATCAGAGGGGTAGATCAGAATCTCTGTTGGTAGGTGATAGTGACTTCGGGTGTTTGGGGATTTTCTCTCATAGTCGGAAACTCCAGATTTGGTGTAAATATTTCCCTGCACATTGCGTTGTCTGATTTGTTGTTTGTGTTTTGCCATTGCATACTCTGTACCATTTTCAGACACAGAGGTCTTCTTATCTGAAACGGCAGAGGTGACACTTAGTATTTTTTTTTTCAAATATTTGGGAAAAATCTAGAATCTATTATGGCGGAAACCGCAACGCAACGGGCACAATTTGACCATGTAGGCAAACAATGTAGGTTAAAGGGTCCAGAGCTCGCGAAGTACGTCTCTGACGAATTCGATCGACATGAGCGTTTACGGGCCGAAATAACCCAGAAGGAAAAAGACAGAGAGACTGAAATAATTCAGAAAGAGAGAGAAAACCGGATAGCTTTGGAATTGGAGGATAGAAAGCTACAGGCTGAGATGCATAATAGAGAAAGAGAGAGGCAACATCAGTTGGAGATCAGGCTCATGGATGCTGAGTTAGAGATGAGGAGACTGGAAAGTGGTGTTCCTCCCACCCTATCCGTTTCCCCAGGCAGGCCAACTACAGACATACAGACAGAGGAGAGCTGCCATCGCACTGGAGCAATGGCATTTCCTTTAGAACCATATGATGAGAACGCTGAAGGGATTGAACATTATCTTTCCCGGTTCGAACTTAATGTGTGTTACCTGTGGGCTTGATGAATCTAAATGGTCGGTGAAACTATCCCAGGGTTTGAGAACAACCGCCTTTGAAATTTTCTCTAGACTTAGTCATGAGGAAAGACAGGATTACGGTACTCTCAAAAGAGCTTTATTAACTCGCTTCGAGGTCGATTCTGACAACTATAAATGGTATTCAGATCAGCTAAGAAGGAGCCTGGGGAAAGCTACGGCCAATGGGTAGAAAGATTAAAATCCTATCTGCACAAATGGGCAGAGATGGGAAAGTTTGAAGAAACATTTGAAGGACTCCAAGAGATGATTTTAATTGACCAATTAATGGATAAAATGTCATCAGAACTTCGGATGTTCTTAACACAGAATGGAGCTGATCGGCTTGAGGAAATTATTCTTTTGGCAGAGAGATGGGAGAAATCTCAGAAGGAGGTGGGAAGTAAGAGTCGGACGACTACAGCTTCTCCCCCAGACAAATCACTCTAAGAACAAAGAAAAAGAAAGCACCAACCCCAATAAGAAGTTGAAGAAATCTGCAAGCACCAGTCTAACTTATATTCAGGCTGCCAAGAAGAGTGGTAAGGACTACTGTACCCATTGCAGGAAGGTAGGACATCACACAAAAAATTGTCGGAAGAAACCTTCTACCCCTCACACAGTTGCATGTCTGACTCGCCGGAGGGAACGTAAGGTCAGCACTAGTGAAACGTCCAGCGTGACAACTCATGAAGACACCAATTCCAAAATTCCGGTAGTGGAATCCATCTTGTTAAATGGATACCCCGCCATTTGCTTATACGATACAGGTCTAAATTATGACTGCGTCGTAGCAACATCCTTAGTTCAGCCAGAAAAGTTGACTGAGGAAATGGTGATTATACAGGGACCCTTGAAAAGTTCAACCAAGATGTCACTACCAGTGGCTCGAGTACATATATCTTCGCGTTATGTTACTGGAACAATCAAGGCAGCGGTGATGGATGATCCCGTGTTCGCCGTCATGCTCGGTTGTCGTTACGTCTATCTAGGAGATCCTATACAGCCTGTGATAGTCGCTGCTATGACGACTAGTTCCAAGACAGAAAAGACTCCAACATCGTTGACTCCGACCACTCCTCGGTCAGAGGATCTGAAGAAAGCACAGAGTGCTGACAGCACCTTGTTGCCAAGCTTCAACAAACTGCCTAAAGCACATTCACCTCCACGTAGAGGCGACATGTATATGAAGGGTGAACTTCTATACCGAAAGGCAGGTAAAAGTGGACAAGAATATTCTCAATTAGTTGTCCCGTCTACTTATCGTGCTCAGATATTGGAAATGGGCCACAGCTTACCTTTCAGTGGGCATATGGGAATAAATGCCACTACGCAAAGAATTTCCATGCACTATTTTTGGCCAGGAATGAATTCTGACGTCATCAGATTTGTCAAGTCAGGCCAGAATGCCAAAGAGTGACCCAAGACATAGAACTCCTCCTGTGCCGTTTGGTGAGATGCCTATAACTGAATCTCCTTTCGAGAGAGTAGCAGTAGACATTATCGGACCACTCCCCAGGACGAGGAGGAGGAATCAATACATATTAACTTTGGTGGACGTCTGTTCAATGTGGGCAGAGAGTATCCCAATGCCTTCAAGTGACTCCAAGCACATTGCTGAAGCCTTACTTGAGATATTTACTTGGATTGGATTTCCCCTCAAAATCCTGTTGTTTGTCAATCAAGAATGATGATGACCATTCATTTCATCCAGTGGGGTTGAAGGTGTGGAGCCGTGGGTTCTAAGATGGCTGATAAGGCCTATTTTGGCTCGAAATGTTCTTTGACAATGTGGGCAAAGAATGCTTGACGTCTCTGGAGGAGGATTTCCTGCAGTGGTTTTTCTGTCCTGCCTTTTCTTCACAGCTCTTGCAGTCCTGGTTGCCTCACATATGACTGCACCTTTGCGCAATGATGCACGCCACGAATTTCGGTCTCTGGCTGCAGCCTCCCAGGTGTCATGATGAATTCCAAAAGCATTCAGTGAAATTTTCAGAGTGTCTTTAAAACGTTTCCTCTGGCCACCTTGGGAGCGTTTACCACAACGCAGTTCGCTGTAGAAAATTCGTTTAGGGAGCCTGTGATCTGGCATGCGGGTCAAGTGACAAGCCCAGCGAATCTGATTCTTCATCAGTAGAGTGTGGATACTGAGCATGGATGCTCTTTCTAGGACTTCAGTGTCTGGAATCTTGTCTTGCCATTTAATCTTCAGTAGCTTCCTTAGGCAGATTGTGTGGAAGTGGTTTAATTTCCTAGCGTGTCGCTGATAAACAGTCCAGGTTTCACAAGCATATAGCAGTGTGGATAATACAACTGCTTTGTAGACTTTTAGCTTTGTTTGCAGGCTTATTCCAGTTCTGTCCCATACATTCTTGTACAGTCTGCCAAAGGCTGCACTGGCCTTGGAGATTCTTGCATTCACTTCGTCATCGATTGTGGCAGCTTGTGACACAGTGCTGCCAAGATAGGTGAATTTGTCCACAACACTTAGTCTATGATCATTCACTTTGATATTCGGCACAGTGTGATTATTCCCTGGAGTCTTCTCCAAGTTGATATTGAGCCCAAAGTTGGCACAGGCATGTGAGAAAGCTGAAACATTATGTTGCATGTCCGCCTCTGAGTTGGCTTATAGAGCGCAATCATCAGCAAACAGGAGCTCTCTGACAGTGCCGCTGTCAATTTTGGTTTTAGCTTTCAGCCTTCTGAGATTGAATAACTTTCCATCCATACGGTAGTTGATGTCTATTCCAATGTCGTCGTTCTCGAAGGCATTCACCAACATGGCTGAAAACATGAGGCTGAACAGTGTTGGTGCCAGGACACATCCTTGCTTCACTCCATTGGTTACAGGAAAGGGTTCAGACAGTTCACCATTTTCCTGTACTCTTGCCTGCATGCCGTCATGAAATAGCCGCACTATTTGGACAAACTTTCGTGGACAGCCATATTTTGCCATAATCTTCCACAATCCTTCTCTGCTGACTGTATCAAAAGCATTGGTAAGGTCAATGAAAGTGGAGAACATTTCGCAGTTCTGTTCCTGACATTTCTCTTGCAGCTGCCTTGCAGCGAAAATCATGTCAACAGTTCCACGTTCTTTTCTGAAGCCACATTGACTCTCAGGAAGAAGACCTTGATCGAGATGGGCTGTGAGGCGATTGAGAAGAATTCTGGCGAGTATCTTCCCTGCAATTGAAAGCAAGGAGATGCCTCGGTGGTTGTCACAGGATTGGTGGTTTCCTTTACGTTTGTAAAGGTGGACTATTGACGCGTCCTTAAAATCTTGTGGCATGGTCTCGTTCATCCATATGTTTGTGAAGACTTGGTGAAGCTGCTCTGTTAGGACCGGCCCACCTGCCTTGTATATCTCTGCTGGGGTGGAGTCAGGACCAGGTGCCTTGCCGCTGGAGAGTTGCTGGATGGCTTTGTTTATTTCCACTATGGTTGGCAGGTCACCAAGTGTCTCATTGGTGGGAACTTGAGGAAGGCAGTTGATGGTTTCATCATCGAAGAAGGAAGTTGCATTTAAGATTTTGCTGAAATGCTCTGCCCAGCGTTGGAGGATTTCTTTCTTATCGGTGACCAATGTTCCCCCGTCTGCACTGAGGAGGGGAACTATGCCTGGTGATGAAGGACCATAGACCGCTTTCAGTGAGTCGTAGAAGTTGTTCATATCATGTCTGTCAGCAAAGCCCTGAATTTCATCAGCTTTGCTGCTCAGCCAGGAGCCCTGCATGTGCCGAAGTTTCTGCTGCACTACTCTCTGAATGTTCTTGAAAGCATTTTTTTTTTTATGTTGACTTTGGGTCATTCAAATGTGCCTTGAGGAGAAGATGTTTCTCGGCCAGCAATTGGTTGATGTCTTCGGAATTTTCATCAAACCAGTCTTTATGCTTTCGGGGGGCTGGACCCAGGATTTCCATAGCAGTGTTGTAAATTGTGTCCTTTAGGGCTCTCCATTCTGTTTCTGTATCCTGTTTAGCTTCAGCATTGGGCTTGAGGCGGTCTTCCAGCATATTTTCAAACGACTGCTGCATGCATTTTCTTGCTGTTTAGGCGGGTGACATTTAGCTTTGTTTGCATTTTCGCCCCTTGAGGACGCCATGGTGGCCTGATGTGGATGTTCATTTTCGAGACAATGAGACGATGGTATGTCCAACATTCGGCACCACACATGGATTTTGTCACTCGAACGTCTTGTCTGTCACTCCTCCTGACGATGACATAGTCAATGAGGTGCTAGTGTTTCGAGCGAGGGTGCATCCACGATGTGGAGGCGGTCAGTGCAGCTTTCCGCTGGATAGAGAACACGATACACACACACATTGTGATTGTTACTGACTCAGAAAGCATGCTGGGGAGGGTGAGACCAGGCAAGCTTCGTGCAGAGTGGCTTGCTTCGCTTCAGAGGTCACGTGTACCAAGCATCACCTGGATCTTTTCTCCTGGGCATGCCGGTGTGCTGGGGAATGAACAGGCGGACAGATTGGCTGGCTCGGCAAAACTTGGTGGAGTATTGATGTATGACAAAACAGATGTGGTTGCGGCCTTGTGGGAGCACGTGTACACCTCGGAGGAGCAAATGGATCACCATGGTCTGGTAAAAATGAGACAGCGAGGTGTGACGAGGGGATCTGGCCGATGCTCGACGCTCAGAGGAAAGGCGAGACGGACATATAATCAGATTGCTGCTGGAACTATTAGTATTAGAACTCTTCGCTGGCTGCTGAGGATGGGGACGGAGCGCTTATGGGAATGTCCCGAATGCTGTGATGTCGGTTCCTAAATCAATCAATCAATCAATCATATAAACCTTTTGAAGAAATGGAATGAAAGGTCCGCAACTTCCGAAACTGCACACCTGATGGCTATGGCTGTTGCTACTGAGGTAGAACAAGGAATTACCATGGGAACAGAATGTACACTGCAAGCCAAAGAGACATTTCAGGATGTGGATATCAACCCCAACCTATCTCAAGATCAAAAGAAGCAAATTCGAGATCTTATGGCAATGTATGCAGAAATACTTTCTGACAAACCTAGTCTTACTGATTTAGTGGAATTCGATATGAAGCTAACAGATGATACACCTGTGCGAGTAAAGACGTACCCAGTTCCTTATGCCAAGCAAAATACTTTATAGGAAGAGATACAGCAGATGCTCTCACCATCTGAATCTCCATATAGTGCAAGTGTGGTGTTGTTGAGAAAACCTAGTGGTGAACACAGAATGTGCATCGATTATCGACAGCTCAACGCGATTACTGAATTCCAGGCAGAACCTCTACCTGACCAGAATCAGCTGTTCACTCGTCTCAATACAGCCCAATACTTCACCAGGATTGATCTCAGTAAGGGATATTACCAAATTCCTGTTAAATCGGAAGTCAGACCTTGGTTAGCTTTCAGTACTCCTGGAGGACGCTACGAGTTCAATGTTCTTCCATTTGGATTAAGTAACGCTCCAAGTGTTTTTACACGCATGATGAGAAGATTACTTGACTCATTACGTCATCCGGCCATCAGCCACTTCATGGATGATATTTTAGTTGCGACTGAAACATTTGAGGAGCATGTCCAAACATTGCATCTCTTGTTTAGGCGACTTAAGGAAACAGGTTTGACAGCAAGACCCAGGAAGTGTCAAATAGGATTCCAACAATTGGACTTCCTAGGCCATAAGGTATCTCAAGGCTTCATAACACCTCAAGAAGGAAATGTGGAGAAACTTCAGAGAGCACCTCGCTCAAGGACCAAAAATGATGTTCGATCATTCGTCTCCGTATGTGGATTCTATCAAAGATACATTAAGGACTTCAACACACGGGCTGCACCCTTAACGGATCTTACCAAAAAGGGGAATCCAGAGAAAGTCATATGGTCAGCTGATTGTGAGAAGGCTTTTACAGCTCTCAAACAAGCTTTAACAGCCAAACCGATCCTACATCTACCCAACCTCGACCGCTCATTCGTGCTCCGCACAGATTGAGTAATATTGGAATAGGGGCCACCTTACTCCAGAGGAAAGGGGATGATCACTCAGAGCTATTCCCTGTAGCTTATGCAAGCAGGAAACTGAATGCTTCTGAACGGAGCTACTCGGTGATCGAGCGTGAGTGCCTTGGTCTAATCTGGGCAGTGGAAAAGTTTCAGGCATACCTGTATGGTAAACATTTTACAGTGCAATGTGATCACCAACCCTTGATGTTTCTGGCATCGTCACGGAATCTGAACGCAAGACTCATGCGATGGTCACTGCTGTTGCAACCATACTCATTCCAAATCGAATACGTTCCTGGGAAAATGAACGTAGGCGCCGACTTCTTGAGTCGTTGTCCAGTTCCTGATGAACCATCAACTTCGGATGAAGTGGAAAACCAACAAGAGGGATCACAAAAGGAACCGTGTCAGCTGTGAACGACTGAGACGATAGTTCTCCACAGAGATCAATCTGGAGGGGGGCTCTGTCGCATGATTGCGCACTCCGTCTTGTTCACTGCTGCACATCACAATTTCAAAACACACTTCTCACTAAGGGTTTGCACTAGAGAGAATTGGGATGCTAGGAATGTGGCGTCAACAGTATTAATAGCTGTGACACCCAATGATAGACAGATCATGTGGTTTAAGCCCGTTCTGTCCATTGGTTAACCATTTCGCCCGCGAAATATTCTGGGTCCAGCGACGCTAAATTTCGGCACTTGCAGAGCGACCGGCCAAGCATCTAGATGTTGTTTAGGTCTCTGTATGTCACTCATCCTGATTCAGAAGGAAAGCTTCCGACGCAATTATGCCTGAGTTTGTTTATTTCTGAGTCAGGTAGCGCTTTAAGTATGAGAGTGTGTGTGTGTGTAAGTTCCGGCACTAATATATATATATATTTATTCTTCTATTGGAAGATAGAACCCAACTTTCAACCAGTCCCAAAATGGCTACTCTCTGCCAGCACTGATGTAGATATCTGACTCCATCTCTCATTCGTTTCCAGAAGAGTGCTGTACAATCACTATGTCTGAAGCTGTGAAAAGAGGCTCAATTATGCCCAGACTGTTTCCTATTCTTGAGTCTAGATCCCACTGGCTTGCTGACTGTGTTCAGAGCAGGTTTAGTACAAGATAAACTATGATCTGTGTGCTGGGTGTCGCCTTTGTTGCAAACCACAGCGAATCGCCAACACACGCGAATGTGAGAAGGAGGAATGAAAGACTCTACCTCTTATCTTATATGTTCGTGGCGTGAAGACAGAATGTGTGTGTAACTGTTTAGCATCCAGGACTGGTCCAGCATTTATACTGTTGTGATTTATTCGAACAAGCATGTAGCACTCCGAACAACAGTCCAGCTAACAGACCAACACCGGCACTCAAGTGAACGAATAAAAGAAGAATGGTATTAGTTTGAGAGAATGAGTACAATGTGGTGTCTCATCTTTCTTTCACTCTGTATATATATATGTGTTATTGACTGAGAGGCAGTGTAAATCCTCATAAGGAACATTTCACATAGACCTCCACATTCATACCCATTATATGTTACTTTAGAGTGAAATATTTAATGTATGTTTCTTTACATTATTACTTTGATGCAACATGTGGAATGTAGTTTATTAAACCATCACCCTGTTTGACCGAGTAAGTAAAGGACATAATATGATTTCATGCATAAGCACTTCTAAACTGTCAAGGGGAAATATCACCCCAGTGTCAGAAGAAGTAAGTAAAGGAAATGACAGAAGAGGTGAGAGGGTATAAACAGGAAAGTATCCAGGCAGACTAAAACAATGGTGGCAGCACTGATTGGTAACATGAGTTAATGAGAACAATCATCCTATTCTGTTCCATTACTATGTAGGGATCAGATATGCTGGGTACATCTCATCATTTACTCTCCATCATTCTTTTCTGGCCTTGTCAGTCACTGTGTCTGTGTCCTCTGTGAG
Organism: Cepaea hortensis; assembly: GCA_963921405.1. Taxonomy (NCBI): domain Eukaryota; kingdom Metazoa; phylum Mollusca; class Gastropoda; order Stylommatophora; family Helicidae; genus Cepaea; species Cepaea hortensis. Next base: position 103,283,539 of record OY992878.1, on the reverse strand, counting down.
AGAACAACAGCCAACCGGCCCTAGGTACAAGTGCAGTAAAAAGAAAGCTTGCCCAATATAATTGCTGATGTCTAATGCCAGTACAAGGAGACACAATGTAGCTCTTAACTTGTAGGTACTTCCTGAATCTGCTACCTTCTGTACCTCATGTCTCTAAACCCTTTTCATTCTTGTCCACTGGAGAATCATCATCCTGTGGCTAGATATAAATGTGTTCACCATGTTTATCCACCTCAGGTGAGGATGGCGGTGTTCGCAGAATGTCATGATCCAGAGTTGCAGATCACTGTCCAATAAGGTACCAGGGGATTGCAAATCATGAGCAGTTCAGTAAGAATTAGGTGCACCAGAGATCTGTTGTCAGTAGTTCCCTGATCTAAGAATCTCCATTGCCCAACTGTTCTTTGCTTCCTGGAGAAGTGACAACATAAGTGATTTGGGGAGACTTTCTAAGATCATTAGGATCAGTTTTATCATTCACAGAAGACTTGAAAATTTTTAATATCATGGCTGAAGTCTGATAGACAATTTTATAAGGAAAGACTGTGTCATATAGTTATGCATTCCAGAAAGTTCTCCGGGATATGTGTAGACTGTTTAATTCCAAGTTTCACTTGATAACTTGACTGAAAGTTCACAAACAGAACATTTCTGTAGTGCAGAGACTTTGTTAGGAAATCAGAAGGGTGGTACCGTGATGAAATGCCAGAACTGCCATGAGATCTTCCAGGAGTTCTAATCTCCATTGTGTCTTAGAACATTATGCTGGAACCAAATGGGTTTAGTTCATATGTCATAATGCATCACTGGTTTACTTCCACAGGTTTTTTATTTTGATTAATAAACCAAAATTAACTGTTCCTGCATTTTTCTGTCAGTCCATTGTGGTGTAACAAAACATTTTATTATCTATGTGTTTAGTTAATGTAACTACTTCACATAAAGGTAGTATCTGGAACTACAGGTGACTGGGTAAACTCTAATAGACAGCTAAAGTCTGTCCTATTGTAATCTCCCAGGTTCCAGGTTACTCAGAAAAGGGAACTTTACATTTTATTAATTCCTGTGACCATTTCATCTAAAAGGGAAAATGATCATAGGTGGGGGTCTCTCGAGCTAATTAAGTTTCTCTTTTTCGGGAAGGAAGATTTTGGAGGGAAGAAATTAATTTTCCTGGGAAAACTCCTAGATTTCCAGAGCTATTATGGGTCACTTTGGCTTCCAAGAACCCATCCCCTCCGAATGAAATCAGTCCCATCCTCATAGCTTTACTTCATTGTGGGGTAAGTCAGAGAGGGTACTGCTTCCAACTCCCAACATGTCACAATAACCTAGAAGAATCGCGTCGCCGCGGAGGCTCTTGGGACGAAAGACACTAAAATTTGGCACATGCAGATCGACCGTCAAGAAGGCCAGATGTGGTTTCATGAGGAGTTCTTATGATCTGTATGTCCCTCTGCTTGATTCAGAGGAAGACTTCTGTCTAACAACATTATAGCTGAGTCTTATGTACTTATGAGTCAGGTAAAGCTTGTGTATGAGTGTATGTGTGTGTAGGTTTCGGCACGAATCAATATATATTCTTCTATCAGAAGACACCCCCCAACTTTCACCCGGTCCCAGCAACAGATACTTTCCGCCATCACTTGGCTTAGATATCTGACTCAATCTATCTTTCGTTTCCAGAAGAGAGTTGCTGTACAAACACTATTATCTTAAACTGTGAGAAGAGGCTCATTTAAGTCCAGATCGCTATTCCTAAGTCTCAATCCTACTAGCTTTCTGACTGCGTTCAGAGCAGGTTTAGTACAGGACAAGCTATGATCTGTGTGCTGTCTGTCGCCTTGGTTTAAATCCACAGCAAAACTTCAACACACGAGAATGAGATAGGGAGGAATGAAAGTGCTCTTCCTCTTATCTTTATATGTCCGTGGTGTGAAGAAAGATTGACGGGTCCAGCAATTCATACTGTTGTGATTTATTCGAACACATTGTGACATGATCGACCCTGTATCTAGCACTCTGATCGAACCCCAGTCAAGCTAACAGCCCAGTTCAAAGCACTCAAGTGAACGAATAAAGAAACCATTGGTGTTGGAATGCGAGAATGAGTGCATTGTGTCATCTCATCTTTATGTCACTCTGTATATATGTATGTTAATGAATGAGAGGCAGTGTGAGTCCACACAATGAATGTTTCACATAGAACTCAATATTCAGACCAATTACATGTTAATAATTAAGTTAACTTAAGAGTGAAAATATTCAATGTATGCTTTTTACATTATTACTTTGATTCAACATGTGGAATGTAATTTTATTAAACCATCTCCCTGTTTGAAAGAGTAAGTAAAGAAGAGACACCTAATATGCTTTCATGCATAATCACTTCTAAACTGTCAGGGGAAATTTCACCCCAGTGTCAGAAGAAGTAAGTAAAGGTAATGACAGAAGAGGTGAGAAGGTATAAACAGGAAAAGTAACCAGGCAGACTAAAACAATTGAGGCAGCACTGATTGGTAATATGAGTTATTATGAATAAGATGAACAATCATCCTGTCCTGTTCCATTACTATTTAGGATTAGCTGGGTGCATTTCATCATTAACTCTCCATCATTCCTCTCCTAGCCTTGTCAGTCACTGTGTCTGTGTCCTCTGTGAGAACATCAGCCAACAGATCACTATGTACAAGAGCAGAATAAGAGGGCCTGCCAGATAAAATTGCTGATGTCTAATGCCAGTACAAAGAAGAGACACTGTAGCTCTAACTTGTAGGTACTTCCTGAATCTGCTACCTTCTGTAACTCCTGTCTGTAGTCCTTTTCATTCTTGTCAACTGGAGAATTATCACCCATTGACTAGATATAAATAGGATCACCCTGTTTATTCACCTCAGGTGAGGATGAAGGTGCTTGCAGAATTTATCACCAAGATCATGCAGAATTTATCACCAAGATCATGCAGATTATGATCTGTATGATCTGCAGATAATCAAAGGATCTAAAGTCCATTCTCAATATCATGCAGATTATATCCACAAAGATCATGCTGATTATGAACACTGGGATCTGCAGATGCAGAATACCCTAATGACTCTATATAATATCTCAAAGACCTGCTTATTAACATCAGATCTGTAGATAAGTACCAACCTCACTGCAGATTACTTAGAAATATGGCAGAGATCTTTGCAGCATTTCATCATTGATATAACTTGATTCCACTCAGTGAACTCTTGTCAAAGTGGGAATAATCAAGGACTTCAATAGATAGAGAGTAGTTATGAACATCTCTGAGTTTATAGTGGTGTAGGGACAGTTAGACTAGGAAGTTTCACTAATTAAATACTTGAAAATTCACCAGCAACACTTTGTGTAGTGCAGAGACAATGGTAGGAAAATCAGTGTGGAGGCTCAGTGGCTAAATGAATGAATTGACATTAGATCTTCTGAGAGTTCCAGTTTCTATAGTAAACTTAGGAACATTATCCCAGAGATTATTGTGTGTAATCAACCTTAGATCTTCTGAGAGTTTCATTTTTCATAGTAAACTCAGGAACATTATCACAGAGACTATTGTGTGTCATTCATATGTTCATAAATGCTTTACTGGCTTATTTCCACAGCTTTTTGGTTAATAAACAAAATTAACTTTTCCGGCATTCTTTTCTCAAGTACATTGTGGTGTGACAAAACATTTGATTATTTGTGTGTTTAGTTAATGAAACTACATCACATAATTGTAGAATTTGGGACGACAGGTGGCTGGGTAAACACGAATAGACAGCAACGTCCTGTTCTATTGTAATCTCCCAGGTCCCAGATTACTCAGAAAAGGGAACTTTAAATTATACAAATTTCCTGTAACCATTTCACCTTTAAGGGAAAATGATCAAAGGATCTATAGCCCATTCTTTAAGGGAAAATGATTACAGGTGGGGGACTCATGAGCTAGATAGGTTTCTCTTTTCGGGAAGGAAGGTTTTGGAGGGAAGTTATAAATATTCCTGGGAAACCCCTAGATTTCCAGAGCTAATACAGGACACTTTGGCTTCCAAGGACCCATCCCTTCCAAACTAAATTAGTCCCATTATCATAGCTTTACTTCCTTGTGGGGTAGGCCAAGGTGGGTACTGCTTCCTAATTCCCAAATATACCACAGTCATGTAGCAGTTCGTTTGCAGAAGGTCGCATACAAAACTACCCGCTGAAAATGTTCTCCATCCTTTGGCAGTTCTCCTGCCTCATGCATGTTTATGCCCAGCTTGTCGTCAGTATCATGTGTCCACCTTCGTGTTGCTCGGCCCCAGTCCCTTCCGCCATAAACAATACCTTCCATCACTGTTATTTGTTAAGCACTGTCTTCCATTGTCCGTGCCATGCTGCTATTTATAAGCATGTTTTCTCAGATGTTTAATTCTTGTAGAATGTCAGTCTTTTCCCCCTCCACCAGATTCTAGAATGGAAACTGTTCTATCATGTTTCAGCTCACAAGCCCGGGTTTCCCCCTCCACCAGATTATAGAATGGAAACTGTTCTATCATGTTTCAGCTCACAAGCCCTGGGTTTCTTCTTGAGTGACTACGAAATGGTCCAGGACTCACACCGGTGTGTTGTAAATGGAGAAATACATGTGCTCAATTGAAAACTGTGACTGTAATGTATTTGCTATTGTTGTGCCATAGGTTGTTATCATTGTTGAAGCTCTGTATAGCTGTGACAAGTCTATAATGTATTTGCTATTGTTGTTAACACTGTTGAAGCTCTGTGTCGATATGACCAGTCTATAAAGTATTTGCTATTGTTGTGACATAAGTTGTTAAAACCGTTGAAGCTCTGTGTGGCTGTGTCCAGTCTATAATGTATTTACTATTGTTGTTAACACTGTTGAAGCTCAGTGTGGCTATGTTCAGTCTATAATGTATTTGCTATTGTTGTGCCAAAGGTTGTTAACACTGTTGAAGCTCTGTATTGCTATGACCAGTCTATAATGTATTTGCTATTGTTGTGCCCTATGTTGTTAACACTGTTTAAGCTCTGTGTGGCTATAACCAATCTATAATGTATCTGCTATTGTTGTGCCAAAGTTTGTTAACACTGTTGAAACTCTGTATTGCTATGACCAGTCTATAATGTATTTGCTATTGTTGTGCCATAGGTTGTTAACACTGTTGAAGCTCTGTGTGGCTATAACCAATCTATAATGTATTTGCTATTGTTGTGCCATAGGTTGTTAACACTGTTGAAGATCTGTATTGCTATGACCAGTTTAAATGTATTTGCTATTGTTGTGTCAAAGGATGTTAACACTGTTGAAGCTCTATGTGGCTATGACCAGTCTATAATGTATTTGCTATTGTGCCAAAGTTTAATAACACTGTTGAAACTCTGTATTGCTATGACCAGTCTATAATGTATCTGCTATTGTTGTCTCATATGTTGTTAACACTGTTAAAGCTCTGTTTGGCTATGTCCAGTCCATAATGTATTTGCTATTGTTGTGCCATAGTTGTTAACACTATTGAAGCTCTATGTGGCTATAACCAATCTATAATATATTTGCTATTGTTGTGCCATAGGTTGTTAACACTGTTGAAGCTCTATGTGGCTATAACCAATCTATAATGTATTTGCTATTGTTGTGCCATACGTTGTTAACACTGTTGAAGCTCTATGTGGCTATAACCAATCTATAATGTATTTACTATTGTTGTGCCATAGGTTGTTAACACTGTTGAAACTCTGTATTGCTATGACCAGTCTATAATGTATTTGCTATTGTTGTGCCATATGTTGTTAACACTGTTGAAGCTCTATGTGGCTATAACCAATCTATAATATATCTGCTATTGTTGTGACAAAGTTTGTTAACACTGTTCAAACTCTGTATTGCTATGACCAGTCTATAATGTATTTGCTATTGTTGTGCCATAGGTTGTTAACACTGTTGAAGCTCTATGTGGCTATAACCAATCTATAATGGATCTGCTATTGTGCCAAAGTTTAATAACACTGTTGAAACTCTGTATTGCTATGACCAGTCTATAATGTATCTGCTATTGTTGTCTCATATGTTGTTAACACTGTTAAAGCTCTGTTTGGCTATGTCCAGTCCATAATGTATTTGCTATTGTTGTGCCATAGGTTGTTAACACTGTTAAAGCTCTGTGTAGCTATGACCAGTCTATAATGTATTTGCTATTGTTGTGCCATAGGTTGTTAACACTGTTGAAGCTCTTTACTGCTATGACCAGTCTATAATGTATTTGCTATTGTTGTGCCATATGTTGTTGACACTATTGAAGCTCTGTGTGGCTATATCCAGTCTATAATGTATTTGCTATTGTTGTGCAATAGGTTGTTAACACTGTTGAAGCTATGTGTAGCTATGACCAGTCTATAATGTATTTGATATTGATGTGCCATAGGTTGTTAACACTGCTGAAGATCAGTATTGCTATAACCAGTCTATAATGTATTTGCTATTGTTGTGCCATAGGTTGTTAACACTGTTGAAGCTCTATGTGGCTATGACCAGTCTATAATGTATTTGCTATTGTTGTGCCATAGGCTGTTAACACTGTTAAAGCTCTATGTGGCTATAACCAATCTATAATATATTTGCGATTGTTGTGCCATAGGTTGTTAACACTGTTGAAGCTCTATGTGGCTATAACCAATCTATAATGTATTTGCTATTGTTGTACCATACGTTGTCAACACTGTTGAAGCTCTATGTGGCTATAACCAATCTATAATGTATTTGCTATTGTTGTGCCATAGGTTGTTAACACTGTTGAAACTCTGTATTGCTATGACCAGTCTATAATGTATTTGCTATTGTTGTGCCATATGTTGTTAACACTATTGAAGCTCTGTGTGGCTATGTCCAGTCTATAATGTATTTTCTATTTGTGTGCCATAGGTTGTTAACACTGTTGAAACTCTGTGTAGCTATGACCAGTCTATAATGTATGTGCTATTGTTGTGCCATAGGTTGTTAACACTGTTGAAACTCTGTATTGCTATGACCAGTCTATAATGTATTTGCTATTGTTGTGCCATAGGTTGTTAACACTGTCGAAGCTCTATGTGGCTATAACCAATCTATAATGTATTTGCTATTGTTGTCCCAAAGTTTGTTAACACAGTTGAAACTCTGTATTGCTATGACCAGTCTATAATGTATTTGCTATTGTTGTGCCATATGTTGTTAACACTGTTGAAGCTCTGTGTGGCTATGTCGAGTCTATAATGTATTTGCTCTTGTTGTGCCATAGATTGTTAACACTGTTGAAGCTATGTGTAGCTATGACCAGTCTATAATATATTTGCTATTGTTGTGCCATAGGTTGTTAACACTGTTGAAGCTCTATGTGGCTATAACCAATCTATTATGTATTTGCTATTGTTGTGCCATAGGTTGTTAACACTGTTGAAGCTCTGTTTAGCTATGACCAGTCTATAATGTATTTGTTATTGTTGTGCCATTGGTTGTTAACACTGTTGAAACTCTGTATTGCTATGACGAGTCTATAATGTATTTGCTATTGTTGTGCCATAGGTTGTTAACACTGTTGAAGCTCTGTATAGCTGTGACCAGTCTATAATGTATTTGCTATTGTGGTTAACACTGTTGAAGCTCTGTGTCGATATGACCAGTCTATAAAGTATTTGCTATTGTTGTGCCATATGTTGTTAACACTACTGAAGTTCTGTGTGGCTGTGTCCAATCTATAATGTATTTGCTATTGTTGTGCCATAGGTTGTTAAAACCGTTGAAGTTCTGTGTGGCTGTGTTCAGTCTATAATGTATTTGCTATTGTTGTGCCAAAGGTTGTTAACACTGTTGAAGCTCTGTATTGCTATGACCAGTCTATAATGTATTTGCTATTGTTGTGCCATAGGTTGTTAACACTGTTGAAGCTCTATGTGGCTATAACCAATCTATAATATATCTGCTATTGTTGTGACAAAGTTTGTTAACACTGTTCAAACTCTGTATTGCTATGACCAGTCTATAATGTATCTGCTATTGTTGTCTCATATGTTGTTAACACTGTTAAAGCTCTGTTTGGCTATGTCCAGTCCATAATGTATTTGCTATTGTTGTGCCATAGGTTGTTAACACTGTTAAAGCTCTGTGTAGCTATGACCAGTCTATAATGTATTTGCTATTGTTGTGCCATAGGTTGTTAACACTGTTGAAGCTCTGTATTGCTATGACCAGTCTATAATGTATTTGCTATTGTTGTGCCATATGTTGTTGACACTATTGAAGCTCTGTGTGGCTATATCCAGTCTATAATGTATTTGCTATTGTTGTGCAATAGGTTGTTAACACTGTTGAAGCTATGTGTAGCTATGACCAGTCTATAATGTATTTGATATTGATGTGCCATAGGTTGTAAACACTGCTGAAGATCAGTATTGCTATAACCAGTCTATAATGTATTTGCTATTGTTGTGCCATAGGTTGTTAACACTGTTGAAGCTCTATGTGGCTATGACCAGTCTATAATGTATTTGCTATTGTTGTGCCATAGGCTGTTAACACTGTTGAAGCTCTATGTGGCTATAACCAATCTATAATATATTTGCTATTGTTGTGCCATAGGTTGTTAACACTGTTGAAGCTCTATGTGGCTATAACCAATCTATAATGTATTTGCTATTGTTGTGCCATACGTTGTCAACACTGTTGAAGCTCTATGTGGCTATAACCAATCTATAATGTATTTGCTATTGTTGTGCCATATGTTGTTAACACTGTTGAAGCTCTGTATTGCTATGACCAGTCTATAATGTATTTGCTATTGTTGTGCCATATGTTGTTAACACTGTTAAAGCTCTATGTAGCTATGACCAGTCTATAATGTATGTGCTATTGTTGTGCCATAGGTTGTTAACACTGTTGAAACTCTGTATTGCTATGACCAGTCTATAATGTATTTGCTATTGTTGTGCCATAGGTTGTTAACACTGTTGAAGCTCTGTATAGCTGTGACCAGTCTATAATGTATTTGCTATTGTGGTTAACACTGTTGAAGCTCTGTGTCGATATGACCAGTCTATAAAGTATTTGCTATTGTTGTGCCATATGTTGTTAACACTACTAAAGTTCTGTGTGGCTGTGTCCAATCTATAATGTATTTGCTATTGTTGTGCCATAGGTTGTTAAAACCGTTGAAGTTCTGTGTGGCAGTGTTCAGTCTATAATGTATTTGCTATTGTTGTGCCAAAGGTTGTTAACACTGTTGAAGCTCTGTATTGCTATGACCAGTCTATAATGTATTTGCTATTGTTGTGCCATAGGTTGTTAACACTGTTGAAGCTCTATGTGGCTATAACCAATCTATAATATATCTGCTATTGTTGTGACAAAGTTTGTTAACACTGTTCAAACTCTGTATTGCTATGACCAGTCTGTAATGTATTTGCTATTGTTGTGCCATAGGTTGTTAAAAATGTTGAAGCTCTATGTGGCTATAACCAATCTATAATGTATCTGCTATTGTGCCAAAGTTTATTAACACTGTTGAAACTCTGTATTGCTATGACCAGTCTATAATGTATCTGCTATTGTTGTCTCATATGTTGTTAACACTGTTAAAGCTCTGTTTGGCTATGTCCAGTCCATAATGTATTTGCTATTGTTGTGCCATAGGTTGTTAACACTGTTAAAGCTCTGTGTAGCTATGACCAGTCTATAATGTATTTGCTATTGTTGTGCCATAGGTTGTTAACACTGTTGAAGCTCTGTATTGCTATGACCAGTCTATAATGTATTTGCTATTGTTGTGCCATATGTTGTTGACACTATTGAAGCTCTGTGTGGCTATATCCAGTCTATAATGTATTTGCTATTGTTGTGCAATAGGTTGTTAACACTGTTGAAGCTATGTGTAGCTATGACCAGTCTATAATGTATTTGATATTGATGTGCCATAGGTTGTTAACACTGCTGAAGATCAGTATTGCTATAACCAGTCTATAATGTATTTGCTATTGTTGTGCCATAGGTTGTTAACACTGTTGAAGCTCTATGTGGCTATGACCAGTCTATAATGTATTTGCTATTGTTGTGCCATAGGCTGTTAACACTGTTGAAGCTCTATGTGGCTATAACCAATCTATAATATATTTGCTATTGTTGTGCCATAGGTTGTTAACACTGTTGAAGCTCTATGTGGCTATAACCAATCTATAATGTATTTGCTATTGTTGTGCCAAAGTTTGTTAAAACAGTTGAAACTCTGTATTGCTATGACAAGTCTATAATGTATTTGCTATTGTTGTGCCATAGGCTGTTAACACTGTTGAAGCTCTATGTGGCTATAACCAATCTATAATATATTTGCTATTGTTGTGCCATATGTTGTTAACACTGTTGAAGCTCTGTGTGGCTATGTCCAGTCTATAATGTATTTGCTATTGTTGTGCCATATGTTGTTAACACTGTTGAAGCTCTGTGTAGCTTTGACCAGTCTATAATGTATTTGCTATTGTTGTGCCATAGGTTGTTAACACTGTTGAAGCTCTGTATTGCTATGACCAGTCTATAATGTATTTGCTATTGTTGTGCCATATGTTGTTAACACTGTTGAAGCTCCATGTGGCTATGTCGAGTCTATAATGTATTTGCTCTTGTTGTGCCATAGATTGTTAACACTGTTGAAGCTCTGTGTAGCTATGACCAGTCTATAATATAATTGCTATTGTTGTGCCATATGTTGTTAACACTGTTGAAGCTCTATGTGGCTATAACCAATCTATAATGTATTTGCTATTGTTGTGCCATAGGTTGTTAACACTGTTGAAGCTCTGTTTAGCTATGACCAGTCTATAATGTATTTGTTATTGTTGTGCCATAGGTTGTTAACACTGTTGAAACTCTGTATTGCTATGACGAGTCTATAATGTATTTGCTATTGTTGTGCCATAGGTTGTTAACACTGTTGAAGCTCTGTATAGCTGTGACCAGTCTATAATGTATTTGCTATTGTGGTTAACACTGTTGAAGCTCTGTGTCGATATGACCAGTCTATAAAGTATTTGCTATTGTTGTGCCATATGTTGTTAACACTACTGAAGCTCTATGTGGCTATAACCAATCTATAATGTAATTGCTATTGTTGTGCCATAGGTTGTTAAAACCGTTGAAGCTCTGTGTGGCTGTGTCCAGTCTATAATGTATTTACTATTGTTGTTAACACTGTTGAAGCTCAGTGTGGCTATGTTCAGTCTATAATGTATTTGCTATTGTTGTGCCAAAGGTTGTTAACACTGTTGAAGCTCTGTATTGCTATGACCAGTCTATAATGTATTTGCTATTGTTGTGCCATATGTTGTTAACACTGTTTAAGCTCTGTGTGGCTATAACCAATCTATAATGTATCTGCTATTGTTGTGCCAAAGTTTGTTAACACTGTTGAAACTCTGTATTGCTATGACCAGTCTATAATGTATTTGCTATTTTTGTGCCATAGGTTGTTAACACTGTTGAAGCTCTGTGTGGCTATAACCAATCTATAATGTATTTGCTATTGTTGTGCCATAGGTTGTTAACACTGTTGAAGATCTGTATTGCTATGAACAGTTTAAATGTATTTGCTATTGTTGTGTCAAAGGATGTTAACACTGTTGAAGCTCTATGTGGCTATGACCAGTCTATAATGTATTTGCTATTGTGCCAAAGTTTAATAACACTGTTGAAACTCTGTATTGCTATGACCAGTCTATAATGTATCTGCTATTGTTGTCTCATATGTTGTTAACACTGTTAAAGCTCTGTTTGGCTATGTCCAGTCCATAATGTATTTGCTATTGTTGTGCCATAGTTGTTAACACTATTGAAGCTCTATGTGGCTATAACCAATCTATAATATATTTGCTATTGTTGTGCCATAGGTTGTTAACACTGTTGAAGCTCTATGTGGCTATAACCAATCTATAATGTATTTACTATTGTTGTGCCATAGGTTGTTAACACTGTTGAAACTCTGTATTGCTATGACCAGTCTATAATGTATTTGCTATTATTGTGCCATATGTTGTTAACACCGTTGAAGCTCTATGTGGCTATAACCAATCTATAATATATCTGCTATTGTTGTGACAAAGTTTGTTAACACTGTTCAAACTCTGTATTGCTATGACCAGTCTATAATGTATTTGCTATTGTTGTGCCATAGGTTGTTAACACTGTTGAAGCTCTATGTGGCTATAACCAATCTATAATGTATCTGCTATTGTGCCAAAGTTTAATAACACTGTTGAAACTCTGTATTGCTATGACCAGTCTATAATGTATCTGCTATTGTTGTCTCATATGTTGTTAACACTGTTAAAGCTCTGTTTGGCTATGTCCAGTCCATAATGTATTTGCTATTGTTGTGCCATAGGTTGTTAACACTGTTAAAGCTCTGTGTAGCTATGACCAGTCTATAATGTATTTGCTATTGTTGTGCCATAGGTTGTTAACACTGTTGAAGTTCTTTACTGCTATGACCAGTCTATAATGTATTTGCTATTGTTGTGCCATATGTTGTTGACACTATTGAAGCTCTGTGTGGCTATATCCAGTCTATAATGTATTTGCTATTGTTGTGCAATAGGTTGTTAACACTGTTGAAGCTATGTGTAGCTATGACCAGTCTATAATGTATTTGATATTGATGTGCCATAGGTTGTTAACACTGCTGAAGATCAGTATTGCTATAACCAGTCTATAATGTATTTGCTATTGTTGTGCCATAGGTTGTTAACACTGTTGAAGCTCTATGTGGCTATGACCAGTCTATAATGTATTTGCTATTGTTGTGCCATAGGCTGTTAACACTGTTGAAGCTCTATGTGGCTATAACCAATCTATAATATATTTGCTATTGTTGTGCCATAGGTTGTTAACACTGTTGAAGCTCTATGTGGCTATAACCAATCTATAATGTATTGTTGTGCCATACGTTGTCAACACTGTTGAAGCTCTATGTGGCTATAACCAATCTATAATGTATTTGCTATTGTTGTGCCATAGTTTGTTAACACTGTTGAAACTCTGTATTACTATGACCAGTCTATAATGTATTTGCTATTGTTGTGCCATATGTTGTTAACACTATTGAAGCTCTGTGTGGCTATTTCCAGTCTATAATGTATTTTCTATTTGTGTGCCATAGGTTGTTAACACTGTTGAAACTCTGTGTAGCTATGACCAGTCTATAATGTATTTGCTATTGTTGTGCCAAAGTTTGTTAAAACAGTTGAAACTCTGTATTGCTATGACAAGTCTATAATGTATTTGCTATTGTTGTGCCATAGGCTGTTAACACTGTTGAAGCTCTATGTGGCTATAACCAATCTATAATATATTTGCTATTGTTGTGCCATATGTTGTTAACACTGTTGAAGCTCTGTGTGGCTATGTCCAGTCTATAATGTATTTGCTATTGTTGTGCCATATGTTGTTAACACTGTTGAAGCTCTGTGTAGCTTTGACCAGTCTATAATGTATTTGCTATTGTTGTGCCATAGGTTGTTAACACTGTTGAAGCTCTGTATTGCTATGACCAGTCTATAATGTATTTGCTATTGTTGTGCCATATGTTGTTAACACTGTTGAAGCTCCATGTGGCTATGTCGAGTCTATAATGTATTTGCTCTTGTTGTGCCATAGATTGTTAACACTGTTGAAGCTCTGTGTAGCTATGACCAGTCTATAATATAATTGCTATTGTTGTGCCATATGTTGTTAACACTGTTGAAGCTCTATGTGGCTATAACCAATCTATAATGTATTTGCTATTGTTGTGCCATAGGTTGTTAACACTGTTGAAGCTCTGTTTAGCTATGACCAGTCTATAATGTATTTGTTATTGTTGTGCCATAGGTTGTTAACACTGTTGAAACTCTGTATTGCTATGACGAGTCTATAATGTATTTGCTATTGTTGTGCCATAGGTTGTTAACACTGTTGAAGCTCTGTATAGCTGTGACCAGTCTATAATGTATTTGCTATTGTGGTTAACACTGTTGAAGCTCTGTGTCGATATGACCAGTCTATAAAGTATTTGCTATTGTTGTGCCATATGTTGTTAACACTACTGAAGCTCTATGTGGCTATAACCAATCTATAATGTAATTGCTATTGTTGTGCCATAGGTTGTTAAAACCGTTGAAGCTCTGTGTGGCTTTGTCCAGTCTATAATGTATTTACTATTGTTGTTAACACTGTTGAAGCTCAGTGTGGCTATGTTCAGTCTATAATGTATTTGCTATTGTTGTGCCAAAGGTTGTTAACACTGTTGAAGCTCTGTATTGCTATGACCAGTCTATAATGTATTTGCTATTGTTGTGCCATATGTTGTTAACACTGTTTAAGCTCTGTGTGGCTATAACCAATCTATAATGTATCTGCTATTGTTGTGCCAAAGTTTGTTAACACTGTTGAAACTCTGTATTGCTATGACCAGTCTATAATGTATTTGCTATTTTTGTGCCATAGGTTGTTAACACTGTTGAAGCTCTGTGTGGCTATAACCAATCTATAATGTATTTGCTATTGTTGTGCCATAGGTTGTTAACACTGTTGAAGATCTGTATTGCTATGAACAGTTTAAATGTATTTGCTATTGTTGTGTCAAAGGATGTTAACACTGTTGAAGCTCTATGTGGCTATGACCAGTCTATAATGTATTTGCTATTGTGCCAAAGTTTAATAACACTGTTGAAACTCTGTATTGCTATGACCAGTCTATAATGTATCTGCTATTGTTGTCTCATATGTTGTTAACACTGTTAAAGCTCTGTTTGGCTATGTCCAGTCCATAATGTATTTGCTATTGTTGTGCCATAGTTGTTAACACTATTGAAGCTCTATGTGGCTATAACCAATCTATAATATATTTGCTATTGTTGTGCCATAGGTTGTTAACACTGTTGAAGCTCTATGTGGCTATAACCAATCTATAATGTATTTGCTATTGTTGTGCCATACGTTGTTAACACTGTTGAAGCTCTATGTGGCTATAACCAATCTATAATGTATTTACTATTGTTGTGCCATAGGTTGTTAACACTGTTGAAACTCTGTATTGCTATGACCAGTCTATAATGTATTTGCTATTATTGTGCCATATGTTGTTAACACCGTTGAAGCTCTATGTGGCTATAACCAATCTATAATATATCTGCTATTGTTGTGACAAAGTTTGTTAACACTGTTCAAACTCTGTATTGCTATGACCAGTCTATAATGTATTTGCTATTGTTGTGCCATAGGTTGTTAACACTGTTGAAGCTCTATGTGGCTATAACCAATCTATAATGTATCTGCTATTGTGCCAAAGTTTAATAACACTGTTGAAACTCTGTATTGCTATGACCAGTCTATAATGTATCTGCTATTGTTGTCTCATATGTTGTTAACACTGTTAAAGCTCTGTTTGGCTATGTCCAGTCCATAATGTATTTGCTATTGTTGTGCCATAGGTTGTTAACACTGTTAAAGCTCTGTGTAGCTATGACCAGTCTATAATGTATTTGCTATTGTTGTGCCATAGGTTGTTAACACTGTTGAAGTTCTTTACTGCTATGACCAGTCTATAATGTATTTGCTATTGTTGTGCCATATGTTGTTGACACTATTGAAGCTCTGTGTGGCTATATCCAGTCTATAATGTATTTGCTATTGTTGTGCAATAGGTTGTTAACACTGTTGAAGCTATGTGTAGCTATGACCAGTCTATAATGTATTTGATATTGATGTGCCATAGGTTGTTAACACTGCTGAAGATCAGTATTGCTATAACCAGTCTATAATGTATTTGCTATTGTTGTGCCATAGGTTGTTAACACTGTTGAAGCTCTATGTGGCTATGACCAGTCTATAATGTATTTGCTATTGTTGTGCCATAGGCTGTTAACACTGTTGAAGCTCTATGTGGCTATAACCAATCTATAATATATTTGCTATTGTTGTGCCATAGGTTGTTAACACTGTTGAAGCTCTATGTGGCTATAACCAATCTATAATGTATTGTTGTGCCATACGTTGTCAACACTGTTGAAGCTCTATGTGGCTATAACCAATCTATAATGTATTTGCTATTGTTGTGCCATAGTTTGTTAACACTGTTGAAACTCTGTATTACTATGACCAGTCTATAATGTATTTGCTATTGTTGTGCCATATGTTGTTAACACTATTGAAGCTCTGTGTGGCTATTTCCAGTCTATAATGTATTTTCTATTTGTGTGCCATAGGTTGTTAACACTGTTGAAACTCTGTGTAGCTATGACCAGTCTATAAT
This sequence comes from Cepaea hortensis, assembly GCA_963921405.1. Taxonomy (NCBI): domain Eukaryota; kingdom Metazoa; phylum Mollusca; class Gastropoda; order Stylommatophora; family Helicidae; genus Cepaea; species Cepaea hortensis. Next base: position 103,267,229 of record OY992878.1, on the reverse strand, counting down.
GTATGTGCTATTGTTGTGCCATAGGTTGTTAACACTGTGGAAACTCTGTATTGCTATGACCAGTCTATAATGTATTTGCTATTGTTGTGCCATAGGTTGTTAACACTGTTGAAGCTCTATGTGGCTATAACCAATCTATAATGTATTTGCTATTGTTGTCCCAAAGTTTGTTAACACAGTTGAAACTCTGTATTGCTATGACCAGTCTATAATGTATTTGCTATTGTTGTGCCATATGTTGTTAACACTGTTGAAGCTCTGTGTGGCTATGTCGAGTCTATAATGTATTTGCTCTTGTTGTGCCATAGATTGTTAACACTGTTGAAGATCTGTGTAGCTATGACCAGTCTATAATATATTTGCTATTGTTATGCCATAGGTTGTTAACACTGTTGAAGCTCTATGTGGCTATAACCAATCTATTATGTATTTGCTATTGTTGTGCCATAGGTTGTTAACACTGTTGAAGCTCTGTTTAGCTATGACCAGTCTATAATGTATTTGTTATTGTTGTGCCATCGGTTGTTAACACTGTTGAAACTCTGTATTGCTATGACGAGTCTATAATGTATTTGCTATTGTTGTGCCATAGGTTGTTAACACTGTTGAAGCTCTGTATAGCTGTGACCAGTCTATAATGTATTTGCTATTGTGGTTAACACTGTTGAAGCTCTGTGTCGATATGACCAGTCTATAAAGTATTTGCTATTGTTGTGCCATATGTTGTTAACACTACTGAAGTTCTGTGTGGCTGTGTCCAATCTATAATGTATTTGCTATTGTTGTGCCATAGGTTGTTAAAACCGTTGAAGTTCTGTGTGGCTGTGTTCAGTCTATAATGTATTTGCTATTGTTGTGCCAAAGGTTGTTAACACTGTTGAAGCTATGTATTGCTATGACCAGTCTATAATGTATTTGCTATTGTTGTGCCATAGGTTGTTAACACTGTTGAAGCTCTATGTGGCTATAACCAATCTATAATATATCTGCTATTGTTGTGACAAAGTTTGTTAACACTGTTCAAACTCTGTATTGCTATGACCAGTCTATAATGTATTTGCTATTGTTGTGCCATAGGTTGTTAACACTGTTGAAGCTCTATGTGGCTATAACCAATCTATAATGTATCTGCTATTGTGTCAAAGTTTATTAACACTGTTGAAACTCTGTATTGCTATGACCAGTCTATAATGTATCTGCTATTGTTGTCTCATATGTTGTTAACACTGTTAAAGCTCTGTTTGGCTATGTCCAGTCCATAATGTATTTGCTATTGTTGTGCCATAGGTTGTTAACACTGTTAAAGCTCTGTGTAGCTATGACCAGTCTATAATGTATTTGCTATTGTTGTGCCATAGGTTGTTAACACTGTTGAAGCTCTGTATTGCTATGACCAGTCTATAATATATTTGCTATTGTTGTGGCATATGTTGTTGACATTATTGAAGCTCTGTGTGGCTATATCCAGTCTATAATGTATTTGCTATTGTTGTGCAATAGGTTGTTAACACTGTTGAAGCTATGTGTAGCTATGACCAGTCTATAATGTATTTGATATTGATGTGCCATAGGTTGTTAACACTGCTGAAGATCAGTATTGCTATAACCAGTCTATAATGTATTTGCTATTGTTGTGCCATAGGTTATTAACACTGTTGAAGCTCTATGTGGCTATGACCAGTCTATAATGTATTTGCTATTGTTGTGCCATAGGCTGTTAACACTGTTGAAGCTCTATGTGGCTAAAACCAATCTATAATATATTTGCTATTGTTGTGCCATAGGTTGTTAACACTGTTGAAGCTCTATGTGGCTATAACCAATCTATAATGTATTTGCTATTGTTGTGCCATACGTTGTCAACACTGTTGAAGCTCTATGTGGCTATAACCAATCTATAATGTATTTGCTATTGTTGTGCCATATGTTGTTAACACTGTTGAAGCTCTGTATTGCTGTGACCAGTCTATAATGTATTTGCTATTGTTGTGCCATATGTTGTTAACACTGTTGAAGCTCTATGTAGCTATGACCAGTCTATAATGTATGTGCTATTGTTGTGCCATAGGTTGTTAACACTGTTGAAACTCTGTATTGCTATGACCAGTCTATAATGTATTTGCTATTGTTGTGCCATAGGTTGTTAACACTGTTGAAGCTCTATGTGGCTATAACCAATCTATAATGTATTTGCTATTGTTGTGCCAAAGTTTGTTAACACAGTTGAAACTCTGTATTGCTATGACAAGTCTATAATGTATTTGCTATTGTTGTGCCATATGTTGTTAACACTGTTGAAGCTCTGTGTGGCTATGTCCAGTCTATAATGTATTTGCTATTGTTGTGCCATATGTTGTTAACACTGTTGAAGCTCTGTGTAGCTTTGACCAGTCTATAATGTATTTGCTATTGTTGTGCCATAGGTTGTTAACACTGTTGAAGCTCTGTATTGCTATGACCAGTCTATAATGTATTTGCTATTGTTGTGCCATATGTTGTTAACACTGTTGAAGCTCTGTGTGGCTATGTCGAGTCTATAATGTATTTGCTCTTGTTGTGCCATAGATTGTTAACACTGTTGAAGATCTGTGTAGCTATGACCAGTCTATAATATATTTGCTATTGTTATGCCATAGGTTGTTAACACTGTTGAAGCTCTATGTGGCTATAACCAATCTATTATGTATTTGCTATTGTTGTGCCATAGGTTGTTAACACTGTTGAAGCTCTGTTTAGCTATGACCAGTCTATAATGTATTTGTTATTGTTGTGCCATCGGTTGTTAACACTGTTGAAACTCTGTATTGCTATGACGAGTCTATAATGTATTTGCTATTGTTGTGCCATAGGTTGTTAACACTGTTGAAGCTCTGTATAGCTGTGACCAGTCTATAATGTATTTGCTATTGTGGTTAACACTGTTGAAGCTCTGTGTCGATATGACCAGTCTATAAAGTATTTGCTATTGTTGTGCCATATGTTGTTAACACTACTGAAGTTCTGTGTGGCTGTGTCCAATCTATAATGTATTTGCTATTGTTGTGCCATAGGTTGTTAAAACCGTTGAAGTTCTGTGTGGCTGTGTTCAGTCTATAATGTATTTGCTATTGTTGTGCCAAAGGTTGTTAACACTGTTGAAGCTATGTATTGCTATGACCAGTCTATAATGTATTTGCTATTGTTGTGCCATAGGTTGTTAACACTGTTGAAGCTCTATGTGGCTATAACCAATCTATAATATATCTGCTATTGTTGTGACAAAGTTTGTTAACACTGTTCAAACTCTGTATTGCTATGACCAGTCTATAATGTATTTGCTATTGTTGTGCCATAGGTTGTTAACACTGTTGAAGCTCTATGTGGCTATAACCAATCTATAATGTATCTGCTATTGTGTCAAAGTTTATTAACACTGTTGAAACTCTGTATTGCTATGACCAGTCTATAATGTATCTGCTATTGTTGTCTCATATGTTGTTAACACTGTTAAAGCTCTGTTTGGCTATGTCCAGTCCATAATGTATTTGCTATTGTTGTGCCATAGGTTGTTAACACTGTTAAAGCTCTGTGTAGCTATGACCAGTCTATAATGTATTTGCTATTGTTGTGCCATAGGTTGTTAACACTGTTGAAGCTCTGTATTGCTATGACCAGTCTATAATATATTTGCTATTGTTGTGGCATATGTTGTTGACATTATTGAAGCTCTGTGTGGCTATATCCAGTCTATAATGTATTTGCTATTGTTGTGCAATAGGTTGTTAACACTGTTGAAGCTATGTGTAGCTATGACCAGTCTATAATGTATTTGATATTGATGTGCCATAGGTTGTTAACACTGTTGAAGATCAGTATTGCTATAACCAGTCTATAATGTATTTGCTATTGTTGTGCCATAGGTTATTAACACTGTTGAAGCTCTATGTGGCTATGACCAGTCTATAATGTATTTGCTATTGTTGTGCCATAGGCTGTTAACACTGTTGAAGCTCTATGTGGCTAAAACCAATCTATAATATATTTGCTATTGTTGTGCCATAGGTTGTTAACACTGTTGAAGCTCTATGTGGCTATAACCAATCTATAATGTATTTGCTATTGTTGTGCCATACGTTGTCAACACTGTTGAAGCTCTATGTGGCTATAACCAATCTATAATGTATTTGCTATTGTTGTGCCATATGTTGTTAACACTGTTGAAGCTCTGTATTGCTGTGACCAGTCTATAATGTATTTGCTATTGTTGTGCCATATGTTGTTAACACTGTTGAAGCTCTATGTAGCTATGACCAGTCTATAATGTATGTGCTATTGTTGTGCCATAGGTTGTTAACACTGTTGAAACTCTGTATTGCTATGACCAGTCTATAATGTATTTGCTATTGTTGTGCCATAGGTTGTTAACACTGTTGAAGCTCTATGTGGCTATAACCAATCTATAATGTATTTGCTATTGTTGTGCCAAAGTTTGTTAACACAGTTGAAACTCTGTATTGCTATGACAAGTCTATAATGTATTTGCTATTGTTGTGCCATATGTTGTTAACACTGTTGAAGCTCTGTGTGGCTATGTCCAGTCTATAATGTATTTGCTATTGTTGTGCCATATGTTGTTAACACTGTTGAAGCTCTGTGTAGCTTTGACCAGTCTATAATGTATTTGCTATTGTTGTGCCATAGGTTGTTAACACTGTTGAAGCTCTGTATTGCTATGACCAGTCTATAATGTATTTGCTATTGTTGTGCCATATGTTGTTAACACTGTTGAAGCTCCGTGTGGCTATGTCGAGTCTATAATGTATTTGCTCTTGTTGTGCCATAGATTGTTAACACTGTTGAAGCTCTGTGTAGCTATGACCAGTCTATAATATAATTGCTATTGTTGTGCCATATGTTGTTAACACTGTTGAAGCTCTATGTGGCTATAACCAATCTATAATGTATTTGCTATTGTTGTGCCATAGGTTGTTAACACTGTTGAAGCTCTGTTTAGCTATGACCAGTCTATAATGTATTTGTTATTGTTGTGCCATAGGTTGTTAACACTGTTGAAACTCTGTATTGCTATGACGAGTCTATAATGTATTTGCTATTGTTGTGCCATAGGTTGTTAACACTGTTGAAGCTCTGTTTAGCTATGACCAGTCTATAATGTATTTGTTATTGTTGTGCCATAGGTTGTTAACACTGTTGAAACTCTGTATTGCTATGACCAGTCTATAATATATTTGCTATTGTTGTGGCATATGTTGTTGACATTATTGAAGCTCTGTGTGGCTATATCCAGTCTATAATGTATTTGCTATTGTTGTGCAATAGGTTGTTAACACTGTTGAAGCTATGTGTAGCTATGACCAGTCTATAATGTATTTGATATTGATGTGCCATAGGTTGTTAACACTGCTGAAGATCAGTATTGCTATAACCAGTCTATAATGTATTTGCTATTGTTGTGCCATAGGTTATTAACACTGTTGAAGCTCTATGTGGCTATGACCAGTCTATAATGTATTTGCTATTGTTGTGCCATAGGCTGTTAACACTGTTGAAGCTCTATGTGGCTAAAACCAATCTATAATATATTTGCTATTGTTGTGCCATAGGTTGTTAACACTGTTGAAGCTCTATGTGGCTATAACCAATCTATAATGTATTTGCTATTGTTGTGCCATACGTTGTCAACACTGTTGAAGCTCTATGTGGCTATAACCAATCTATAATGTATTTGCTATTGTTGTGCCATATGTTGTTAACACTGTTGAAGCTCTGTATTGCTGTGACCAGTCTATAATGTATTTGCTATTGTTGTGCCATATGTTGTTAACACTGTTGAAGCTCTATGTAGCTATGACCAGTCTATAATGTATGTGCTATTGTTGTGCCATAGGTTGTTAACACTGTTGAAACTCTGTATTGCTATGACCAGTCTATAATGTATTTGCTATTGTTGTGCCATAGGTTGTTAACACTGTTGAAGCTCTATGTGGCTATAACCAATCTATAATGTATTTGCTATTGTTGTGCCAAAGTTTGTTAACACAGTTGAAACTCTGTATTGCTATGACAAGTCTATAATGTATTTGCTATTGTTGTGCCATATGTTGTTAACACTGTTGAAGCTCTGTGTGGCTATGTCCAGTCTATAATGTATTTGCTATTGTTGTGCCATATGTTGTTAACACTGTTGAAGCTCTGTGTAGCTTTGACCAGTCTATAATGTATTTGCTATTGTTGTGCCATAGGTTGTTAACACTGTTGAAGCTCTGTATTGCTATGACCAGTCTATAATATATTTGCTATTGTTGTGCCATATGTTGTTAACACTGTTGAAGCTCCGTGTGGCTATGTCGAGTCTATAATGTATTTGCTCTTGTTGTGCCATAGATTGTTAACACTGTTGAAGCTCTGTGTAGCTATGACCAGTCTATAATATAATTGCTATTGTTGTGCCATATGTTGTTAACACTGTTGAAGCTCTATGTGGCTATAACCAATCTATAATGTATTTGCTATTGTTGTGCCATAGGTTGTTAACACTGTTGAAGCTCTGTTTAGCTATGACCAGTCTATAATGTATTTGTTATTGTTGTGCCATAGGTTGTTAACACTGTTGAAACTCTGTATTGCTATGACGAGTCTATAATGTATTTGCTATTGTTGTGCCATAGGTTGTTAACACTGTTGAAGCTCTGTATAGCTGTGACCAGTCTATAATGTATTTGCTATTGTGGTTAACACTGTTGAATCTCTGTGTCGATATGACCAGTCTATAAAGTATTTGCTATTGTTGTGCCATATGTTGTTAACACTACTGAAGCTCTATGTGGCTATAACCAATCTATAATGTATTTGCTATTGTTGTGCCATAGGTTGTTAAAACCGTTGAAGCTCTGTGTGGCTGTGTCCAGTCTATAATGTATTTGCTATTGTTGTTAACACTGTTGAAGCTCAGTGTGGCTATGTTCAATCTATAATGTATTTGCTATTGTTGTGCCAAAGGTTGTTAACACTGTTGAAGCTCTGTATTGCTATGACCAGTCTATAATGTATTTGCTATTGTTGTGCCCTATGTTGTAAACACTGTTGAAGCTCTGTGTGGCTATAACCAATATATAATGTATCTGCTATTGTTGTGGCAAAGTTTGTTAACACTATTGAAACTCTGTATTGCTATGACCAGTCTATAATGTATTTGCTATTGTTGTGCCATAGGTTGTTAACACTGTTGAAGCTCTATGTGTCTATAACCAATCTATAATGTATCTGCTATTGTTGTGCCAAAGTTTGTTAACACTGTTGAAACTCTGTATTGCTATGACCAGTCTATAATGTATTTGCTATTGTTGTGCCATAGGTTGCTAACACTGTTGAAACTCTGTATTGCTATGACCAGTCTATAATGTATTTGCTATTGTTGTGCCATAGGTTGTTAACACTGTTGAAGCTCTATGTGGCTATAACCAATCTATAATGTATCTGCTATTGCGCCAATGTTTGTTAACACTGTTGAAACTCTGTATTTCTAGGACCAGTCTATAATGTATTTGCTATTGTTGTGCCATAGGTTGTTAACACTGTTGAAACTATGTGTAGCTATGACCAGTCTATAATGTATTTGCTATTGTTGTGCCATAGGTTGTTAACACTGTTGAAGCTCTGTGTGGCTATGTCCAGTCTATAATGTATTTGCTATTGTTGTGCCATAGGTTGTTAACACTGTTGAAGCTCTGTGTAGCTATGACGAGTCTATAATGTATTTGCTATTGTTGTGCCGTAGGTTGTTAACACTGTTGAAGATCTGTATTGCTATGACCCGTCTAAAATGTATTTGCTATTGTTGTGCCAAAGGATGTTAACACTGTTAAAGCTCTATGTGGCTATGGCCAGTCTATAATGTATCTGCTATTGTTGTGTCATAGTTGTTAACACTGTTGAAGCTCTATGTGGCTATAACAAATCTATAATATATTTGCTATTGTTGTGCCATAGGTTGTTAATACTGTTGAAGCTCTATGTGGCTATAACCATTCTATAATGTATTTGCTATTGTTGTGCCATACGTTGTTAACACTGTTGAAGCTCTATGTGGCTATAACCAATCTATAATGTATCTGCTATTGTTGTGCCATAGGTTGTTAACACTGTTGAAACTCTGTATTGCTATGACCAGTCTATAATGTATTTGCTATTGTTGTGCCATAGGTTGTTAACACTGTTGAAGCTCTATGTGGCTATAACCAATCTATAATGTATTTGCTATTGTTGTCCCAAAGTTTGTTAACACAGTTGAAACTCTGTATTGCTATGACCAGTCTATAATGTATTTGCTATTGTTGTGCCATATGTTGTTAACACTGTTGAAGCTGTGTGTGGCTATGTCGAGTCTATAATGTATTTGCTCTTGTTGTGCCATAGATTGTTAACACTGTTGAAGCTCTGTGTAGCTATGACCAGTCTATAATATATTTGCTATTGTTGTGCCATAGGTTGTTAACACTGTTGAAGCTCTATGTGGCTATAACCAATCTATAATGTATTTGCTATTGTTGTGCCATAGGTTGTTAACACTGTTGAAGCTCTGTTTAGCTATGACCAGTCTATAATATATTTGTTATTGTTGTGCCATAGGTTGTTAACACTGTTGAAACTCTGTATTGCTATGACGAGTCTATAATGTATTTGCTATTGTTGTGCCATAGGTTGTTAACACTGTTGAAGCTCTGTATAGCTGTGACCAGTCTATAATGTATTTGCTATTGTGGTTAACACTGTTGAAGCTCTGTGTCGATATGACCAGTCTATAAAGTATTTGCTATTGTTGTGCCATATGTTGTTAACACTACTGAAGTTCTGTGTGGCTGTGTCCAATCTATAATGTATTTGCTATTGTTGTGCCATAGGTTGTTAAAACCGTTGAAGTTCTGTGTGGCTGTGTTCAGTCTATAATGTATTTGCTATTGTTGTGCCAAAGGTTGTTAACACTGTTGAAGCTCTGTATTGCTATGACCAGTCTATAATGTATTTGCTATTGTTGTGCCCTATGTTGTAAACACTGTTGAAGCTCTGTGTGGCTATAACCAATATATAATGTATCTGCTATTGTTGTGGCAAAGTTTGTTAACACTATTGAAACTCTGTATTGCTATGACCAGTCTATAATGTATTTGCTATTGTTGTGCCATAGGTTGTTAACACTGTTGAAGCTCTATGTGTCTATAACCAATCTATAATGTATCTGCTATTGTTGTGCCAAAGTTTGTTAACACTGTTGAAACTCTGTATTGCTATGACCAGTCTATAATGTATCTGCTATTGTTGTCTCATATGTTGTTAACACTGTTAAAGCTCTGTTTGGCTATGTCCAGTCCATAATGTATTTGCTATTGTTGTGCCATAGGTTGTTAACACTGTTAAAGCTCTGTGTAGCTATGACCAGTCTATATTGTATTTGCTATTGTTGTGCCATAGGTTGTTAACACTGTTGAAGCTCTGTATTGCTATATCCAGTCTATAATGTATTTGCTATTGTTGTGCAATAGGTTGTTAACACTGTTGAAGCTATGTGTAGCTATGACCAGTCTATAATGTATTTGATATTGATGTGCCATAGGTTGTTAACACTGCTGAAGATCAGTATTGCTATAACCAGTCTATAATGTATTTGCTATTGTTGTGCCATAGGTTGTTAACACTGTTGAAGCTCTATGTGGCTATGACCAGTCTATAATGTATTTGCTATTGTTGTGCCATAGGCTGTTAACACTGTTGAAGCTCTATGTGGCTATAACCAATCTATAATATATTTGCTATTGTTGTGCCATAGGTTGTTAACACTGTTGAAGCTCTATGTGGCTATAACCAATCTATAATGTATTTGCTATTGTTGTGCCATACGTTGTCAACACTGTTGAAGCTCTATGTGGCTATAACCAATCTATAATGTATTTGCTATTGTTGTGCCATAGGTTGTTAACACTGTTGAAACTCTGTATTGCTATGATCAGTCTATAATGTATTTGCTATTGTTGTGCCATATGTTGTTAACACTATTGAAGCTCTGTGTGGCTATGTCCAGTCTATAATGTATTTTCTATTTTTGTGCCCTATGTTGTTAACACTGTTGAAACTCTGTATTGCTATGACAAGTCTATAATGTATTTGCTATTGTTGTGCCATATGTTGTTAACACTGTTGAAGCTCTGTGTGGCTATGTCCAGTCTATAATGTATTTGCTATTGTTGTGCCATATGTTGTTAACACTGTTGAAGCTCTATGTAGCTATGACCAGTCTATAATGTATGTGCTATTGTTGTGCCATAGGTTGTTAACACTGTTGAAACTCTGTATTGCTATGACCAGTCTATAATGTATTTGCTATTGTTGTGCCATAGGTTGTTAACACTGTTGAAGCTCTATGTGGCTATAACCAATCTATAATGTATTTGCTATTGTTGTGCCAAAGTTTGTTAACACAGTTGAAACTCTGTATTGCTATGACAAGTCTATAATATATTTGCTATTGTTGTGCCATATGTTGTTAACACTGTTGAAGCTCTGTGTGGCTATGTCCAGTCTATAATGTGTTTGCTATTGTTGTGCCATATGTTGTTAACACTGTTGAAGCTCTGTGTAGCTTTGACCAGTCTATAATGTATTTGCTATTGTTGTGCCATAGGTTGTTAACACTGTTGAAGCTCTGTATTGCTATGACCAGTCTATAATGTATTTGCTATTGTTGTGCCATATGTTGTTAAAACCGTTGAAGCTCTGTGTGGCTGTGTCCAGTCTATAATGTATTTGCTATTGTTGTTAACACTGTTGAAGCTCAGTGTGGCTATGTTCAGTCTATAATGTATTTGCTATTGTTGTGCCAAAGGTTGTTAACACTGTTGAAGCTCTGTATTGCTATGACCAGTCTATAATGTATTTGCTATTGTTGTGCCATATGTTGTAAACACTGTTGAAGCTCTGTGTGGCTATAACCAATATATAATGTATCTGCTATTGTTGTGGCAAAGTTTGTTAACACTATTAAACTCTGTATTGCTATGACCAGTCTATAATGTATTTGCTATTGTTGTGCCATAGGTTGTTAACACTGTTGAAGCTCTATGTGGCTATAACCAATCTATAATGTATCTGCTATTGTTGTGCCAAAGTTTGTTAACACTGTTGAAACTCTGTATTGCTATGACCAGTCTATAATGTATTTGCTATTGTTGTGCCATAGGTTGCTAACACTGTTGAAACTCTGTATTGCTATGACCAGTCTATAATGTATCTGCTATTGTTGTGCCATAGGTTGTTAACACTGTTGAAGCTCTATGTGGCTATAACCAATCTATAATGTATCTGCTATTGCGCCAATGTTTGTTAACACTGTTGAAACTCTGTATTTCTAGGACCAGTCTATAATGTATTTGCTATTGTTGTGCCATAGGTTGTTAACACTGTTGAAACTATGTGTAGCTATGACCAGTCTATAATGTATTTTCTATTGTTGTGCCATAGGTTGTTAACACTGTTGAAGCTCTGTGTGGCTATGTCCACTCTATAATGTATTTGCTATTGTTGTGCCATAGGTTGTTAACACTGTTGAAGCTCTGTGTAGCTATGACGAGTCTATAATGTATTTGCTATTGTTGTGCCGTAGGTTGTTAACACTGTTAAAGATCTGTATTGCTATGACCAGTCTATAATGTATTTGCTATTGTTGTGCCAAAGGATGTTAACACTGTTAAAGCTCTATGTGGCTATGACCAGTCTATAATGTATCTGCTATTGTTGTGTCATAGTTGTTAACACTGTTGAAGCTCTATGTGGCTATAACAAATCTATAATATATTTGCTATTGTTGTGCCATAGGTTGTTAATACTGTTGAAGCTCTATGTGGCTATAACCATTCTATAATGTATTTGCTATTGTTGTGCCATACGTTGTTAACACTGTTGAAGCTCTATGTGGCTATAACCAATCTATAATGAATCTGCTAATTTTGTGCCAAAGTTTGTTAACACTGTTGAAACTCTGTATTGCTATGACCAGTCTATAATGTATTTGCTATTGTTGTGCCATAGGTTGTTAACACTGTTGAAACTCTGTATTGCTATGACCAGTCTATAATGTATTTGCTATTGTTGTGCCATAGGTTGTTAACACTGTTGAAGCTCTATGTGGCTTTAAACAATCTATAATATATCTGCTATTTTTGTGCCAAAGTTTGTTAACACTATTCAAACTCGGTATTGCTATGACCAGTCTATAATGTATTTGCTATTGTTGTGCCATATGTTGTTAACACTGTTGAAGCTCTGTTTGGCTATGTCCAGTCTATAATGTATTTGCTATTGTTGTGCCATAGGTTGTTAACACTGTTGAAGCTCTGTGTAGCTATTTCAGCTGTTTCAGCTTCTTGAACTATACGTAAGTCCATTTCTCCTTAATTGGATCGCTGCAGCCCTTTTCCAAAGGAAAGTAGTTTTTAGATGTGGCAGTTGGACTTCGGAACCAACAACAATATATCCTGGTCTACCACAGGGATCACCATTATCTCCGGTACTGTTCAATGCCTACACAGTGAGAATCACCAGTGAGCAGATTTCTAAACCTGGCAGGACATTGTCATATGCCGATGATGTTTTAGTGTATCGTCAGGGTAAGGATAGAGAGGAGGTTGCTGTGGAACTACAAACCGAACTCAATCGCATAAGTACTTGGTGTGATGAAGCTGGGGCAATGGTCAACCCAACAAAGGCAACAGTGACTTGGTTCTCGTTGAATAATCTTATTGTCAACAATCCAACACCAACTATAATGCTGTGTTCAGAGACGGTGGAAAGAACGCAGGCAATGAATTACCTGGGGATACGGTTTGATCGAAGCCTTGCTTATAATGTGCACATAGACCAGGTCATAACAAAGGCCAAGCGGGGTTTGGCAGCGATGCGGGTGATGGCGGCAGCAAACTGTGAGCAGCGCCATCTATGTCTTCTGTACGAGGGGCTGGTCATGTCTGTTTTGGAGTATGCAATGGCAATCCTGACTCTCAGCCATAAGCAGATAGAAAGGATGGAAAGGATACAGAATGAAGCTATGCGCATTATTCTTGGATGTACAAGAGATACAGCATGCAGGGCGATGAGCTACCTTCTTGGTTTTCCAACCATTGAAGAGAGAATACAAGGTTGCAGGGCACGCGCCTACCTCAGAATTAACGCAAACACACAACATCCACTGCATAGTGAAATTAGGAAGGTGAAGGGCAGCAGGTTAAAAAGAGGACGGTCGTGGATGGGTCAAGCCGAAGACATTCTTCAACAGGTGTGTTCACTTGAGGACTTAGAACCTGGCGAGGAGTGGGTGAAAGTGCCAACAGACTTCTGCACATCCTTTTCAGTTTGCATCCAACTAGATAGAAAATGCAGACAAGAAAATCCGGCTGCTGTTGAGGCTGAAGTATAAGCGTTGATTTTCGAGAATTCGCTAGACGGTGACGCGGTCATCTACACAGATGGGTCGGTCGTCCGACATGTGAGAAGCTCATGGGCCTTTACAGCTAGGGCCGGAGGGAGAATTGTGAAGGAGGACTCTGGTGCTTTCACTGAAACCACAAGTAGCCTGACCATGGAAGTCATGGCAGTAAGTAAAGCAATAACATGGCTCGAGACACAGACATTCACTAGGGCTTGTTTCCTTAGCGACTCAATGAACATGATCAAGAGGATAGAGGAGGGGTCGATCCGAAGAGAATGGTTGCTGCCTCTGAAGCGGTCTCGGCTGGCAAAGATTAGTTTCATCTTCGTGCCAGGGCATGCGGGAGTACAAGGAAATGAGCGGGCTGACAAGCTCGCAGGTGAGGGTACTGTGAGGGGGGGGGGGGCGGACGCGCCATGGACCAGGCTGACATTCTGAATGCTCTACGAGAAGTGAGACTTTTGCGAGAACCAAGTGATGACTGTGAATCTACAACAATGGCCAGACTGCGAGAGCAGCAAATTAAAAGAGGGGTGGCCAAACAAGAACACTGCGCAGGAAGCCAAAGAAGATTGATAAACCAACACAGAACTGGCGTCGTTAGCCGCTACACGTTGCGGGATTTGCTGAGGAGGGGATCCGAGCACTTATGGACTGAATGGTTCGATGTGCAACGAGGATGATCTGTCGACTAACTAACTAACTAAATGTGTAGCTATGACCAGTCTATAATGTATTTGCTATTGTTGTGCCATAGGTTGTTAACACTGTTGAAGCTCTGTATTGCTATGACCAGTCTATAATGTATTTGCTATTGTTGTGCCATATATTGTTAACACTGTTGAAGCTCTGTGTGGCTATGTCCAGTCTATAATGTATTTGCTATTGTTGTGCCATAGGTTGTTAACACTGTTGAAGATCTGTATTGCTATGACCAGTCTATAATGTATTTGCTATTGTTGTGCCATAGGTTGTTAACACTGTTGAAGCTCTATGTGGCTATGACCAGTTTATAATGTATTTGCTATTGTTGTGCCATAGGTTGTTAACACTGTTGAAGCTCTATGTGGCTATAACCAATCTATAATATATTTGCTATTGTTATGCCATAGGTTTTTAACACTGTTGAAGCTCTATGTGGCTATAACCAATCTATAATGTATTTGCTATTGTTGTGCCATAGGTTGTTAAAACAGTTGAAGCTCTGTGTGGCTGTGTCCAGTCTATAATGTATTTGCTATTGTTGTTAACACTGTTGAAGCTCAGTGTGGCTATGTTCAGTCTATAATGTATTTGCTATTGTTGTGCCAAAGGTTGTTAACACTGTTGAATCTCTGTATTGCTATGACCAGTCTATAATGTATTTGCTATTGTTGGGCCATATGTTGTTAACACTACTGAAGCTCTGTGTGGCTATGACCAGTCTATAATGTATTTGCTATTGTTGTGACATAGGTTGTTAAAACCGTTAAAGCTCTGTGTGGCTGTGTCCAGTCTATAATGTATTTGTTGTTGTTGTTAACACTGTTGAAGCTCAGTGTGGCTATGTTCAGTCTATAATGTATTTGCTATTGTTGTGCCAAAGGTTGTTAACACTGTTGAAGCTCTGTATTGCTATGACCAGTCTATAATGTATTTGCTATTGTTGTGCCATATGTTGTAAACACCGTTGAAGCTCTGTGTGGCTATAACCAATCTATAATGTATCTGCTATTGTTGTGGCAAAGTTTGTTAACACTATTGAAACTCTGTATTACTATGACCAGTCTATAATGTATTTGCTATTGTTGTGCCATGGGTTGTTAACACTGTTGAAGCTCTATGTGGCTATAACCAATCTATAATGTATCTGCTATTGTTGTGCCAAAGTTTGTTAACACTGTTGAAACTCTGTATTGCTATGACCAGTCTATAATGTATTTGCTATTGTTGTGCCATAGGTTGTTAACACTGTTGAAGCTCTGTTTAGCTTTGACCAGTCTATAATGTATTTGCTATTGTTGTGCCATAGGCTGTTAACTCTGTTGAAACTCTGTATTGCTGTGACCAGTCTATTATGTATTTGCTATTGTTGTGCCATAGGTTGTTAACACTGTTGTAGCTCTGTGTGGCTATGACCAGTCTATAATGTTTTGTTTTTTTCTATTGTTGTGCCATAGGTTGTTAACACTGTTGAAGCTCTGTGTGGCTATGACCAATCTATAATGTATTTGCTATTGTTGTGCCATAGGTTGTTAACACTGTTGAAGCTCTGTGTGGCTATGACCAGTCTACAATCACTTTCTTTTTTGACACTCTCCATTGTTATTGATTATTGAACCAAGATTGGCCTGGGCTTCCAGGTTGGCCCAGCCTAGCATGGTACCAGGAAATGTCTTGGTAAGTAAAATCAGCTCATGTGATTCTGAATTCATCACCCACAAGTGCTGATTGGTCTATAAAATTAGTAGTCTAGCACCATATGCCCTTCAGCCTTTAAATAGAGCCATTTAATGACTTAATTTTTACTTATCTAGTTTTATCCATGAACATTATTATTATTATTATTATTATTATTATTATTATTATTATTATTAGTATTATTATTATTATTATTATTGATTTATTGATTGATTGATTTAGGAACCGATATTACAGCATTCGGGGCATTCCCATAAGCACTCCGTCCCCATCCTCAGAAGCCAGCGAAGAGTTCCAACCCCAACAGTACCAGTAGCAATATGAGTATATGTGCGTCTCGCCTTTCCACTAAGCGTCGAGCATCGGCCAGATCCCCTCGTATTATTATTATTATTATTATTATTATTATTATTATTATTATTATTATTATTATTATTATTGTTAAGTTTCCCCAAACATATTTTATTTTCACTTTCTTTCTTGACAGACACGATCAACTCTTGTAATCCTTTAGCACTATTTGAGAGGGGAACCATGTCATCCGCATATTTGAGCTCTGGAAATGGATATTGGTCAATTATTGGTGGATCAAAACTGTCTAGGTTATTATAATTTTGTTTTTTACATTTCTCATTATATTTTCTGTACAGATGTTGAACTGGTATAGCGAGAGTATGGTCTTACTCCCCTTTGCACCTCGAACCACTGTTCTTGTCTACCGGCTACTCTGACAGCTGCTTATTGCTGTTGATATAACGATTCAATTAAGTTGGTCAAATTTGCGGTAAACCTCACATACCTCATGACGTTCTAAAAGTTCTGATGTTGAACGCAATCGAACATGTATGAAAATCTGCCCTGTACGCTCTTCATTTCTCAAAGATGGTTCTCAAGTTGAAGATGTTGTCTCTGGTTCTTCTATCATGTCTAAACTTTGCTTGAAATTATGTAATTCATAATTTACCTTACTTTCAACTCTCTCTATGACGATTCTTGAAGACATGTACTAGTTCGGAAGTATGATAATGAGCGTAGTGTGTCAAATTTCCTTTCTTTGGGAGAGCAATGTCAGGTGTTTTCTTCCACGCTGTGAGGATCTTCACCCATTGCATACAGCATACCTTGTCGTCTCCTCATGTTTGGGCGTGTTATGTTGGCATCGCAGTAGCCTAGTGACTTCCACTTCTTCAGACTTCTTAAGATGAAACGTATCTTATGTAATAAATCACTTCTATGGAACGTCAGAAATTGAGTACTGAAATATGGTATCGGACCTGCTCTGCTGTATGACAGGGAATCTTACAATGTAAGAGAACAAACTAGGAAGAGACTGGAGACAGAGGAGATTTGGTTTCTGAGGCGAATGTCTTGGACAGGCAGGGTCACTGACAGAGATTGCCAGGAAGAGGCCAATGACTGTAGAACACTGCCCAGCTATAAGTAAGATTGGGCCAAATTGTTCTTTGGTGATATAATGAGAGGAGAGGCATTGAAGAACATCGTGGCGACTGGACAGATGAACGCTAGTATGCAGATCGAAAGACATTATGCATGACTGTCTAAGACGGGGCCATGGAGGTGTCATCAACACAACTGATTCACAACAGACAGAACAGACAATTGTGGGGAAAGATGAACGCTTACACAACCTTTCAAGGCACGTGATAATGATGATCCCCAGTATTCGCTTCATAACTTCTTTGATAATGGGTTTTGGCTTTTGTAGCTGGATTTGCCACTGTTTAAATATGCTATTTAAATTATATTATTTCTTCGTGTGTTAAGATGTCGGGCGTTATCCATGCTTTATATCTTTGTTCCCATTTAAGATGATATCAAAGGCATTTCTTCACTGTGATGTGTAGTTTCCTCAGTGTCGCATGAGAACAGTACTGCTTCATCTGCTTAGAAGCGTTTTGTCTGCCTCCTCTTATATTTCGCAACATAATCTCAATAGATAAATCTTCTAATATTACAATTCCCCTACCGCATGCGCTGTCTTTCCTAATGCAGAAATAGTTCTAACATGCCATGTAATATTTCTGGAAATGTTCTTAGATGAAAGCCTGTAAGTTCATGGTCCAGACTCTTTACGGCTTTCCCCGCTTTGCGTCATAATTCTTCTAGTAGAAGAGTCTCATTTCAACTTAGGTGGCTATTTTTCTTTCCTGTTCTTTAGACGTGTTTATGACTGCTTGGATTTAGAATCTAAAGTTTTTTTGTTTTGTTTTTTTAGTTTTTTGTTTCAACGGGACCTAATCCAACCCTGCTGGTCTCCCTGGCGAAGGTGTTAACGACTTTTTCCGTAATCCCATATATTCACGTGAGGAATACAGCTGGGCGAGATTCGGCAGCGGATCGCGTCGCGTTGGTTACTTACGGGGTATGTGAGCGTAATCTTGCCAAGAACACCAAAAACAGCTGAAAATGCTGGTGTTGACTGCAACGTCCTGTAAGCGATATGCAACTTTAAAAACAAAATCTAACACTTATAATGTTTTCCTTACAAAATATTTGGCATGCTGCCATGTTATTGTATTATTGTGTGCTTCCATTGAGAATCCCTGTAATAATACACGGGCTCCATAAAGTATACAGCATTGATAATATAATCATACTAGACCATACCCCTCCAGTTTGCTAAATTATCAAATACGAATATTATCTATACTGTTAAGAAAGAAAGAAAGAAAGAAAGAAAGAAAGAGAGAAAGAAAGAAAGAAAGAGAGAAAGAAAGAAAGAAAGAAAGAAAGAAAGAAAGAAAGAAAGAAAGAAAGAAAGAAAGAAAGAAAGAAAGAAAGAAAGAAAGAAAGAAAGAAAGAAAGAAACTCAACATTATTGCAGTTTCAATTGCAAACTTGTACCAACATTTTATTGACGGTGCTGATTCGCCCACTGCAGTCGGTTCTGGCGATGCCGGTCCGTAAGAACATGACCCCTGTAGGGTCTTCTAGCCCAAAGAACCAGCGTCGTTCAGCTGGTTCCTGGCCGTTTGATCTGAAATTTGACGAGCTCCTGGCATTGACTGGACTGTGGAGGACGCAGATGCGAATCGATTCCTAAGGTGACTCAGCCGTATACAGCGGTCTTCGGCAGCAGTTGTAATTCTCGGTCTTCCACTGCGTGGCCGGTCTGCCACTGAGCCAGTTTCTTGAAATCGCCTCCAAAGGCGACAAATGGTGCTTCTAACCACATTAAACTCTCTGGCTACTACACTTTGTGACTGTCCAGCCTATCAATGTCCAATGATGATGAGTCGTTCTGTAGTGAGATGAGCCATTCTTGTGCATTCAATTTTCAACTTATTTTATTCGAGGAACGTCAATTTTTTTATAGGCATTCAATAATATGGTTAGTGAGTTTTGTGTTCAGTAAGTTTCACAGGATTATCATGAACCTGTCACGAGTTATTGTAAAAAAAAATGTTGTTTTGACCTAGGCCTCTTTCGTGACCTCACAAATCATGAGGTTTGTACAATTCAGGTTTCCACGAGAAGTTAATGACCAGATGGAAACAGTCGATAGGTTGAATGGTGTCCAATCAGCGAATATTTTTTTTTATAAAAGTAACAGTAAAATTGTTGCGTTTCTTTTCTTGTACTGTATATTAAACAACTAGCTGACCCGGCCCGGCTTCGCCCAGTTCCTGGTGGGGAGCATCTCATTTAATTCATATAAGTAGTCAAATAAGCTCCCGTTCCCGTTCCCGACTTCTATCTGTCTGTCTGTCTGTCTATCTGTCTGTCTGTCTGACCCGGCCCGGCTTCGCACATCTCCTGATGGGGAGCATCTCATTTAATTCATATAAGTAGTCATATAAGCTCCCGTTCCCGTTCCCGACTATCTATCTGTCTGTCTGTCTGTCTGTCTATTATTAGAAAGAGCACTTGAACGATCTTTACATCTTCCCCCAACAATTAACTTGGGTAAATGGAGCGGCGGCAGCAGCAGCAGCAGAAGAAAAATAAGAAGGAGGAGGAGGGAAAGGAGGAGAGTGAGGAGGAGGACGAGGAGGAATGGGAGGAGGAGGGGAGGAGATGGAGGAGGGGAGGAGGAAGAGGAGGGGGAGGAGGAGTAGGAGGGGGGAGGAGGGGGAGGAGGGTGAGGAGGAGGAAGGGGAGGAGGGCGAGGGGGAGGAGGGTGAGGAGGAGGAGGCGGAGGGGCAGGAGGAGGAGGAGGGGAAGAGGGGGAGGAGGAGGAGCAATAGGAGGAGAGGGAGGAGGAGGGGAGGGGAGGAGGAGGAATAGGAGGAGGGGGAGGAGGAGGAAGAGGAGGACGAAGGGGAGGAGGAAGACGGGTTAGGAGGAGGAGGGCGGAGGAGGAGGAGGAAGGAGGAGGGAAGGGAGCAGGAGGAGGGGAGGAGGAGGAGAGGAGTTTAGGAGGAGGGGGAGGAGGAAGAGGAAGGAGGAGGGGAGGAAAGGAGGAGGAGGGGAAAGGAGGAGGAGGGAGAAGGGAGAAGGAGGGAGAGGAGGAGGAGGATTATAACGCATATGCCTGTAGATAACTGTAGCGAAAAGGTCCACTTATTTGAGAAATATACAACAATTTTCCATATGTAGCAATGCTATTAGAAGTTATGTGCCCTCGCTATATATACATTATAATGTAAATTAAAATATTAAATAATATTAAGTAAATATGTTTATACACTAACAAACTATGACAGTTGGCAGCACGGGAATGAGAGGAAGACGTGTAGAAAATGACATCTCAATTGGATGGACCGTTCGCGAACGCATAAATAACATACATACAGACATACTTACAGACATGCAGACATACATTATATTTTATATATATAGATATAACATCGTGTATCTGTTCACACTCTGTCTGATCTGCATATTTATTAATCGTGTATAACAACTGGCAGAAAATGAAAAATAAAATATTTAAAATCTATACTTTAAGAACATAAGTCATAAAAACGGACTGGATATTGATATAATGAATTCAAAGCTTTGGATAACTGGTAAGTCAATGTTTAAAAAAAAAAAAAAAAAAAAATTAAATTTATAATATAAATAATTGAGAACT
This sequence comes from Cepaea hortensis, assembly GCA_963921405.1. Taxonomy (NCBI): domain Eukaryota; kingdom Metazoa; phylum Mollusca; class Gastropoda; order Stylommatophora; family Helicidae; genus Cepaea; species Cepaea hortensis. Next base: position 103,246,317 of record OY992878.1, on the reverse strand, counting down.
CGCAAACAATTTATAAATTTCGAATCTATAGGTCACATAATAATTGAAAGCTAAAGAAGAGAACTGGAATGCCGAACGTGTGAAATATCGTTGGCTAATTGGTTAGTTGGTTGGTTGGTTGGTTGGTTGATAGGCTGTATGCAAAGTTGGTTGGTTGGATGGTTGGATGGCTGAACGATTGATTATTGGTTGGTTGGATGACTGGTTCTTTCATTGGTTGATAGTTGAGAATAATCTGAAACAATGAGTTCTAACTGTTATGTGCGATGGCCTGGCGTCCAAGTCATTTGAGTGGTGGAAAGATCTTGCATGTGTTAGACTGGGGTTGATGAGAGACAGTTCACCTGGCCCAGTACCAGACTGTCATCTCAACAGCCACTATTTCCGAACATTCGCTCATCTCTCCAATCTAACAATCGACGGGTTTGTGTAAGATCAATATTTGAACTACGCATCTTCTTATAATATACCCAGATCATGAGTCAGCGCAGAATATACTGAGACTAGACACAGGCGGATAATGGTTCTTCCCTACGGTTAGGCATTTCATTATCAGCAGCCTTCAACTTAGGGAGAGTGAAGTATTATTTTAAATACGTTATCTACAAATGAAAGCCTGTTGGTTATATATTATATTTTAATAAGTGTATTACAGTAACAAAACAATTTGCAACCACAGAGGTTATGCACGACCTTGGCCTTAAAAGTCACTGAAACTCGTAGATTATTAAACAACTGTTCTTGCATAGTTGAATGGGAAGAAATAGTATAATGTGTAAGCTACAAACAGAAATGAAATTCATTGAACTCTTACAGTGCATCATGATGTTCAGAACTTCGCTGAAACATTGCCCTCCTGTGTATGTCTGACATAGGACATCATATGTAAGATAAAGTGCACACATTTGAGATGTTACAATCATTATGTATGAAGAGAAAGACATAGATAATTAGAATAAATCAAGCACACGATAACTCCATTTTCCTTGGGGAAAATCGCTCTAAAATAGGTTAAAAGTGGGTTACGAGGTGAGATGATCGACTGCATTGCATTGTAATGGGTGGGATGCGTGAGTGGGTGGAGGATGTGTGTGGGTAGGGGTATTGTGATCGAGAGATGTTTGGTTGGGGTGGGTGGGTGGGGGTGTGTGGGTGCGTAGTGGAGGATGTGTGCGTGAATGAGTGTGTGTTGGTGGATGGGTGGGGAATGTGTGTGTGGGTGGGGAGAGGTGTGTGGTGTGTTGGTTTGGGATATTGTGTGGGTGAGGTATGTGTGTGTGGGTGGGGGTATGTGAGGTGGATGGGTAAGGGTATCTGTGTGGGTGTGGATAGGAATATTGTGTGGTATGTGGGTGGGGGATATGTGTGTGTTGTGTAGGTGAGGATGTGTGGTGGTATGTGGGTGTGGGATGTGTTGGTGAGGGATATGTGTGTGTGCAGTGCGTGGGTTGGGAATATTGCGTCGTAGGGGATATATGTGATGTGCGGGTGGGGGATGTGTGTGGTAGGGGATTGGGTTAAGGCATGTGTGGGTGGGTGAAGGATGTGTGTGTGGGTGGTGGGGTGTGTGTGAGTGGATTGGGGATGTATGGGTGGTTAGGGAGATGTTTGTGTGGGGGGGGGGAGATGTCAGTTGGTGGGGGTGTGTGTGTATGGTTTGGGGATGTGCGATGCGGCGTGGGTTGGTGGGGGATTTTATGCGTGGGTGGGGAATATGTGGTCGATGGAGATGTGGCTGGCGGATGGGTGGTTGGAGGTGTGGGTGGGGAGAGGATGTGTGGGTTAGGATGTGTATGTGGGTGGGCGTGGGATGTGTGGGTTGGTGGGGGAATGTTTGTTGGTGGCGAGTGTGTTTTGGTTGGGGGAACAGGTGATGGCAGTGTGTGTGGGTTGGGGATGTGCGGGAGGGGGATGGGTCGGTTGGTGGGGTACGTATGTGTCCCTTGGTGTGCGTGTGTGTGGGAAGGTGGGTGTGTGTGTGTGGGTGGGGTGATGTATGGGTAGGTCGGAGATGGGCCTCATAACATGATAATTTGCAATGTTTATGTTTACAACATTCATTTCACAATGTTTATTTTTCTTCCTATGTAAATGTATAATGCTCTTGATGAACGAAAGACGAGTGATTGGAAGGGCCGAATGTAAGACGGGCCTGCGTGCCCAATTTGTGACCCTTTTAAAATAAAGTTGATTTTATTTGATTTTATTTGTTCCTAGCCCTAGGTTCTATTCTATACACCTTGGTATCCCCATGCAAATTCGGACGTTGCGCACGCGAACCACCTGCCGAAAGCGTTGAATTGAGCACGAACTCCATAGTTCCGGCTACGATCACCATGGGTGTCCGAGAAAATTGCACTCGTGATCAGAATGACGAGTCGGAAAACGAATCCACGTCTTTAAAAGTAAGAAGACAACTGCTTGGCAATGGTGACCCAGCTCCAAACTAATGTGGAATCGTAAACATGCTCACGCAGCAAAGTAGACACTGTTTGGGAACAAAGATATTACGAAGAAGAACAAAATGGTGATAATGATGGTGACGATGATGATGATGGTGATGATGACGATGATGGTGATGATGATAATGATGCGGCTAGTCACTTGATTCTATATTCATAACATATCGGACGGAACAAAGGAAAAGTGGAGGAGGGTGGGGGTTAATCTCCAAATCCTAAATCCGAATGGTTTAATGTCTTCATAGATTTATACTTTCATTTCAGTATTTGTAACTTTACTGCACTGTCTAAACAACTGTTCTTGCATATTTGAATGGAAAGAAATAGTAAAATGTGTAAGCTACCAACAGAAATGGAATGCAATGGACTCTGACAAATCAGTTTAATGTCCAGGAATTCATTGACAACATTGCTCTATTGTACATGGCTAACTTACGAAATAATATATCTAACTTAACGGCGCTGTCGAAAATGAACATAATCTCAAAACTTAGAGGGAAGACTATGAGAACTTTCAATTAGATGGCGGTTGGAACGATTAGAAGTATGATTTCGACGCTGATTGTTGAACGAGGAGATGGAGTGCATGTGAGAATGTTCTGAGTGCACTGATGTCGGTTTTTAGCTCATAACTCTTGACACAAACGAACAGAAAGAAATACGTGTGTTGATATTCTTCTTCTTCTTCAGCGTTCCGAGCCATTGAGGTTCTTGGCTGCAGATACAATCCGTTTCCATTCGTCTCTCTGGTTGACCTTCTCTTGTGTTGATGTTGTCATTATTATTTGCATGATATTGTACTAGCTTTCGAGTGCTTGGAGAGGCGGAGAATATCAGACGTTATGGAGTCCACCTCTGGCTCGTGAAAACCAGGTGCGGATTTGTACAAAATAAGAAAAGAATGATTTACTACCCCCAGATTCTGGAGAAGTCCAATTCACGACTAGCCTTCTGGGACAAAGGCACATATGTCGGAAGTTGCGTGCGTTAACAGGCCCTGAGAATGTGCCAATTCACACGAGCAAGGCGACTAGACCTCTGTCCAGGCAAACATGTCGAATTCAGGAAACTACCACAAACATTCTACTAAACATCATAATGGGAAGACTTCGTAAGAAAATAGAAGAAGAGATTAACGTAGTTCAAGCTGGATTTAGACAAAGAAAAGGAAAAAGAGATCACATTCTCAAAATTCGTTTCATAATAGAGAAGTTCAGAGAATTTAATGTAAACCTATGCTCATGTTTTGTGGATTATTCAAAGGCATTTGACTGTGTACAACATCAGAAACTTTGGGAAATCATGAGGAATATGGGCTTTCCATCACATGTCGCTAAACTCATAAAAATGCTCTATCTAGACCAGTGGTTCTCAACCGGTGGGGAAATTCCCCCCCCCCCCCCCCGGGGGGAATTTTAGGGTTTCGGGGGGGGGGGGGGGAGAGAACTAAGATTATTACAAGATCGCGTTAATACAAGAACCGATTACTTGATATTGTTTTTCCCTTTATACTTTACGGTTCTGTACGTCTCACCCTTCTAAAATGCATTTTATAAAGTAAGTAGACCCACAAATCACGTTTTATGTGGACCTCTACACTTGTTTTAGTATGTCCTATTAAATTTAGCTTGCAATATTACGTATACTGTGTAAACAAAAGGGGGAGGGGGATTTTTAGGTAGGAAATATGAAAAGAGGGGAATGAGGTTCTGAAAATATGGTGAAGGGGGGCACGGGCCAAAAAAGGTTGAGAACCACTGATCTAGACCAACAACAAGCAGCGGTTAGAATAGATGGTTAGATATCAGATTGGTTTGACATCAAGCAAGGAGTCCGTCAGGGCTGTGTGCTGTCACCCTATTTGTTTAACCTGTACGCCGAAAATATAATGAGAAATGTCAGAGATGATATAACCAGGGAGCAATACGATGCCCTAAGTACATGAAATACCAGAGATTCGGTATGCTGATGATATGGTATTACTAACCACACCGCAGAATGGTATAGAAAACTTAATACCTTCAACCCAAATAAAAAGTGAAAATCACAACTTATATCTTAACATAGCAAAAACAAAGATAATGCATACAGATAAAACTACTATGGAGAAAGAAATATATGTTGCTTGCTTGCTTGTGTTCGTTGGCTTGAGCTCCAACGCGAAGTCCTGTATGTCGGATGAAGGCATCCTATTGTCCAACATCAGTGTGATGTCATACAGGACCTGAGGTTTGCGTGAGTATCCGTTGTCCCATGTCTGGCTTATTGGTGTGCAGACTGGTGGTTCCTCGCCGTACAGGCAGACATTCTCCGACTTCGGAGGAATCGGCGATCCTACTGACTTTAGCCAGGACCCCGAAGGGACCTGTTGCCCAGGGCGCTCGACGAGGACGCGTCAATAGGTCTTGGCCAGTATATAACCCGGCCCTGGTGCCTTGGAAACACCTCTGCGTCCCGAAATATATGTTAATGAGGACAGATTAGAGGTGGTGGAAAATTTTGAATATCTTGGGTCATTGATTACCAACAATGGTGACATCATGAAAGAAATTAAACGACGACTATCAGTTGCTCTTCATAGATTAAAACTGGATAAATTATGGAATGGGACAGATAGAACTACAAAAATTAGATTTTTAAGAGCATGCATCTTTCCAATTGCAACATATGCCTGTGAGACCTGGACACTTAACTAAACAAGCTGAACAGCCAATAAATGCCTTTGAATATAAATGTTATAGACGGGTTCTAAGAATATCTTGGATAAAGAAAAAGAAAAAAAAAACGCATCCATACTTCAAGGGCTGAATATTGAAGAAGGTTGGCTATTAAAGACGATAAAACAAAGAAAATTGATATTTTTTGGTCACTTGAAACGTCACGAAAGTTTGGAGAGAACAATAATGGAGGGGCATATGCCTGGGAGGCGAGGAAGAGGAAGGCCAAAAAAAATAGATAGGCGCAGGATGTGGCGGATGACCTCCAGATGGGTGTATTAGACGCGGGACATCTTGCTTATGATCGAGAGGTTTTCCGGAAGGTTGTTATGGGAGCGAGGTTCTGCAAAGGACATGCTACTGAATGAATGAGCACAAAGACGTTTGTCATGTTGGATTCTGCTATAACCACACAGCTGATGTCGAGCTAGGCGGTTCCATTGCTACCCGGCATCCAGTTGGACTTAGGCGTTGACTTCTCGTTCAGAAATCATTGGCAAACTACTGAACGTACAACTGCCTTGAAAATAAACCTGGGGTTGATCGTGACATCATGCAAAGGACATGCAACATGCTACCTTTAAACACATCTGAACCCCCACCGCAACATTTTATCTATAAACACATCTGGCTGCAATGGAGTTTGCAATGTAAGTGATCCCGTTCAAACCGAACTAGATGTTGTCTTCATGCAGAACTTCTCAGTTATATTTACCCCATTCAGTGCCAAACAACAAGTAGGTTTGGATTTAAAAACAAATGGTACACAATCAAATGAACCAGTATTATCATGTACATTTCCGCTCCGTGAGCATTGAATTTGTGGAAGATACCACCTAAACAAACCAAACATGATGACCCTAGTACGGTATATAACTTCATTCTGTCAAATTGGGAGATCACATTTGGGCGATATATTATCCATTGGCACTGAATCAATTAAGTTGATTTGTCACCATCATGTGCCATGTCGGTAAACGGTTTATGGTTCTTTCTTATAAGCTTGCTCGCTGGTTTTTCTGTCCGTCCACGTTATTCTTTGTAGTTTTCTTACAAACCAGATGATTCTCGGCTTGTCCGCTCATTGTCCACGTCTCACATCCATATAACAATATAGGTTATATATAGCACTTCAACATTATTTTTCTCATTGCAGTCAACAGCTTTGTATTGGTAGATATGTTTTCTATTTGACAAAAGGTTACCTTTGCTACAGCAATTATTGTTCTTATCTCTATAAGGCACCTACCATCTGTTGATACGACATTTGTGATTCATTTGTTTAAGAATTTTCCTGTTTACTTGGATGTTACATTGTGATATTTCGTTCTTTATAATCTGTTTTGTTACTACTTATTTTGAACACAAGTTGCTAAATGTGCACAATAGCCGCATTTACTGAATGTTGCACATCCTTTTCGTCAATCAATACTGTATCATCTGCGTATCTTACGTTATTGATTCTATGTCCGCCGGTGGCAATTCCTCTCATGTTTTCTACATTCTACATAATATGTTCACTGTATAGGGAAAAAACAAGCCTGGAGACATTACTCATATCTGCCGCACACCTTTAAGGTGTAACAGTGTATAACCTGCCCGCTCCAAATGTCACGTGACCATCTTCTCTACACACCTCTAACAGTGTATAACCTGCCCGCTCCAAATGTCACGTGACCATCTTCTCTACACACCTCTAACAGTGTACAGCTGAATTTCAGTAGTCAGGTAGTGTAACTCTGTATGACCCGTGTCAGAGGCTATGACTATGGTTCAATAACAAAACATACACCTCTTGTTTTGAATGATTCAATGTTTATTTACGTGACTGGGTATTTCTCCGATGACTCAACATAACGACACTGTATACATGACGCTTGTAACCAATCAAGCTATGACTGTATGGCCCTGACTTGCTCTGCCTTGCCTTTTTCTCTCCTCTCTTGCTCTACTCTAGCCTGCCTTTCTTGCTGTCTTCCTTGCTCTGCTCTGGCCTGACTGCTCTGCCTTTCTTACTCTACTTTAAAGAGCCATACAATTAGTGAACGGCTGACTGCATCACACTTAACTAGTCTAACTAGAAAGTTGGGGTGCAGTAAGCTCATTTCAATTCTAATTTCTAAATATTCTGATCGAAACAGACATGATTAACAGAAGAAATGTTCAAAACTCCCAGCTTCGCTGTATCTTCCACGCATCAAAGTGTTTACTTCTCTCAACCCAACGCACCAAACCCAACTGACCACTACACTTACCTTGCCCTACCCCGAAAAACACTGACTTACCGATTTGAGGTAACTATGTGGCTCGAGGACATAGATAGGTATGTCGATCTGCCGTACCCAGCCTATTTTGTTACACAGGAAAGACTGATATTGACCTATTTCATAACAATTTTAATTACAAGATGTTGTCAGCATCCCCAATAAGCCCTTACAGGAGTAAGGAGTTAACACTAGGCTAGTAGAGAGACACCCAGACAGGGAAGACACCGACTACTATTAATACCTCACAGGGAGACACATTTGTGTCAGACCAGAGGGCAAAGAGTACGGGTGAGCGAGGGCTTTCCCCAAGCAATTGGGTTGCTGGTAACCGTGATAGGCCAGGTTACTCAAACTCACCAGCCAGCGTGCTGGCAAGACCAGGCACGCAATAGTAGCAATTGCACGGAGGGTAAAAGGGCCCGTGCTGATCCACGCTATGTGTAGCGGGACAGACTGACTGGAGACGGTAGAGAGGTCGGACGTATCCTTGACCAATACGATAGCTTTCTAGGCCATAGGCAAACTTAGGGCTATATCATTTAGATTGTGTAATGCTAGCATCATCTATCATCACGTTGATATATTCATATTGTGTAACCATGATGAAGCCTAACGCTTGTAGAGCCATTCATATGTCGGCTCTGAATAAATTGCATTCCTTTCGCAAATGTCATGAATTGTTATTTCGTGCAGTGCGAAAGTAGCGGAGTCTTGAAAGCTGCAGCGCACAGGTCGCTGACAGGCTAGACCCCGAATTGGTGTCAGAATGGTCAAAGAACCAACGCCAGCTGCAAATTAAGGTCAGAACACATTGAACGAACGCCAGCAGTACAATTACTGTCAGATTTCAGTGAACGTTTTCTGAACAGCCATAGCAGGCGGTTGTAGTAATATTCGACGAGCAGTTAACGCCAACATGCAAGTGGCATTATAAACCACTAAACGAACGCTAACTATCGATAAATATTTCAAAGTTCTGTGCCAGAATTAGTTCAATGCACGTTTCGACAGTTGTGATGTATGATATATTGCAAAGTAATACAAATATTATTGTGATACATGCTATAAATTAAATTTTTTCTTGTGGTGAATTATACGATCGCCAAATTTGTGGAGTGTGAACCACAAGTGATACAAATTAGATCGGTAAAGTGTGAAATTCTACCAATATTATTTAGAAAGTGTGTTAATATAGTAAAAGCAATTGAAATGTATAAAATCATCAGTGAACATCACCATCGTAACCACCGTGTACATTTCATTGCGTGTGATACAGCCATCAATGTCACCATTCTACGAAATCATTAAATAGAGTAGCGACGAACTGCAGCCTAGAACGAAGGTACGCCAGATTCAAACGGCGAAGACAAGACGACATTGACGGCCATACGACTAATCATCTCACTTATCATCTAACAATCATTCAGACGATCATATCATTCATCATTAATACCATCTATCACTATTTATCACATTCTCATTCACCAATCGCATGAAATAGGAAATTATAGTAACATCGTTATGAAATATGAAATATTTAATAGAATATGATGAATTGTGAGCTTGTATTTACAACGTAAGCGTGTGTCTAATTTTTGCTGCTCTACCAACCAGAACGCAGCCGTGTGTCAGCAAATCAAACCAGTGTGTAGTATGAATGACTGCGGTGGAACATCCCAAGTACCGCACTGTCCAACAAATTAGATGAGTATATTTTCCGAATATTTCGATATGCTCTAACGTAATCATGCATCTTCCTTTCCAGCAAATGATGTACATGTACTAACACATTATTGTATACTATTCTGTGCATATTATTATATTATCATTGTGAATTAACAAAATGGCTTAACTAAATGAATGTATCCAGGCGGGCATCGCCATGGGCCACACTGGAGATAAACTAGAAAAATGGGCAGACCAAAAGTATAAAGAAGAAAGAGCTCTACAGAGAGAAGAAACAGAAAGGAAAGCTGCTTAACAGAAAGAAGAAACAGAAAGAAAAGCTGCTCTTGACAGAGATGAAAGAGCATTAGAAAGGCAACATCAAAAAGAAATGAAACAGATCGAGGAGGTGACTAAACTAAAGATGAAGGAAATGGAGGTAGATTCTAACAGACAAATAGCCTCTAGCAAACAAAAGAGCCAAGAAGAACAGAACAAATTCAGTAAATACAAAGGCCTCATTAAACCATATACTGTAGGTGATTCAATCAGCGCATGGACTGAAAATATAGAGTTCCAACTAAAAACACAGAAAATACCTTTAGAGGACTGGGCAATGATTTACATGAGGAACCTGAGTGGGGAGCCTTTAAAAGTAATAGAATCCATACCTACTGATCTTAGAAACAATTACCAGTACATACACTATAGGATAATGCAACATTTTCTTTTGGACGCTACTGGTTACCAAATTCAATTCTCACAGATTAAACCAAAAGCAACTGAAACGTTCTTAGACTACATTTCTAACGTGCAGAGCACATTTAAAAAAAGGACTAAGGCGGCTAAAGTAGGTAAAAGCTATGAAAAACTAGAAGAACTAATAGTAATGGACAAAGTTGTTTCGACAGTACCTACCCCTTTTGCTAAATTCTTACAACAGTCAGATATTGAGTCCATTCAACAACTAGAAAAACGGGGGTCACCTTATTTTTTCCTCTAATCGGGACATATTCAAAACTACATCATATGACACAGAAATTACAGCTTTTGCAAACAGAGTCCCTGATAGATCCTACAAACAGAAAGACTAAAGTAAGAAGGACAAACCATATCAGAAACCACCTCAATGTATTTATTGCAATCTGTTTCACCCAACATATTCGATGTGTGATAAAAAACCCACATATCTAGAACATATCTCACACCTAGAACAAGTGTTAAAGAAGCAAGAAAGCAGGAGATCATCGTTTAAACGTGCTGTAAAATGTTATTTTTGTTCTAGTTATGGCCATTATAGCAATAGGTGTCTTGGGAGACCTCATCGATACATCATCAGATGATGAGAGTGACATAGATCCTGAACTTGTCAATGTATTGCCAATGAATGAATGTCAAAATGTAGCGTCAGTAACCGATATTTTAAACTTTAAGACGTGCAAAGTATGCCAACAGTTTCATGCGGAGGGAGATTGAAATGTGGACACGTAATATCATGTTCAAATGAAGAAGCTAATGCAGCATGTGCCTCCAGAGGTAACCTTAAGTTCTACGATGCACAGGTCAATGGTAAACCATGCCAATGCTTAGTTGATAGCGGCTGTACTATACTGGGATTAAGAAGAGAACTTGCTAGAACAGAAGATTATACGGGTGAATTTGTCAAATGCCGTACTTTCTCGGGTACCATCGAGAAATATCCACTGGCAAAAGCGCATATCAATACCCCGTTCCTTACCGGCACATTTACGTGCGCTATCCTCCAAAATCCATGTACGGACCTTATTTTGGGATGTCTTGATGCATTGAAAGAATGTACAGACGACAATATAAAAGCCTAGAATGAAACACACAGGGTCAACGCTGTAACTAAGTCAGATACAGAAATAAGTTATACTGACTTACAAAATAAAACTCTACAGCTACTAACACCAAGTGGTGCAGATACCAACACTACTCGCCAAAAGTTGAGCGAGGCACAAAGCACCGACCAAACACTCACACCATATTTTAACTTGTTGTGTGAGCGAAAGAAAGTTTCTAAAAATTCTTCCTGGTACTTTAAAAAGGTTAATGGAATTCTCATGCGTTATTACTCATATAATAACCATGAAATTCAGCAGACGGTGTTACCTGTAACATACCGGGAAAAGGTGCTAAAAATCGCACATTCACCACCGTTTGCTGAACATTTGGGCTATCATAAAACGCGAGCCAGAATTCTATCACAATTTTACTGGCCGAAATTTTGTTCGGACATAAAATCTTTCTGTCGCTCTTGTAATGTGTGTCAACATCGGGTACGAAAGAAAGAACATGTAGAGGCCGAAGTGCAAAAATCAGTGATAGCATCTAGACCACTTGAAAGTATAGCGGTCGATATTACTGGACCCCTAATGCAGGTGTCGAGTAATGGAAACCATAACTATCCAAACGAGGGTAATAAAACGATTCACCTTAAACCGAACCAAAAGACTGTGATTCAACTAACCGATAAACATAACATGGTACTAACATGTTGCCAAGGGCCTCTCAACGTTAAACTAAAAATATCAGATGCGGATAATGAAATATCGATAAAAGAACCCTTAGAGATATTTCATATCAACATCTTGAAACCAAACGTTGCACAAAAAGAACAGCAGGCAGACGAACAGAATGCACCAACACCAAGCAATGAGACGACAGACATACACAACTCAACTTCACTAGGTAAGGCGACACACAAACAGCGACAACGCAAACACACGTAGCCAGATAACAGCACACACAAGTAGTAGCACAACAGTATTGGACGACATGGAACTACCAGTTCCGACAGTAAACACAACTGCGACAAATATCTCGACATATAGAAATAACAGATGCAATCAGACGAAAGACGGGACAAAACACTTAACGAAACGTCGACAGGTCTTCAACAGCGTGAGATTGTGTGGACTCATAGCTAAGCCGTCCAAAATAGAGTTGGGCATGGAACAAATTGACTTCCTGAGTCATAACATCTGCAGGGGCCAATTGAAAACTGATGACAGTATCGTCACTAAATTTCTAAATGTAACAATGCCAACGACCAAGAAACAGGTCCCAAACTACTATAGAAAATTCATCAGTGGTTTTTCTAACATCTTAAAAGCTTCGGCTAAGTTATTTGTAAAGGATGCACGATTAATTAGTGCGGTATCGAAATTGAAACATTTTTTCATTGTTCCATCTACCTTTCGTATGCCTAACCCGAAACTCACTTATTTCTTACGCACAGATATGAGTGCCATATCCAGATCTGGAATCATAGGTCACTTCAACGACGGGACGTTCCACCCCGTAGCTCGCAACATCACTTTTGCTGAAGGAAGATACTCAGCATCAGAAATGAAAGGCCTTAGTTTGATCTATTGTGTGAGAAAGTTTCATCGCTTCTTGGCAGGAGCACAGTTTGTAATCCAAGCCGATAACTCTCCATTGTCTGTGATGGAATCAGGCAATCTGAATTAACAGGTGGGATTTAATTCTCCAAACTTATACGTTTACCATCCAACATTTAAAAGGGAGATTAAATACGATTGCAGACATTTTAAGTCGTCCTTCATCCATTCAAATACCTGAGTTACAGGAAGGAAGCGACCATACACCACCAGAAACATTGACACTGTAATGTTAAATAACCAAGTGCCATGTGTGGTGAATGAGACATATAGTAAGTGCGTTATTATCGCCTGATACTTGACTTGTGTGAATAGAACAGTGCTATAGAAGTGTATGAACATACGCAAAACTAACATGCACTGAGACACACGTAATTTAGATTATGGCAACTAACGCCAATAGGACAGCGAACCCAGCTTAGACCTGATCTAGAGAAGTTGTGGACCAACGCTAACTGCGAATTGATGGCAGAAGTTATGAACCAACATCATAGTAAGACCCCGAAAGAAAAGAAAGGATGTGAACCAACGTCACAATATAGTAAGGCTAGACCTCGAATTGAATGTATTGAATCAGCGATTAGACCCCGAATGACAATACAGGGTTAGCTATGGACCTACATGATGTGGTAGGCAACTATATTAATACACTATCCGTCAAGAAGAGCATTAAAGACTTTGGTGTAATGAACTATGTTAGTATACTCTACAAAGAGATTTGCTCCAGCTTCACAACGCAGAGGAGGACGTCAACTTAGTGTAATTAGATATAGAAATGTAACTGTGATATATGTACATTATTATTTTATTTACAATATCTATAACTTCATTTTTCTATTGCTTATTCTATTGCAAATTATATAAACGCATATATAACTTTATTTTCTTATTTGCTTAGTTAGAAATCACCATCATTTAATTAATAACCCATTTATTAAAACATCCATTATAGAAATACAATTATTAGATCCTATATTAGTTAATTTACTTATAATCATAATCATTTATACATCCATTTAGCTAATATATCATTTTAAAATTAATGCCAATCATTTAGGATTTAATATCATCTTTTTCACAAGTAACATTTAAGGTAATTAACCCATTTCGCTTAAATGAAAGTAGTAGTAAATTATTTCCCTTGAAGGTAATTTAGGTCAGCACACCAAATTATGAAAGTTACTATATCAGGATCGGTAACAAACCATCCTTATAACAATGTATATTTTTGTACAGACATGACGCGTGCAAGCAAACCGCACAGTCATTTGGCGTGATTACTGTTATAATTCAGCCAATCGTTTATTGTATATATATATATATATATATATATATATATATATATATATATATATATATATATATATATATATATATATATTGTTTATGTATGTAATATTATGAACCATATTTTAATGACGAGAGAATGATTGAGTGAAAGAAAAGTATGAAAGGGAATGAAAGATGAATGAAAGAAGGGAAAATGCGGAGAGAGAATGCGAAAACTTAGTAAACATTGAAAGAAAGAGAGCGAGAGGGAAAGACAGCGGAAATATTTTTTTTCCACCGCTGGAAAGGTCTTATTTGACTTGTCTGTGTCATGTGTGTTTCCAATGTGTTGTCAAGGTTTTATATGTGTTACAGCAACACTTTAGCAGAGTATAGAGAGAACGTACTTTGAGCTTCAGAAAACGGAGTTGTGGTCACAAATAAAAATAACGAACGTTTGTAACCACAATAAACCGATTTGCGGCGCTCGAAGGAACACACACATTTACTACACTAACGCATACACTTGTTAGAGAATTAAGTACACTGTAGTTTATTAGAAAACACGCAAACAAACAGGAAAACGAACACATAAAAGTTGCACACACCAATTAAATCAAAGAACAATAACTCGAAATTCAGGGGACACAATAAATAATCAGAAACCTACAGGTAACAGTGGACATAGTTTTTTCACATGCGGAAGCGAGAAGGTGAACAGTAGAGCTATGTGTATAGAGTTGGAGGGGATATTGATGGGAACATGAACACTTGGTGCTCATGTGTTGTACTCATAACAGAGTCAACTAGTGTGTGGGTTGTCATTTTGGGGCAATATGAGGAACAGGTCAAGACGAAAGTCAATGGGTGGAAGTCAAGAGACATAGGGTCTAACGACAGAAGCCAGGACGTAAGTCATAAGACAACGGTTTCCGGTTCACTACCAATCCTTGACATATCTAGAGATCCAACTATACTGAAACATGGGCTACTAAATCAGCCAAGTGAAAAGATAGAACACTGTGAATGAAGGTAGAAGATATTGTTCTATCCCCAAACTAGAAAGTTCTATACTTATTGGAGAGCTGACAAAATTGGGGACAACCAATTTTTCTTTTGTAACCAAGAAGTGTTACAAAGATTAGAAAGGGGAAGTAACACTTCGCGAAGAGGAGGGGGACTCTGTCAGCATCCCCAATAAGCCCTTACAGGAGTAAGGAGTTAACACTAGGCTAGTAGAGAGACACCCAGACAGGGAAGACACCGACTACTATTAATACCTCACAGGGAGACACATTTGTGTCAGACCAGAGGGCAAAGAGTACGGGTGAGCGAGGGCTTTCCCCAAGCAATTGGGTTGCTGGTAACCGTGATAGGCCAGGTTACTCAAACTCACCAGCCAGCGTGCTGGCAAGACCAGGCACGCAATAGTAGCAATTGCACGGAGGGTAAAAGGGCCCGTGCTGATCCACGCTATGTGTAGCGGGACAGACTGACTGGAGACGGTAGAGAGGTCGGACGTATCCTTGAACAATACGATAGCTTTCTAGGCCATAGGCAAACTTAGGGCTATATCATTTAGATTGTGTAATGCTAGCATCATCTATCATCACGTTGATATATTCATATTGTGTAACCATGATGAAGCCTAACGCTTGTAGAGCCATTCATATGTCGGCTCTGAATAAATTGCATTCCTTTCGCAAATGTCATGAATTGTTATTTCGTGCAGTGTGAAAGTAGCGGAGTCTTGAAAGCTGCAGCGCACAGGTCGCTGACATATATATATATATATGCGTGAGTGCGTGTGTGCGTGTGTGTGCGCGCGCGCGTGTGTGTGTGTAACAATTCTAAGGTCTTTCCCATCAATTTGTAGATCTGCAAGCATCTTTATCATGTTGACATGTCTTATTTTATTGAAAACTTTTGCGTAGTCGATGGAGCAAACATATAAGCCTTTGTTTACTTCTATCAAACTCTCATTGCTGTTGTGTTGTTGACTGGACCTTGGGTCTTGCCAGTCTCCAGCATTCTAAACTACCAACCCAAAATTGGCGATCCTTAATTATTATATGGAATATTAGTGATTGGTTTAATCTTAATAGGGTTATAAGTAGCGACACGTGCTTCATGCAGTCATGGTCGGATTTCAGAGGCTTGAAGCCGATTGTTAGTCATATTGCAGCTGTTGAAGTTTATCAAAAGCAGTAAAACGAATGGTTAGAGAAAGGAAGCGTCGCTGAATGTAACAAAATGGAACTTAGGTGAGCTAAAACTAGGTGGGATTAACTGAAGACATTAACATGTGTGAGCTATGTCCAGTTAGGTGAGCTAAAACTAGGTGGGATTAACTGAAGACATTAACATGTGTGAGCTATGTCCACTTTACTTTGTATTTGTTCTAGGATTTTCAGGAATCCACAATTTAGCCGCCATTTTCTTCGTTCGTGGTTGCAGGATGGCTTGTTTAGTGTCCAGCCACGATAATGAGAGTCCTGCTGGAAGAGGCGATCCAGGAGCAACCGAGTCTTCATCTGTGCCTGTCCAATGAAATGTGAAATAGAACAAATGATATCCAGTGTCGTGAACATTAAGTGGAAGCTACATTTTATTTATTTTTAAATTTAATGATTCCCCAGTAATAAACGGCTGGTCTCCCTGGCCAAGGGAGTTAACGTCTTTCTCCGTAATCCCGTATATTCTCGTGAGTAACGTAACCTGCGCGAGAATCGGTAGCGGTTCTCGCCGCGTTGGTAACTTACATGGTATGTGAGCCGGTCGCTCAGAAAGCAATGGCAAACTACTGAGCCTAATCTTGCCTAGTTCATCAACAGCAGCTGAAAATGCTGATGTTGCCTGCAACGTCCTGTATGGGATATGAAAAAAGTACTAAACGGGGGTATATATGTGTTTTCTTTCTTTGTTGTTGATTCATAATCAGTTGCAAGTAGAAGGGGCTACCCAAACGTATTACAAGTTGATTGATTAATTGACTGATTGATTTATCGCACTTCAGATTAAACTATCCATTAGTGTTTTGATTTCCTTCCTTTTCGGTTCACACTAAGAGATTCTTGGCACAGTGCACAAATTAACCAACACCAACGCCTCATGCACCCTCATGCACCTTCACGTACCCTCATGCACCTTCACGCACCCTCATATCTTTTGTGTTCATCTGCTGGTCGATCCCTGCCACTTCTTGCACGAACCATGCCTTTTATCCCTGCTGTGACGCATATGGCCAAAGTATTCCAGCTTCCGAGACATGATTGAAATGAGTTGTTGAGTTGTGTTGAGCTAAGAACTGACATCACTGCACTCAGGACATTCCCATATGCCCTCCGTCCCCTCGTTCAACAGCCAGCGAAAAGTCACACTAGTAATCGTTCCCACCGCTATCTGATTGAAAGTTCTCCTGGTCTTCCCTCTCAGTTTTGAGATTCTACCAGAACCCCTGCTAATCCCCCGCAATATCATCCTTTCCACATACGGGTTCTCAATCTATTCCTCCACCTTCTCCACCTGGTCCCACAGGCGCACGGCCACGTCTCTCTTGTCGAGAGGTAATAAATAACCAAGAGTTGCATTCCCTGCCAGCCTATCATCCTGTTCATTCCCCCGCACTCCCGCGTGGCCAGGGCAGAAATCCATACAATTCCTACCATCTGTGACCTCTGAAGCCAGGCGAGCCATTCCCAGACATGATACAGTTGATCAGCCAGTTGTCTTCAATGTTCAGTTCTTGTAGCATGCCAATATTTGTCTTTTCTTTGGCCATGATCTCCTAAGAATGTTTATGTGCCATGACAGCTGACAAGCCCAAATTATCTTTTTGAGAGATTGCGAAATGGTCCATGGTGTGTGGCATTTTCCATTTGTGCATTGTCGACTGTGATCTGTTGTTGTATTTAGTGATGTCCCATGACACTGTTTCTGTTTTGCTGAAGCTCAAAAACAGATGTTTGTTTTCACTATGTCTATTGACAGACAGGATCAGCTGTCAAATCCTCCAGCATTTTTGGAGTATCTACATTATAAGTATACGCTCTCTTAACACCAAGGCATATGTATGTTTATGCACATTCTTAGTTTAAAAATTAGTTGCATGTCCATTACAGGACGTAGCAGTCAACACCAGCATGTTTTGGCTGTTCTTAATTCCTGTGCAAGTTTGCGTTCAGTTTGTCATTGCTTTTTGAAAGACCGGCACACATACCATTTCATAAAAAACATACACTACTTGTTTCGAACGCGGGTATACGGAATTACGAACGGCGTTCGTAACTTCTTCGCCACAGAGCCGACACAATCTTAGTACCACGACACATGTGCATAAATTATCTTAGTACCACGACATTTGTGCATACATTATCTTAGTACCACGACATATGTGCATACATTATCTTAGTACCACGGCATATGTGCATAAATTATCTTAGTA
This sequence comes from Cepaea hortensis, assembly GCA_963921405.1. NCBI lineage: Eukaryota > Metazoa > Mollusca > Gastropoda > Stylommatophora > Helicidae > Cepaea > Cepaea hortensis. The sequence continues at coordinate 103,228,068 of OY992878.1, read as the reverse complement.
CCACGACATATGTGCATAAATTATCTTAGTACCACGACATATGTGCATAAATTATCTTAGTACCACGACATATGTGCATACATTATGTTAGTACCACGACATATGTGCATACATTATCTTAGTACCACGGCATATGTGCATAAATTATCTTAGTACCACGACATATGTGCATAAATTATCTTAGTACCACGACACATGTGCATACATTATCTTAGTACCACGACATATGTGCATACATTTTCTTAGTACCACTATATATATGCAAACATTATCTTAGTACCACGACATATGTGCATACATTATCTTAGTACCACGACATATGTGCGTACATTATCTTAGTACCACGACACATGTGCATAAATTATCTTAGTACCACGACATTTGTGCATACATTATCTTAGTACCACGACATATGTGCATACATTATCTTAGTACCACGGCATATGTGCATAAATTATCTTAGTACCACGACATATGTGCATAAATTATCTTAGTACCACGACATATGTGCATAAATTATCTTAGTACCACGACATATGTGCATACATTATGTTAGTACCACGACATATGTGCATACATTATCTTAGTACCACGGCATATGTGCATAAATTATCTTAGTACCACGACATATGTGCATAAATTATCTTAGTACCACGACACATGTGCATACATTATCTTAGTACCACGACATATGTGCATACATTTTCTTAGTACCACTATATATATGCAAACATTATCTTAGTACCACGACATATGTGCATACATTATCTTAGTACCACGACATATGTGCGTACATTATCTTAGTACCACGACATATGTGCATACATTATCTTTGTACCACGACATATATGCATAAATTATCTTAGTACCACGACATATGTGCATATATTATCTTAGTACCACGACATATGTGCATACATTATCTTAGTACCACGACATATGTGCATACATTATCTTAGTACCACGACATATGTGCATACATTATCTTAGTACCACGACATATGTGCGTACATTATCTTAGTACCACGACATATGTACATACATTATCTTAGTAACACGACATATGTGTATACATTATCTTAGTGTCACGACATATACTCATGCATTAGCTTAGTGCATAAATTATCGCAGTACCACGGCATATGTGCATACAGTATCTTAGTACCAGGACATGTGTGCATACAATATCATGGTACCACGATATAAGTGCTACATTATCTTAGCACCGCGATATATGTGCATGGGGAAGTTGTTAGGGCCAGTGGGTACGTCGATAGGGCAAGTCGACAATATGAGATAGTCAGTGGACAATTCGTTAGGGAAATGGGACAGTTGTTATGGTAAGTGTGTGAGTTGATGGGACAGGTCGATAAATTGTAATAGCAAGTGGACAAATTGTTAGTGCCATCTGGCAAGTTTGTAATAACAAGAGGGGAAGGTTGAAGTCGAGCTGGCAAGTTGTTAGGGCAATTCGACAAATTGTGAGAGCAAGTGGACAAATTGTGAGAACCAGCAGGCTAGTTTGTAAGAGCAAGTGGCCAAGTTCTGATCGTAAGTGGATAAGTTGTTATGTTGTTAGGGCAATTCAACAAGTTCTGAGAGCCAGTGGACAAGTTTGTAAGAGGTAGTTGACAAGTTGACAATGCAAGTGGGGAAGTTGTTATGCGTAAGTGTGTTGTTGTGTCAGTTTTCATTGTTTGTGTCATTTTGTCGTGTCATTTTCTTCTTGCTTTTGTCATTTTCATCTATCGTCTGTAAAATTTTGACGTTAACATTTACATATTTTGGTTTCTTTGGTTGTATCAGTTTGTCATTGAGTCAGTTTGTCGTTGTTTTATTTTTCAGTGGCTGTGTCATTTTTTCATTGTTTGTGTCATTTTGTCGTGTCTTTTTATTTTTCAGTAGTTGCCGATTTATTTGTATGTGTTACATTTTGGATGTTATGATTTTCTTTAGGTGCCTTGTTCAGTTTTATGTCATTTTTTCATTGGTTGTTTCAGTTTTCATTTTTTTTTTTTTTTTTTTTTTTGTCAGGTTGTCTTTGTGTCGGTTTGTTGTTGAATTCTTTTTGTGTACGTGTTTGTTACATTTTGGATGTTTTCTTTTGCTTGCGTCAGTGTGTTGTTGTGTCAGTTTTCATTGCTTGTGTCATTTTGTCGTGTCATTTTATTTTTTTCAGTAGTTGTCGATTTCTTTGTATGTGTTAAATTTTGACGTTTACATTTGTGGATCGTTCAGTGTTTATGTCATTTTTCAATGTTTTTTGTCAGCATTAATTATTTGCGTTGGTGAATTATTATCATATATGTGTATTTGAGTAAGTAATTTGAGGCCTTAGTGAGAGCCTATTTGTCGACCGTCTTGTATATTATGCTATATTCAACACAATTTTGCCTTGTAGGTGCATTTTAATTGCCGTATCGTTGCTTGCTACTAATGGTCATGCACCCCAGACGCTGTCGCTTTGAGAAATGATCAATATCCCACAATAAGCCATTTTCGTAACAATGAAGACACTATCACTAAGCTGGCGACAATGATAGAGCGGGTGATTATGACGTCATCACCTCTTACAACTACAAAAGACAGATATTTCAGTAACACATTACATAGCATAAAACACAAACTAGTTTTATACTACATAACATATACAAATACTTAGTGAAACTAGCACCCTCGCTATTATACTACACCTACTATTACTAATACCACCACCACCACCACCACCACCACCACCACCACCACTACTACTACTACTAATACTGCTACTACAACTACTACTACTATTATTTTGTTGCTACTATTACTACTACTACTACTACTACTACTACTACTACTACTGCTGCTACTACTAATGCTACTCTACTACTACTAGTCCATCTCCACCTCTTCTTCCTCGTCATTTCTCCCTCTACTACTACTACTACTACTACTACTACTACTACTACTACTACTACTACTATTATTATTGCTGCTACTATTACCTCTACTGCTACTACTATCGATACTACTACTATTGCTACTACTACTATTATTACCAATATTATTACTTCTTGTATTACTGATCCATGGTGTCGGAGATCATAATTTATGGAGTGTCAGTCTCACCCACGCTAGGTGACAAGTCTTTTGCCTATGCTGATGACTAGTACTACTTGTACTATTGGTACTACGACTACCACTATTGCATGACAATAACGCCATTAATGGTCATTCATGTAGCGTGAGTCAACCCGTAAATCGCTCAATGCTGTCGGAGATCGCAATATTGGGGTAGTATGATCGCCTACGCCAGCCGGTAAGACACGTGATGATGATGATGATGACTAGTACTATTGCTGCTATTGCTACTACTGCTATTGCAAATATTATTTCTACTTGTATTACTGAACCATAACATCGGAGATCGCAATATGTGGCGAGGTATGGTAGCCCATGCCAGGCAACATGTCTCTTGACGTTGATAACTAATATCACTACGAACAACTCTACTGCTATTACTATACAACCACGCCAACTCGAGACAATAGCGATAAATACATAAGAACCTACCTGCCCCGATCAGCGACATCCTACCAACAGCAGACAGTTCGATACCTCACGTCTGAGACACCCCGACCTCAATAACAACTATAGCACCTCAAGACCACTGGCCGTATCTGTGCATTCCGACCCCTATACTAGCCCGCCACGACCACCACCATGCCTCTTGTCATTTAATTGTTTGTCTATATATATGTTTCCCCTTTATTAATTTTTAATATCTTCTTTGAATCGTTTGTTTGTTATTGTTTTATGTTGTACACTATACGTACCTACATCACACGGGGTCACTTGACCACCTCTTGCGTCATCGCTCATAGTCCTAATAACACCCTCCCCTACAATTTATGGAGTCACTTGACCACCCCTTGACCACTCTTGAACACGTCTTCGCTCGCTTTAATCACCACCGTGTCACTACAGTACCCATTCCTACAATTTAAGGGGTCACTTAACCACCCCTTGACTACCTCTTGACCACCTCTTGACCCCGTCATTGCTACTTTAATCACTACCGTGTCACTACATGTACCCTAACCTACAATGTAATGGGTCACTCGACCACCTCTTGACCACCTCTTCTCCACGTCATCGCTCACTTTGAAAACACCGTGTCACTACACTACTCTCCCTTACAATTTAAGGGGTATCTTGATCACTCTTGACCTCTTGACCACCTATTGACCACCTCTTGGCCACGTCATCTTTCATATTAATCACCACCGTGTCACTACATGAACCCTCCCCTACAATTTAAGGGGTAACTTTAACACCTCTTGATCACTTTACCACCACTTAACCAAGTTATCACTCACTTTGATCACCACCGTGTCACTACACGTACTTTCCCCTACAATTTAAGGGGTCACTTGACTGCCTCTTGACCACCTCTTGACTACCTCTTGACCACGTTGTTGCTCACTTTAACCACCACCGTGTCACTACATGCACTCTCCCCTACAATTTAAGGGGTCACTTTACGACCCCTTGACCACTTGACCACCTCTTCCTGGAAGGTTAACCCGGTCAACAAATGCCCGCAGAAGTCGGATGTGTCGGTCTAACGGTGCAAGAACGCAACTCTGCTGTAAACAGACACAACGCAATCATGTCCGCGAAAAACCTCCGGATCAACGCAGAAGAATAAAAAGAAGACCACCTCTTGACCACCTCTTTACCACCACTTGCACTAGACCATGCGCACTAGACTAAACCTAGTTTTTTTTTAAACCACGGATTTACCGCCCTTTGTTTAGGAGTATCGATAAGAGCTAAAATAGATTGCCAATTGCGGAGTAAAATCGATAAATTGTTGATTTATATATATTTCACCTCCTCCGCAAAAAACGGGAGGCTTTAGCCCGTACTATGCTACTAACCTTTGTTTTTCCTAAATCCAAGTTGTGTTTCACATAGCTGGGGTTCTATTGTAGATCGTGGTCTTTTATCTAGAATTTTGCAGAATATGTTTCCAGTATAGCTCAAATGGGAAATGCCTCTGTATTGTGTGCAGTCTCTTTTGCTGCCTTTGTTTTTCCAAATTTGGATAATTATGGCGCTTCCCCTGTCTCACCGTGTCTGTTGTTCTACCCAAACATGGTTAAATAGTCCATTTAGCCATGTTGTTCCTACTTCTCTTGTGCTTTAATTTGTTCATTTGGTATTTCGTCTTGTCCAGGTGATTTATTCAATAGGCTAATCTTATGGATTCTCTATTTTTTTTTTTTTTTTTTTTGTATGTCTGGTACTAGTTATTCGATGGCATCTGTTGTCAGTCTTCGACTCCTGTGGCATCTGATGAAATGTGAGAAGTTGTTCGAAATACTGCCTCCATCTTTTTAGGATTTGTTTTTGTTCCCTTATTGGTTCTCATTTTTAGCTGTTAATTATTTCAGTAGGGTCAGAGGGTTCTGCTCTGGTTCTCAGTTCACTAATCTTTTTGTAGAAGTTTCTAGTTGCCTCCTTGTAATTTTTATTTAAGATTTATATATTCCTTCCAGTCTTGTTTTTTCTCTCTCTTTATTATTCTATTCTTGTGTTTTTATTTTTTTTATTTATTTATTTTTTTTTTTTTTTGCTGTTTTATATTCTATGTAATCATTATCCTGTTTGCTCTTAACTCAATTTTAATACTTTTCCTTTTTGTCTTTTGCAGCTGTCTTTACCTCGGCGTTCCACCAACTTGTCATTTTCTTTATCCGTCATTTTACTGCCAATATAGTCCCTTGCGGTGTATGGCAGAGGGGTCTTTGAGCCTGCGGAATTAAGGCCGCCTGGCTAGTGCAGTCGTCGCGAACTGTGCAGGTTAGGATTTTCTTTTTGCCCCCGACAGAAAAAAATCCCACACCTTACCGAGGGATCGAACCCGGGTCTCCCGAAGGATTTGTCCGTGTTATGCTTTTTTTCGTGATTCCGCGTGTTATATTAAATATAAAGTATTTAAAATACTTGATTTGAACATCTCCTATTCTTCTTCCATCATTTTTCTTTCTATAAGCAGTTTTACACAGACTTCATTTAATTCGCTCTCATAATTTTTCCCTCACTCTCACGTCTTTGAGATTTCTTAAGTTTACTGATTTGTTTGGTATGTTTTTTTCCTCGTCTTTGCTTTCTTTGTCTATTGATTCTTGTAGTGGTAATGATTGCTGTGTGGTCTTTGTTTATACTTAAATTGGACACTGCCCTTGCATTTGATATATTTCTCTTTCTGTTGTTTCTTGTTAATATGTGGAATCAACGACTGGCAACAGAAGGTCAACCAGAGAGACGAATGGAGACGGATTGTATGTGCAGCAAAGAACCTCAATGGCTCGGAACGCTGAAGAAGAAGAAGAAGAAGAAGAAGAAGAAGAAGAAGAAGAAGAAGAAGAAGAAGAAGAAGAAGAAGAAAGAAGAAGAAGAAGAAGAAGAAGAAGAAGAAGAAGAAGAAGAAGAAGAAGAAGAAGAAGAAGAAGAAGAAGAAAGAAGAAGAAGAAGAAGAAGAAGAAGAAGAAGAAGAAGAAGAAGAAGAAGAAGAAGAAGAAGAAGAAGAAGAAGAAGAAGAAGAAGAAAGAAGAAGAAAGAAGAAGAAGAAGAAGAAGAAGAAGAAGAAAGAAAGAAGAAGAAGAAGAAGAAGAAGAAGAAGAAGAAGAAGAAGAAGAAGAAGAAGAAGAAGAAGAAGAAGAAGAAAAGAAGAAGAAGAAGAAGAAGAAGAAGAAGAAGAAGAAGAAGAAGAAGAAGAAGAAGAAGAAGAAGAAGAAGAAGAAGAAGAAGAAGAAGAAGAAGAAGAAGAAGAAGAAGAAGAAGAAGAAGAAGAAGAAGAAGAAGAAGAAGAAGAAGAAGAAGAAGAAGAAGAAGAAGAAGAAGAAGAAGAAGAAGAAGAAGAAGAAGAAGAAGAAGAAGAAGAAGAAGAAGAAGAAGAAGAAGAAGAAAGAAGAAGAAGAAGAAGAAGAAGAAGAAGAAGAAGAAGAAGAAGAAGAAGAAGAAGAAGAAGAAGAAGAAGAAGAAGAAGAAGAAGAAGAAGAAGAAGAAGAAGAAGAAGAAGAAGAAGAAGAAGAAGAAGAAGAAGAAGAAGAAGAAGAAGAAGAAGAAGAAGAAGAAGAAGAAGAAGAAGAAGAAGAAGAAGAAGAAGAAGAAGAAGAAGAAGAAGAAGAAGAAGAAGAAGAAGAAGAAGAAGAAGAAGAAGAAGAAGAAGAAGAAGAAGAAGAAGAAGAAGAAGAAGAAGAAGAAGAAGAAGAAGAAGAAGAAGAAGAAGAAGAAGAAGAAGAAGAAGAAGAAGAAGAAGAAGAAGAAGAAGAAGAAGAAGAAGAAGAAGAAGAAGAAGAAGAAGAAGAAGAAGAAGAAGAAGTTTCTTGTTAATATGAAATCAGTTTAGCTTTTGGTGTCTAGATCGTTCCATTTGTACCAGATATATATTTGTGAGTCTTTGTGTTTTAAAATAAAAATTTGTTATAAGAAGGTTGTGTTGGGTTTATAGCTCTATCAGTCTACTTAAATTATCATTTACTTTATTGTGTTGGTCTTTAAGTCCTCCAAGATGTTTTTCTATGTCCGCTCTGTTATGTCTTGCGTTGAAGTCTCCCATAACTATAATGTTATCCTGTTTCTCTATTCTGTTAAGTATATCATGGATATTAGAAGAAGAAGCTATTAGCTGGTCCTCTAAAAGTACTGGAGAGTTTTGGTCATAGACCATAACTTTATGAAGGGAAAATCCCAACTGCACCTCCCCGCGGTAGAGGATGGAAACACACTACGGTGTGGCTAACACAGCTCTGGGGACCGAGTATCCACCGGAATAAGTGGACAACTCTGCAGCTGAGCAGAGCAGGGCACTCACTTGTCCTTACAGTCGGAAATGGCTGTCAAAGGCAGAGGTAAAAAGACCACCATGTGAATGTGGAAGGCAAGGGGAAACCACCACATTATCTTCCCAAGACTTCATGGCAAAACATATTTCAAAGTTAGTGAAGGACGTTAATGGCTGTCTTAGGGCATCCTCGTCCGGTAGGGACAGTCATGAGCCACAGGTGACCCCAGACCGTCATCCAGCTACTGATGGCAAAAACTTAACTAAAATAAATAAATTTAGAGTAGGAACATGGAATGTTAGGACATTAAATGAGCTAGGAAAGTTGACCAATGTTCTAAGAGAGATGGATAGCATGAAAATGAATATACTAGGCGTTAGTGAGATGAGATGGAAGGGATCGGGCAAAATTATAGCTGACAATCACACAATAATTTATTCTGGAGGGGATACACATGAAAAAGGTGTAGGAATAATATTAGATGAAAAAACAGTCAAGTCAATTAATGGATACTGGTGTATTTCAGATAGAGTTATTATGGTAAAAATCAAAGGCAAACCAATAGACATAAATATTATACAAGTATATGCACCAACAGCAAGCAGTAGTGATGAAGAAATACAACACTTTTACGACGAAATAGAAATGGTGATGGCTCAAATTGGATCACAAGAAATAAAGATAATACTTGGTGATTTTAATGCAAAAGTAGGAAAGGGAAAAATGGAGGATGTAGTGGGGAATTATGGTTTAGGTACAAGAAATGAAAGAGGGGAAAAGCTAATAGAATGGGCAAATATCAATGATATGATAATTGGAAACACATGGTTTAAACACCATAAAAGACGACTGTACACATGGATAAGCCCTGATAAGAAAATACGCAACCAAATTGACTACATACTAATTAATAAAAGATTTAGAAATGCTTTAATTAATGTAAAGACAATGCCTGGTGCTGACTGTAATAGTGATCATGTACCACTATGTGGACAAATAAAAGTAAGATTAAAGAGAGGGAAAAAAATGGTTAAGAACATGAGACTTAATAAAGAGGTCCTGAAAAAAGATAAAGAAATGCAAGAACAATACAGAGTGACTGTGAAAAATAGGTACAATGCAATAACTAAAATACAGAGTATAGATGAACAATGGGAAATGTTAAGGGACTCCATTCATCAAACTAGCAAAGAAGTATTTCCGGAGAGAGGCAAAATAGCTAAGAAAAAATGGATGAATGAAGATATCTTAAAACTGATGGACAAAAGAAAACAGAGTAAAAATGACAAACAAGAATACGCTAAGATAAATAAAGAAATAAAAGATAAATGTGGGAAGGCTAAAGAAAGTTGGTTAAACGAGCAATGCAAAAAAATTGAATTAAATTCCATTAAAGATACAAAAAATATGCACAGACAAATCAGTGAGCTTACAGGAAGAAAAATAAGAATAAATACAGGGTGTTTGAAATCAAAAACAGGAAAGATAATATTAGAGGAAGATGCTATAATGAAGAGGTGGAATGAGTATATAAGAGAATTATATGAAGGAGAAAGGGAAGAATTAACAGAAGATAGTAACTTAGAAGGTCCACCTATTCTGAAAGAAGAAGTCGCTGACACTATGAAACGTATGAAGAAAGGAAAAACAGCTGGGCCAGATGAAATCACAATAGAAGAATTAGAAGTATTGGGAGAATTTGGAGTAGATATATTAACCAAAATGTTGAATGATATTTACAGCAGTGGATATTTACCCAGTGATATGCTGAAATCTGTATTTATAGCTATACCAAAAAGACCAGGAGCAATTGATTGTGAAGATTTTCGTACAATTAACCTTATAAACCATATCACTAAGCTTCTACTCAGAATCATAATGAGAAGAACCAAAAAGAAAATAAAAATGGAAATTAGTGAAGAACAGTATGGATTTGTGGAAGGAAAGGGCACAAACAATGCAATTTATACATTACGGACACTAATAGAAAGGTCAATAGAGAAACAGAGAGACATATATTTGTGCTTCATAGATTATACTAAGGCATTTGATAAAGTAAAACATGATGAACTGATTAAAATGTTGGAAGATATCAACACTGATGGAAAAGATTTAAGAATAATAAAGAATATTTACTGGAACCAAGTAGCAGCAATTAAAATGGGAAATAAAGAGGGTAGTTACGAACAGATAAAGCTAGGAGTACGACAAGGGTGTGTCTTGTCACCAGATCTTTTTTCCCTGTATAGCGAAGTAATAATGAGAGAGATCAAAGAGATGCCAGGAATACTAGTTGGAGGTTATAATATAAATAATATACGCTATGCAGATGACACAGTATTGGTGGCGGATAATTCAACAGACCTACAACAATTATTAGACGTAGTAGTAACAGAGAGTGCAAGGAAAGGACTCTCCTTGAATATCAAGAAAACAGTTTTTTGCGTATCCTTTTACAGGACTTAGCTGTCAACAGCAGCATCTTTCAGCTGTCTGTTGATCTCTTGGCAAGATTACGCTCAGTAGTTTGCCATTGCTTTCTGAGCGGCCGGCTCAGTATCCGCAAGTCACGAGCGGGGGTCGAACCACCTCAGTTCTCGCTCCGCTGCGAGACTCTGCGGGATAAACGGGATTACAGAGAGAAAGTGTTGTAACCCCACAGCCAGAGAGACCGGCAAGAAAACAGTAACAATGGTAATATCAAAGAAAATGGTGACACCAAAATGTGACATAGAAATAGAAGGGAAAATCCTTAACCAAGTTGATAATTTTAGATACCTAGGGGCATTTATAACATCAGATGGAAGATGTACAACAGAGATTAGGAGCAGAATAGGGCAGGCAAAAGCCACATTTCAGAAAATGAAGAGTATCTTATGCAATAAGTCACTATCACTGAATGTAAGAAAGAGAGTGCTGAAATGCTATGTAGAACCAGTTTTGCTGTATGGCAGTGAATCTTGGAATGTAAATGAACAAATTAAGAAGAAATTAGAAGCAACAGAGATGTGGTTCCTGAGACGAATGTTGCGAATTCCTTGGACTGCCAGAGTAACTAATGACGACTGCCTGAAACAGGCTAACGAAACTAGAACATTATATACAACAATAAGACAGAGACAAACATCTTTCCTCGGTCATGTGATGAGAAGAGAGGCATTGGAGAACATCGTAACAACTGGAAAGATCGAGGGGAAGAGAGGCAGAGGGTAGACCAAGAGAAGTGATGCTGGATGGATTGAGACGGTGGCATGGAGGAATATCAGCAGCAGAGTTGATCCAGAAAACCAAAGACCGAGATCTATGGAGAGCCATGAACGCCTACGCCAGCCGGCACGGCACTTTATGATGATGATATCATGGATGTCTTCGAAGAACTCTCACATTATTGCTCATTGTTGTTTGGATTACAAGGTGCGTATATTTATGTGCACATATATAGTAACTGTCTGTTCTTCTATTCTCACTGTTATGTTTCTTTCTGATATATATTTTATTTCTAGTATTTGTCTTGCTAGCCGTGGCTCAATGACTATTCCATCATCTTGCCTTGCTCTTTCTTGTTGTTCCACTCAGGAGTAGTCAAACATGTAATTGTGGTGGATCTTCTTGAATCCCCTCCCTTTTATTCTGGTGTCCGCTATTACCATCAGTCCATTTTCCACTTTCCCATTGTTTCTACGAGATCTTCTTCTTTCTTGTTAAAACCGCAGATGTTAAGTATGCCTTTTTTTATCGCTAATCTGCCTCGTTGTCCTTCAACATTGCCGGTTAATTGTCATAATCGAATGCATTGTATACTAATAAACACAGGATTTCAAAACAGCTTACCGTTTGTAAAAACATGACCAGGAGCATATTACAAAGTGAACATGCACCAGTATGTAGAAAACTAAGAATAAAACTGAAGAAATTAAAGAGGGCTCCAGGAGATATCAAGCTAGATTTGACACTACTTGTATCAAATTAGAAAATGAGTGATAAGTACGCCATTACTATCCAGAATAGATCAATGTTATAGAAAAATAAATAGACTGTAGAGACGAAAATTGGCAAAGGCAAAAGGGGAAAATGCAAGAGACATCAAAGAATATATAAAAGAATACCTGGGGAAATATTAGGAAAATGTAACGGGGCGAAAGAAGTATGGCTAAATAGCTAATGTAAGGATATTGGAGAACAACTAACGACACAATCTATGTACAGTAAGATGCGAGAATTGTCGGGTATTAGGAAGCATACAGAAAGGAGTTGTGTGAAAACACTGTCAAAACTGGCATCTGTCATCTACTGCCTTTAGCACCTTGCAGTGTAGGGCGGGGGGGGGGGGGGGGGTGTCTTGAGCCTGAGGAATTAAGGCCACCTAGCTTGTGCAGCCGCCACGAACTGTGCATGTAAGGATTTTCATTTTGCCGTGAAAACACTAGAAGGCAAAATATTATCTAGCAAATAAGAAACTTCAAAGATGGATAAAAAGCATACAAGAGTTATATGATGACGATGATAAACAAGAAACAATGACGATCAATGTGAAGGGCCATCAATACTGACAGCAAAAGCTTTAGATTCTGTATAGTAGTAGTAGTAGGCCTCTTTCAGTCCTGAAGGACTATAGAGTTGTGCCGCTTGGGAGGTGCCTGGCAGCACCGCTGGTGACTGTATAGTCCAATTCGAGAATGACAATCCCTGTCACAGTTTCCGCATCTGTAAGGCGAGGCAAGTCCTGCAGTAAGTGACTGCTCTTTGAGCCTGTGCCGTCTCTCCTCGGTTTTTTTGGATCTGATTGCGCTCAAAGAGCACCAGTCCGTTTCGTACATCTCTTCTCCAGGAGCATCTGTCTGTTGCAACTCTCTCCCACGTGTCTGGATCTATTCCAATGGTTTTCATGTCTAGTTTACACACATCCCTATATCGCATTTGGGGTCTTCCGGTTGGCCTCTTTCCTGTGGCTAGTTCTCCGTAAAGGAGATCTTTGGGAATACGTTCGTCCTCCATTCGAGATACGTGGCCCAACCACCGGAGGCGTCTCTGCTTGAGGAGGGTGTGCACTGTGGTAATATCTGCTCTTTCAAGCACCTGTTTGTTTGTTATGTGGTCTTTCCATGTTATGCCCAGGATACGTCTAAGACATCTCATGTGGAAGGAATTCAACTTCCTTTCCTGTCTTGAGTACAGGGTCCAGGATTCAGACCCGTAGAGTAGTGTGCTAACAACACAAGCTTTATATACTTGAGCTTTTGTACTTTGTACGCTCTGTTAGTCTATTATTCTCCCAAACTCTTTTAGCTAGCCTGGAAAATGTTGTGGCTGCCTTTCCAATGCGTCTTTAGATTTCTGTCTCTAATGAAAGATTATCTGATATTGTCGATCCCAAATACACAAAATCGTGGACGACCTTCAATTCGTAATTACAGATTTTGATTGACGGAGGCGCATCAGCATCTTGTTCCATCACCTGTGTTTTATTTAGGCTGATGGTGAGCCCAAAGTCTTTGCACGCAGCTGCAAAACGATCTATGAGCCTTTGGAGATCTTCTGCTGTATGAGTAGTCAGTGCTGCATCATCTGCAAAAAGTAGTTCTCTTACGCATCTTGATCTTATTTTGGTCTTTGCCTTGAGTCTTGATGGGTTAAAAAGTTTGCCATCAGATCTTGTGTGGAGGTATATGCCTTCAGTGGCAGTCCCAAATGCTTGCCGTAAGAGAACAGCGAAGAAGATACCAAAGAGTGTAGGAGCAAGCACGCAGCCCTGCTTTACTCCGCTGCTGATGCTGAATGACTGGGATGTTGAGCCGTCAAATAACATGGTCCCCTGCATGTTTTCGTGGAATGATTTCACGAGACTAAGAAGGGTGGGTGGACATCCAACCTTTTCAAGGACCTTAAAAAGGCCGCTTCTGCTCACGAGGTCAAATCCCTTTGTGAGGTCGATGAAGGCAATATATAATGGCTTCCTCTGTTCTCTGCACTTCTCTTGGAGCTGCCGGAGTGAGAAAATCATATCGATGGTGGACCTGTTGGGTCTAAATCCGCACTGCGATTCGGGGTAGATTCTTTCAGCAAGAATGTGTAATCTTTTAAGGATTACTCTGGCAAAAATCTTGCCTGTAATGCTGAGAAGGGAAATGCCGCGATAGTTGTTGCAGTCGCTTCTGTCGTCTTTGTTTTTATAATGGGTAACGATGTTTGCGTCTTTCATATCTTGTGGTATTGATTTTTCTCTCCAGCAGAGCTGTAATATTGCATACAGTTCTGGGATGATTGTTTCTTTGCTACATTTTAAAATTTCAGGTGGAATACTACCTTTTCCAGGTGCCTTGCCGGATTTAAGAGAGTCTAGTGCTTCGCTGATTTCTGTGAGGCAAGGTTCGTTATCCAAGGCATGCATGGCGGACTGTTGATCGATGGCTTCCACAGCTTCTTCGCTGACAGTGTTATCCACTGAGTATAGCGCTGAGTAGTGTTCTACCCAGCGATCCATTTGTTTCGCTCGATCTTTTATGATTACCCCCTCAGTTGATCGTAAAGGGGCCATCTTATTTTTTGATGGACCGACAGCTTGCTTGATGCCCTCATACATTCCTCTTATATTTCCAGTGTCTGCACAAGTTTGAATTTGAGCAGAGAGCTGTAGCCAGTACCTGTTCGCACATCTTCTTGCCATTTGTTGTACTCTATTTCTGGCCGTTCGCAATGCCTGCAGTGTTTTCTCTGAAGGTGATGTTTTATACATTGAGAATGCATGTCTCTTTATCTCCAGGACTGGGAGCATCTCTTCAGAGTGTGCTTCAAACCAGTCGGTTGACTTAGTTTGCTTCTTGCCAAATGTTGATAGTGCTGTATTGTAGATGGTGTCGCGAAAATGACTCCATCTCTCGGTGGAATCTCCGTCTGTGGGGCCGGGCATAGTATCCGCTAGAGCCTGCATGAATTTGTTGACCTTCTCTTTATTTTGGGTGCCACTGGTGTCAATGCGTGGTCTTCCTTCTGTTCGGCTTCTGTAGATTCTCTTGGGCTTTATCTTCACCTTGCTGGAGACGAGTGAATGGTCGGTGTCGCAGTCAGCACTATGATAGCTGCGAGTCAGCCGTACATTGCGGAGGTTGCTGCGTTTAGTGAGCACCAGGTCGAGTTGGTGCCAGTTTTTTTTATCTGGGGTGCCTCCATGACACCTTGTGTTGAGGTTTCGTGTCAAAGAAGGTGTTGGTCACGCACAGATTATGGTGGCTGCAGAATTCCAAGAGACGTTGTCCATTGTCATTGATCTTCCCAACGCCAAACTGTCCTAGACATGAAGGCCAAGATTCGTGGTCGGAGCCAACCCTGGCATTGAAATCCCCCAGGATAAAAAGATGTTGTTTCTCTGGTGTTTCACTGACTTCTTTGCTAAGGTCGTCATAGAACTTGTCTTTAGATTCTGATGCTGCAGTTAGTGTTGGGGCGTAAACGCTTATAATACTAACTGGGCCTGCCTCTGTCTGGAGTTGGAGCTTCAATATTCTTTCAGTGCCATCACTTGGTGGTATGATGGAATTGAGCAGCTTGTTTCTGATAGCGAATCCAACTCCATGCTCCCTGGTCTCTCCGCACGGCTTGCCATGCCAGTAGAAAGTGAAGTCCCTCTCCTTGATGCTTCCAGATTCTTGGAGTCTGGTCTCTTGCAGGGCGACAATGTCTATCCCCAGTCTTAGTAGTTCGTTGTTTATCACTGCAGTTTTGCGGGCATCCACAATCTCGTTTAGATCGTCTGAGATGCCAGGGGTCGTGGTTCTTACGTTCCATGTTCCCAGCCTTAAGGCTGGTTGTTTTGTTTTTTTCTTGTTGCTAGGTGTATAGATTGCGGTCCATGTGTCAGGATTTTCCCTTAAGCTCCACACACCCTCAGGAGCAGATGAACCGTGGCGAGACAACACCTTATTGACTGGGGGCTGCCCAGCTTAGGCGGGCGGTAGCTATCTAGTGAGATACGATGATCTCTCCCACCATCGGAAGTAGCCCCTGGCGCCTTGCTCTACGCCAATCGAGCATTAAGACTTATAACCGGCAAATGCTGCTTCCCGTGTTGTGTCACCGCTTTACGCGGTGCTGAAGTGACCTCTTCAGGGCACAAGCCTGGGCAATGGAAATCGGAGAACCAGCTGTTGCCCAGTAGCAGGTTCCCCCTCTCCACGTCGCCGATGTTGACCAAGGGAAAGGCAGTAGCCAATGCAACTTGGCATCGGTGCCGTCACAGGAGTTGCCAGAACTATGTTGTTTACAACATGGAACTGCCTTAGGGACTCCATCTCCGGATTTGTCCTCAGGGTTTACTCCCGAAGCCTTTCCCATATGGGTATACCTGCAAGGCAGCGGAGGTTTGAGATTTAGAGTTCCCTCTCTTAGAAGAGATACCAACCAAGGCTGACGAGCCTCCTCTGCCCGGGAATCAATAAGGAGGAAAGTCTACCATTCTTCCTTCCTGACAGTGACCATACTGATCGGATGACCGTAGCCATTGTCTCTACTGAGAGATCCTCTGCCCACCGTCACTGACTTGAAACCATAACCAACAACTATCTGTCGGCTGCTCCCAAGTCCAATCCACCACCTGCTCCCATGGCTTCACGTTACCCTGTTGGGGGGGGGGGGAGCTAAACGGATACTCCACCCTGCCCAAGGGTGTCCCGTAGGCTAGCGGAGGGAAGGAGGCACCTTACTTCTCCTTTGATAGGGTATACCCCTACCCCGCTACCCAAAGATTCTATATAACACATGCGACAAGTATAATCCCAGTGCCAGATAACAACGCCGTCGA
The DNA here is from genome assembly GCA_963921405.1 of Cepaea hortensis. Taxonomy (NCBI): domain Eukaryota; kingdom Metazoa; phylum Mollusca; class Gastropoda; order Stylommatophora; family Helicidae; genus Cepaea; species Cepaea hortensis. The sequence continues at coordinate 103,211,439 of OY992878.1, read as the reverse complement.
AGATGTTGGTATAGAAGTGATAACAAAATTATTGAATTATATGTATAGCAGTAGATACGAGGGTCAGTTAATAAGTAAGTCACAAATGGCTGTAGACAAATAAATATCATTTGATAACAACTTGAAACCAGTTTATTTTTATACATACATTGTCCCTTTATTTCTCAACACAATTTCCACCAACATTGATGCATTTATCCCATCGTTTTATCAGTCCTCCCTAACCGGCTGCATAGAACTGAGTGCTTTGTTTTCATTTACCTGCCATCCCGCAGAACTGTGTAACTTACATATTGACTCGTCCTCGTAACTTTTTCTGCCCAGCTTTGCACCGGTTTACGGGAAATCGCTAGAGGCTAAGTCCACTGAAAACCCACCTTGGCGGGAGACATTTCGCGAGTGACGCCGAAGTTGAATGTGAAGTGAGAACATGGTTTAGAAAACAGAGCACGCAGTTCTATGCAGCCGGTTTGGGAGGACTGATAAAACGATGGGATAAGTGCATCAATGTTGGAGGAAATTATGTTGAGAAATAAAGGGATAATGTATGTATAAAAATAAACTGGTTTCAAGTTGTTATCATAATTAGTTATTTGTCTACAGCCATTTGTGACTTACTTATTAACTTACCCTCGTAGGCCTATATGCCTGATGATCACTTGAATTGTATTGTTTAGCTCTACTAAAGAAATCTGGCGTCACGGATTGTGAAGACCATAGCAAAATTACGAGGGTAAGTGAATAAGTAAGTCACAAATGGTTGCAGAAAAATAACTAAATATGATAAAAACTTGAAATCAGTTTATTTGTATACATACATTGTCCCTTTATTTCTCAACATAATTTCCACAAGCCTCAAATTCGGACTGACTTATTTGGACAACGACCTTGGAATGTTAAAGCACTTTTGAGATTTGGAACATGGTATAGTTAGTTAGTTAGTTAGTCGACATATCATCCTAACTGCACATCGAACCATTCAGTCCATAAGTGCTCGGATCCCTTCCTCAGCAAATCCCGCAGCGTGTAGCGGCTAACGACGCCAGTTCTGTGTTGGTTTATCAATCTTCTTTGGCTTCCTGCGTAGTGTTCTTGTTTGGCAACCCCTCTTTTAATTTGCTGTTCTCGCAGTCTGGCCATGGTTGTAGATTCACAGTCATCACTTGGTTCACGCAAGAGTCTTACTTCTCGTAGAGCATTCAGAATGTCGGCCTGGTCCATGGCGCGTCCGCCCTCCACAGTAGCCTAACCTGCGAGCTTGTCAGCCCGCTCATTTCCTTGTACTTCCGCATGCCCTGGCACGAAGATGAAACTAATCTCTATCAGCCGAGACCGCTCCAGAGGCAGCAACCATTCTCTTCGGATCGACCCCTCCTCTATCCTCTTGATCATGTTCATTGAGTCGCTAAGGAAACATGCCCTAGTGAATGTCTGTGTCTCGAGCCATGTTATTGCTTTACTTACTGCCATGACTTCCATAGTCAGGCTACTTGTGGTTTCAGTGAAAGCACCAGAGTCCTCCTTCACAATTCTCCATCCGGCCCGAGCTGTAAAGGCCCATGAGCTTCTCACATGTCGGACGACCGACCCATCTGTGTAGATGACCGCATCACCGTCTAGCGAATTCTCGAAAATCAACGCTTGTACTTCAGCCTCCACAGCAGCCGGATTTTCTTGTCTGCATTTTCTATCTAGTTGGATGCAAACTGAAAAGGATATACAGAAATCTGTTGGCACTTGCACCCACTCCTCGCCAGGTTCTAAGTCCTCAAGTGAACACACCTGTTGAAGAATGTCTTCGGCTTGACCCATCCACGACCGTCCTCTTTTTAACCTGCTGCCCTTCACCTTCATAATTTCACTATGCAGTGGATGTTGTGTGTTTGCGTTAACTCTGAGGTAGGCGCGTGCCCTGCAAACTTGTATTCTCTCTTCAATGGTTGGAAAATCAAGAAGGTAGCGCATCGCCCTGCATGCTGTATCTCTTGTACATCCAAGAATAATGCGCATAGCTTCATTCTGTATCCTTTCCATCCTTTCTATCTGCTTACGGCTGAGAGTCAGGATTGCCATTGCATACTCCAAAACAGACATGACCAGCCCCTCGTACAGAAGACATAGATGGCGCTGCTCACAGTTTGCTGCCGCCATCCCCCGCATCGCAGCCAAACCCCACTTGGCCTTTGTTATCACCTGGTCTATGTGCTCATTATAAGCAAGGCTTCGGTCAAACCGTATCCCCAGGTAATTCATTGCTTGCGTTCTTTCCACCGTCTCTGAACACAGCATTACAGTTGGTGTTGGTATGTTGACAATATGATTATTCAACGAGAACCAAGTCACTGTTGCCTTAGTTGGGTTGACCATTGCCCCAGCTTCATCACACCAAGTACTTATGCGTTTGAGTTTGATTTGTAGTTCCACAGCAACCTGCTCTCTATCCTTACCCTTACGATACACTAAAACATCATCGGCATATGACAATGTCCTGCCAGATCCAGTGATCTGCTCACTGGTGATTCTCACTGTGTAGGCGTTGAAGAGTACCGGAGAAAATGGTGATCCCTGTGGTAGGCCAGGATATATTGTTGTTGGTTCCGAAGTCCAACTGCCACATCTAAAAACTACTTTCCGTTGGAAGAGGACTGCAGCGATCCAACTAAGGAGGAATGGACTTACTTTTAGTTCAAGAAGCTGAAGCATTAAAAAATCCAATGGTACTCTGTTGTATGCGTCCTCAAGATCAATCGCTGCAGCAAATGTTTCAATGCCTGAGTGGAAACCTTCATAGACGTCATGGGCAAAGACTGCTGCATTGGTCCAGGATTCTCTTTTTGGACGGTACCCACCCAGGGTAGGTGGGAAAACACCTGTTCTCTCTAGCTGACTTGATATTTTCCTGGCAATTACCTTCTCCAGCAGCTTGCCTATTGTATTCTGCATGGTTATAATTCGATATCCCTGAATTTTTGTGTGGTCTTTGTCAGGCTTCGGCAAAGGAATCATATAGCTGTGTAACCACTCCTCCTTGATGCTAGCACTCTCTATACTGTTGTTGTACATGTCTGCTAGTTTCTCTAGCTCATTGTCGGTACACCTATTGATGTCGTCGTATCTTATGCCATCAGGCCCTGGAGCGCTGTTTTTTTATCGTCGAAGTACAGCCTTGATTTCTTTCACTGTCACTGTGTCTTCATCCGAAGTGTTCTGGGCGTTGCACCTGTCTGAGGTGTCCTCCTTGGCCAGATTCCGGCCTCCCATGTCTGGTTGCTCTGCTCTAGATAACGTTCAAAGAGGGCTTTGCCCTTGTCCTCGTCAGTCCTTTGCCAGATGAGGTCAGCACCTTGGAAGTCAGAAATGCTCTTATTCTTGACTACACCACTCATGCTTTTATGTAGTCGCCAGAACAATTTTAGTGACTTGCCTGTGCTTACTCTTTGACACACCTCTGCCCATTTTTCGCTTTTAACCACCTTGACCAGTTTTTTTTTTAAATGGCTTACTTTTGTGTGCATCTCTCTTTCTAAGTACATGCAGGGACTAGGATGACCAGCTCTGTTCTTCTTGGCATTTTGCTATCTCCTTACAGCACTACGCTTATCCACCCAAGCCTTCTCCACCTCGAAATTCCACCAAGGTGGCTGCTCCCAGCTTTTTTTTCCTGCCCTGAAGCTTTCTGCGCTTGTCACGTCTTATTTTACTCACCACATCTTGCCCTGTACTGACATACTGGAAAGTCTTTACCTTTAGCTTGTGCTGCCTGGTTCTGCCTTTCTCCACCAATATGCTGCACGGGTGGTGGTCGCTGCCGTGGTGTCCTAGGATACCCCATCTACACACTGTAGTGAGTGAAGGTGAAACCAGCGCCAGATCAATAGCACTGTCCTCATCGCCTGGACGGCTTGCTGTCCTGGTGACACCGCCACTGTTGATACAAACCAAGTCAATGGTTTCAAGTGCAATCTCGAGTTCCTCCCCCTGTGTATTGGAGGAAATGTTTCCCCATGATCTGCCTTTAGCGTTGAAGTCGCCACAGAAAATAACATTTCTCTCGTGACCTAATATGCCACTTAAGCACTGCCACTTCTGGGTGTCCATACTCGCATTGCGGGCATAAACATTAACCAACACGAATGGTATAGTGGAATAAAATCTCAACGCCTGTATTTGTATATCGTCACTGTCCCAACTGGACATGTCTAGCTCTGACGCCACCATGCTCTCGCGAACGAGAATCGCCATTCCCATATGTCGTCTGTTGTAGAAACATTTGAAGCCGGCAATTCGGAGTAGCTGATCGCCCAGTCTCGTCTCCTGGAGTGCTAAAATATCGTTCCTGTAAACCAGGGTTTCTAAAATAGAGCCCCGTTGTTTTACGCTGGCGCAGTTCCAATATAGAATACGGATGTTCCTGAGTCCTAGACGGTGACACTTGAGTCTAAAACGTCTTAAACCACCACGCTTACCTTGCTTCTTTATGCCTGCGCGGCATCCACGCCGCCTCGTTATGTTGACTACTGACCGCTCGGCGAACACACGTTGTTCCGCCATGTTGAAAAACCGAATACACAGAAACCACACCCGCTGCCAAAAAATCACTCAAGGATTGCTTCGCTCGATGCACGAACTCCGAAGCATCCGCGCAGATCTTGAGTAGAAACTCCTGGTTTTACATCCTGACACACAAACTACACGCAAGAGATGAATAAATCCATCTCCTACGCGAAAAAGTTAACGATCACAAAACAACCCAACCGTCCGTCGCCATCTTGAAACCGGAAGGTTATATCTGGAACATGGTATGTACGGACACTATATCGAGCTGGAGCGGCCGAAGAACTAACCCAGGAGCTGGGTGAATATCAAATGAATATAACAGCAATTCAAGAAATAAGGTGGCCAGGAGAGGGTACTCTAGAGCAAAATGGAATGATTGTAATATATGGAGGAAATACCCAAAATAAACATGAATTAGGAACAGGATTTGTCATCAAAAAAGAGTTCTGGGGGAACATTTTAAGCTTTAAAGCTGTTAATGACAGGATTAGTAAATTACGAATAAAAGGTAAATGGAAAAATATTAACGATGGTTAATGTACATGCACCTACTGAAGAGAAAGAAGATGTTATTAAAGAAGACTTTTATAATGATATGGAAAATGTCATAGAAGAAACCCCCAAACAGGACATCCTGATTGTGCTGGGAGTCTTCAATGCAAAAATAGGTAGAGAGCAAACTCATAAAAAAAGTTGCCGGTATGGAAAGCTTACATACAACTTCAAATGACAATGGATGGAGAGTCATCAACCTGGCAGAAGCCGAAGAACTGCAGATCAGCAGTACCAGACTGCAAAGAAAGGATATATATAAACAAACTTGGAAATCGTGTGATAAGAGAACCTATAATCAAATAGATCACATTTTAAGTAACAACAGAAATGCATCAAACATACAACAAGTTAGAAGTTATAGAGGAGCTGATGCCACAGCGACCACATCCTTGTTGGAGCAAAATTTAAAATAAAACTTAAGAGAGCTGTCTTTGCTAAACTACAAAGGTTACACCCAACATATAACATAGAAAAACTACAAGAAAGTACAGTCAAAGATAAATTAGCAGATGAAATCAAATGTAAACTTGAAATTCTACAAAACTCGTTGGAGGAAAGCATTGACCAAACTTGGTTGAACATCAAGAATACAATTCAAACTACGGCAGAAGAATGTCTCGGTGTGTTAACCATGCATAGAAAGAACAGGTGGTTCAATCAAAAATGTGAAGAAGCAGTCATTAGGAAAAAGAATGCCAGACAGTTGTGGTTAAATGACAACAACGACATCCAAAAGGAAGAGCAATATAGAACTGAATGTAAAGAGGCTACAAAAATAGTTCGGCAGCAGAAGCGAGAATATATGAGCAATATAATCAAAGATATGGAAACTAATCACCAGAAAAACGAATCCAGAAAGTTTTTTAAAGAACTGAAGTCAATGAAACGAGGGCACCAACACAACACATATGATTTAAACGACAAAAATGGGAAAATGATAAATACCAATGAGGAAATGTGTAACACGTGGAAATACTACTTTGATGAATTACTATATTGTGAAGCTCCAAATAACACTTTCCCACAGGAAGCGGTTCTAACGTGTGAACCACAAATTGAAGAACCTACTTTTGAAGAAATCCTATATGTAATAACACGACTTGATTGATTGATTGATTGATTTAGGAACCTACATCACAGCATTCGGGACATTCCCTTAAGCGCTCCGTCCCCATCCTCATCAGCCAGCAAAGAGTTCCAACACTAATAGTTCCAGTAGCAATCTGATCATATGACCGTCTCGCCTTTCCTCTGAGCGTCGGCCAGATCCCCTCGTCACACATCGCTGTCTCATTCTTACCAGACTATGGCGATCCATTTGCTCCTCCGAGGTGTACACGTGCTCCCACAAGGCCGTAACCACGTCTGCCTTGTCATGCATCAATACTCCACCAAGTTTTGCCGAGCCAGCCAATCTGTCCGCATGTTCATTCCCCAGCACACCGGCATGCCCAGGAGAAAAATCCAGGTGATGCTTGCTACCCGTGACCTCCGAAGCGAAGCAAGCCACTCTGCACGAAGCTTGCCTGTTCTCACCCTTCTCAACATGCTTTCTGAGTCAGTTACAATCACAATGTGTGTATGTATCGTGTTTTCTATCCAGCGGAAAGCTGCACTGACCGCCTCCACCTCCATTCTTAAGCTAGATATAGTGTCATCATACGCCAGGCTCTCCTGCACCAAACGCCGACCATTAGTTTTTGCCAAGAACCCCCAGGCACTTCTCCTACCTCTCAACACCGACCCATCCGTGTAGATAATCACATCACCCGGGCGAGAATTTTCCTGAATTAGTTGCTGAATTTCCACTTCCGTGGCCCCTTCTGGCCACTCCCTGCACTCCCGGCTCAATGTGATTATAACTCTGCACAAGTCTGACTGCACGGCTGGCACTCTGACCCACTCCTCTCCTCGCCTGATGTTCTCCAAGGGGCACACCTGTCTGATCGTATCCTCCGCCTGAGCCATCCATGATTTCCTTCTTATCAGTCTCTGACCCTTAACTACGTCCAGCGCCTCATGCAACGGGTGATCTGTATCTGCAGCTACTCTGAGGTATGCCTTCGCTTGCATCACCTTGTGCCTACCAGCAACAGTAGGCAGACCAAGGATGTAACGCATACACACTACTGGAGTGTCTCTGGTGCATCCCAGAATGACCCGCATAGCTTCATTCTGTATGCGCTCTAATTTCACCAGCTGACTCTTTGAGACAGTGAGCAGTCCTAGTCCATAATCAATCACTGAGAGGATCAAGTGCTAGTATAGTGTGAAGAGCATTCTCTGCTCTGTGTCCATTGCAGCCATAGTTTTAAGTGCATTGAGTCCCTTTTGAGATCTTGTCACAACCATCTCCACATGGTCCTTGAGGGACAGACTCCTGTCAAATGTGATTCCCAGATACTTCAGTTTGTTCTCTCTATTGACGCTTCTACCATCTATCGTGAGGCTTAGGGCATCATCTCTCACAATCCTGTTGTCCAGAGAGCACCACAACACAGCCGCCTTTTCCGGTTGGATGACAGCACTCATTTCAGTGCACCAGTCAATCACTTTGTCTACTGTCACCTGTAGCTCCTGGGCTGTTTGATCCCCATTTCTCCCCTGCCTGTATGCAAGAATATCATCTGCAAATGTTAGAATCTTTCCAACCCCTGGTGCTTCTAGGTATGCAATCTTGCTCGTATACACATTAAAGAGCACCGGTGAGATTGCAGATCCCTGTGGCAGTCCCGGGGTTAAAATGTGTGGCTCTGAGGTCCATGCGCCCAGACGGAGAGCAACCTGACGAGAATGCAGGACGGCTGCTATCCAATTCACCAATCAGGTATTGATCCCCTTCTCCATAAGTGCGGTCATCAAAATATCATAGCGAACTCTATTGTACGCATCCTCGAGATCAAGCGCTGCCGCCATCGTTTCCTGTCTACTCTGGAACTCCTCATAAACGTCAAAGGCAAAGGTGGCTGCATTTGACCAGGTATATTTTCCTGGCCTGTAGCTCCCCAGGCCTCTTGGAAGAAGCTTCCCCCTTTCCAAAAAATCCTGCAGCTTAACAGCGACTATCTTCTCTAAAACCTTCCCAAATGTATTTTGAAGGGTGATGATCCTAAAGCCGCCAAGCTTTGAATGATCCTTGTATGGTTTTGGGAGAGGGGTGAGATAGCTATGCAGCCAATCCTGCGGTACTGACGCTGTCCTAATGCTCTGATTAAAGCAGCTAGCCATCTCCTTCAGGTCTACATCGCTCAAAGCCTTCATGTGGCCATACCTGACACCATCAGGCCCTGGTGCCGTGTCTTTTGCCTTTTGCAAAATATGTTTAACATCTTCAAACAGTATGATGTCTTCGTAAGGCATATTATCTATTGTGCCAGATAATTCCACTCTAACTGCATCCCTGGTATCCGCATCACTATGATTGGTCTGCTCTAAAAATCTCTGGATAAACGCCTCCCCTTTCTCCTTGTCTGTTGTCACGCGTACCCCATCCTCTTTATAAATTGTTCCCACTGTCATAGGCCGATCTTTTCTTTGCATTTGTCTGTACAGTTTCCAGAATTTATGCAGTGTTTTATCACCTCCAATCTCTTTCATAAAACATTCCCATTTTACTTTCTTGGCCTCTGCAGCACATCGCTTGAAAGCCTCCACCTTGTCTTTCTTGTCATTTTCTGCTATGTCCACTTCCTCTCGTGAGCTTAGGGGTGTCTGTCGCAATTTCCTTAGCTGCTTCACTGCAGCTCTCTTTGCTTTCCACGCATTGTCTACTTCTGGGGTCCACCATGGGGGCTGCAAAAAAGGAGTTTTAACAGTCCTGTTGCATGCCCCATGTCTGAGGCGTCCAAGAAGGCTGTCGCTCCACTCATACCGGAAGGTCTGCGCGCTCTCCCAGCCTTAACTTTCCTGGACTTAGAGATCAGGACTGAGCATGGCATGTGATCACTCCCATGGTAATTCAAAACAGTCCACTTTACATCAAGGACTGATGACTGGGAGACAAGTGCCAAATCAATAGCGGTATCTGCATCGCCAGGCCTCATTGCCATTCTTGTCGGCCTACCATCATTTATGCAGACCACATTGGAGTCCACCATGGCATCCGCAAGTGCAATTCCTTGTCGATTTTCTCCACTACTGTCCCAATCTCTGTTTCTCGCATTGAAGTCTCTACATATGAGTAGCCTATCACCTGGTAAGTCCTCTAATTCCTTAAGCCAGTCCCATTGTTCCTTTCTGACAAAACAGTCCACTGTGGCATATACATTTATGATGTTTCAACTTACGCCACCAATCTCCATTTGTATACCCTGGACCTCTCTTGCACTGTGATTCCACTGGCTCAAGTCAAGTGCCACATGCTTTACTCCTTTCTTCACCAGCAGACCTTGCCCATGTCTCTTCTGCCCAGTGGGGTTTATATAACTGACGTACCCATGGCAATGGTATTTATCTATATTTAACTCCTGGAGCATGAGGACATCAAAATCATATATTAGCCTCTCCAATACAGGGCCTCTCTGCCTGGCACTACGACAGTTATAGTATCCCACTCTTACATGGTTAAAATCTAGTCTCTCCACTTTTCGTCTTGTTCTCCTGGCGCCTGCCCTCCTATTTCTATGCCTTCTTCTCACACCATTTCCTCGCCTTCTCCTCCTCACTCTCTCTTCGCTAGCCGCTGAAAGATTTGTCAAGCGCAGAGCACGTGCTCCGTAGCTCCGGCGACGATTCCCATGTTTAATTAACTCCATAAGCAAATTTTGGATATTGCAGGAAAAAAGAACGGTCACCCTAGCATTGCCTGCTTACTAGGGAAGGGGCAGGGGATGTCCCTCAGGAGTCCATACGCCTGGCGCCGCCCCGCCCGCATACCAGACTTTCCACGTTCACGACCAACTCACCCGTGACCATACAGTCCTCGGCACGTCGGTCCATCTTAAACTTAGGGGTTTATAATCGGAGTTTTCCATCTCCTAGATTGGCCGATTTATTAGCTAACGGGCCCAATCTACCCGGGAGCAAGAGATTCCAGCGCCTCATAATAATAAACAATAAAGCAACTGGGGCTGATGGAATTGCTGCTGAATTTATAAAGGCAGGCGGCCACACGTTTCATCTAAAGCTATACAAACTAATAATAAAAATCGGGAGGACAGAAGAAATACCCCATGACTGGAAAGAGTCATTATTGATATCAATCTTTAAGAAAGGAAACAAGTTCCAATGTGAAAATTATAGAGGAATATCACTCCTATCCACAAGCTATAAGATACTATCCGCGGTATTACTAAATATACTAAAACCATATTCAGAAGACATATTAGGTGACTACCAGGCGGGTTTCAGACAAAACATATCAACAATAGATCAGATATATATCTTACGACAAATAGCTGAGAAAAATTGGAAATATAAAAGAGATCTCCTTAACATTTTTGTGGATTTTAAAAAGGCTTATGATAGTGCCCATAGGAATAGTCTATGGATTGCTATGCAGGAATTTGGAATACCAAGGAAGTTAATCAACATGACCAAACTATGCATGGAAGATACTTATAATATAGTAACATATAAAGGCAGGAAATTAGACCCTTTCCAAATAACACCTGGCTTGAAACAGAGTGATGCACTATCGCCGCTCCTTTTCAATCTGGCTCTAGAGAACGTTGTAAGGAAGGTAAAGGAGGAATGTGATATTGGAGGAGCATCCTGACTGCTTGGTTACGCAGATGATATAGATATTATAGGGGAAAATGAACAAAAGACAGTGGAAATATTGACTCACTTAAAGGAAAAAGCTCAACAAATGGGGTTGGTTATCAACCAAGATAAGACAGAATATATGGTAATTTCAAGAGAAGGAACGGCTAAAAACTCTGGTCACATACAAATAGATAATATGACCATTAAAAGAACGGAAACATACAAATACCTGGGTACAATCTTCAACTTCTCTAACATAATAAGGAAATAAATACAAGCTAGAATCAAATCTGGAAATAAGATAGATGCACTACAACACCTGCTAACATCAAATGTGCTATCTCGTAACACCAAGATCACAATATACAAAACACTGATCAGACCAGTTGTGCTGTATGGCTCTGAAACCTGGAGTACAACTAAAGGAGACGAAGCCTTGTTACAAACCTTTGAGAACAAAGTCTTAAGACGCATCTTTGGGCCCATTAGGGATACACAAAGTGAAGAGTGGAAAAGAAGAAGCTGCAAAGACAATTATGATCTGTTTAAGTCCCCGCTAATCACTGGTATCATGAAGTCTAATAGGCTGCAATGGCTGGGGCATATAGAAAGAATGGAAGATAATAGGGAAACAAAACTCGCAGACACTCAAGAAATAAATGACCGTAGACCCCGAGGTAGACTAAGAAGACGGTGGAGAGATAATATACATACAGATCTACAAGCACTTGGAATCAACGACTGGCAAGAGAAGGTCCACCAGAGAGACGAATGGAGACGGCTTGTATGTGCAGCAAATACCCTCAATGGCTCGGAATGCTGAAGAAGAAGATTGATGCACTTATCCCATAGTTTTATCAGTTCTCCCAAACCGACAGCATAGAATTGCGTGCCCTGTTCTAATTTACCTGCCATCCCACAGAACTGTGTGACTTACATATCGACTCGCCCTCGTAACTTTTTCTACCCAACTGTGCACCATCCATCCATCATGTGCCATGCCGGTAAGCGTGGGCGGTCATGTTCTGCCATCTCACTCGATCACCAGAGTCGTGGATCAGCTCCGTGTTTCTGTCTCGACCATGCCACAAGGCCAAGCCATCCATGTACTTGCTTCTAGGTCTTCCCCTTGGTCTGTTCCCCTCGATCTTACCAGTTGTCACCAAATTCTCCAATCCATTTCTTCTCATAACATGCCCAAAAAATTTTGACTGTCTACGTCTAATTTCTCTAATCAATTTACGATCTTCATTTGTTTCTTGAAGGACTTGTTCATTGGTCTTTCTGGCTGTCCATGGTATTCTTTGCATTTTCCTCAGAAACCACATCTCTACAGCTGTAGAGAAGCTACAAAACTGTGCACCGCTTTCCTGGAAATCGCTAGGGGCTAAGTCCAGTCAGTAAGCTGGTATAGCTTTTCGGTCAGTCCTGCCGGCGTCGCTTGAAAGCTCGTCGGTAGGCGTCCAGTGGTTTTGCATGTATCACCTTGTACCGGGAGGGCGCGCTTTAGCGATGCTACGCTTGGCCTGCGTGTGCGTGAATAGTCCGTTAGATAGATACCCGATTGATCCTGCCAGTAGTCATATGCATTGTGAACTGATGAGGCTCAGGCGAAGATTTGTTCGCAACTTAGACGAGCAACATCTTCTGTAGGCAGAATCTCGTTGGCCGCATGTGTGTGTGGTCTGTTCTGGTGGTCAGTCTGTCTATCCGACTGATATCTGGTTGATCGTATCAGTAGTCATACGCTCGTTGCTACGCTTGTCTCAAAACTGAAAACAAAAGGAATTGACGGAAGGGCAGTTTGCACGAGACTCTAGGCTACCAGTTGTTTGTGAGAGTCACTATATACAGGGATAACTGGCCTGTGGCAGCCTAACGTCCACTGCATCTGTGTCCGTCTCCAGTCGTCTTGCCATGCTCGCCACATGGACGCAGACGAGAGTGAGGTCGATGGAGTTGCGCAACCCCTTCCTCACTATAATCCGAACTAAAGCGCAAGTCATTCATTCTTCATCAAATCAAAAGATGCAATTAATGAATGGTCCTCATCATTCGTGATGGACGAACATCCACTGAAAACTCACCATGGCAGGAGACATTTCGCGAATGACGCCGAAGTTGAATGTGAAATGAAAGTGTGGTTTAGAAAACAGAGCGCGCATTTCTATACAGCCGGTTTGGGAGAACTGATAAAACTATGGGATAAGTTCATCAATATTGGTGGAAATTATGTTGAGAAATATAGGGACAGTGTATGTATATAAATAAACTGGTTTCAAGTTGTTATCATATTTAGTTATTTGTCTACAGCCATTTGCGACTTACTTATTAACTTACCCTCGTTGTTTAATTAGTCATGCGACTAATGAGGAAAATAATTCGAAGAATCAGAAATAAAATAAATCAAGAAATTGGAGATAAGCAGTGTTAACTTAGGGAAGGCACAAAGGCATATCTTAAGAACATTAACAGGAAGAATATTTGAAATAAACAGAGATCTTTGTATGTGCTTTATTGACTACACCAAGACATTTAAACAATGATGGTAAAGATCTAAGAATAATAAATAATGTGCATTGGCAACAAGTAGCAGCCATAAGAATTGACAATCAATTGGGAACTTTCAACACATGAAACAAAGTGTGAGGCAGGTTTGTGTACTATCATGGTCTGAGATAGACACAAGACATGCCAGGAGTGTCGGTTGGTGAGCATGATGTAAACAAGTTGCTGGTGAAATGATTTTGGTCGCCGAAAATAAAACAAAGTTACAAGAAATGATTTATATAGTTGCAACTGAAAATTAAACCAAAGGATTTGGTCTGAAAAACAGAAAAACAGAATTAATGGTTATTACGAAGGAAAATGATGTACCCAAATGCTACATGAAAGTGAATGGAACCAATGTGAAATCTGTCAATGTATTTAAGCACTTGAATACTTACTTAAATAATTGCACGTTAAAGATGCATTAAGGAGGTTAAATGTATAATAACCCAAGCAAACGGAGCATTTTACAAAATGAAAAATATTTTCTTTAGTTTATCTTTGTCAAGTCGAGGTAAAGTAAAGAAATAATGAATGTTATGTTGAGTCAATCCTGATTATGGGATCGAATCATTGCCGTCTATCAGATACATGAGAAATTAAGTGAAAGCTATGGAGGTGTGGTTTTATAGAAGAATTATGAAAACACTGGGGACTGAGAGAAAGAGCAATGAAGATAAATTGAAAGAGTTTAAATCACAAAGAGAACCGGTTACGCGCATCAAAAGAAAACTGTTCAAATTCTTTGGGCATGTCATGAGAAAGGGAAAGAAGGGAGGGGAGGCATAGGGAGACAAGAGATACTGAGCAGTTTGACATTATGACATGGAGGGACATAAGCATCAGAAATGATTGGCAGCACATGAGACAGATTGCTGTGCACAGACATGATCACCAACGTCACACGGCATGAACTCGTATAAGAAGAAGTAGTAAGACATAGCAGTGGATATATACTATCTTTGTACCAAGACACACAGATATATTGATTTCCAATAGTGCGGCAGGCATCTGCCCGTCAACAAAACTAGAAACATTTGCTACTCACTGTTAGGGATGCGGATGATTACTTTCTTTGTTTCTGCTTGTACATGGCAGCTTCCCTTGCCACAGATGTCTGACTGCACCACGCCTGAGAGGAAGGCTATATATCCTATTGCAAGTCGGAGCGTATCTACCTTGGTCAAATGCTTTTCAAAAGACATCTTTGGGATATATGCTCGCAATCCTGCATACAATGTTCAAACAAATAGATTTATATAATATATGTTATAGAATAACAGTAGTAATGGCTATTACAAAGAATAATTATCTACCCACACGCAACATCAAAATGACTAGAACCAATCAGAAACAGGTCAATGTGTTAAAGTAGTATATTTTAAACCGCGTCCGATACACCCATCTGGAGATCATCCGCCACATCCTGCACCCATCTTATCTTTGGCCTTCCCCATCCTCTCTTCCCAGGCATATATACCCTTTCATAATTGTTCTCTCCAAACTTTCATGACGTTTCAAGTGACCAAAATATTTCAATGTTCTTTGTTTTATCGTCTTTAATAGCCATCCTTTTTCAATATTCACCTTTTGAAGTGTGGATGCATTTGTTCTTTTCTGTATCCAAGATATTCTTAGAACACGTCTATAATATTTATTTCAAAAGCATTTATGCGCTGTTCAGCTTGTTTAGTAAGTTTCCAGCTCTCACAGGCGTATGTTGCAATGGGAAAGATGCATGCTCTTAAAAATCTACTTTTTGTAGTTTTATCTGTCTCACTCCACAATTTATTCAGTTATTTTAGTCTTTGATGAGTTTTCAAATTTCTTTCATTGTGTCAGTATTGTTGGTAACCAATGTCCCAAGATATTCAAAATGTTCCACCACCTCCAATCTTTCCTCATTAACATATATTTCTTTCTCCATATTAGTTTCATCTGTATGCATTATCTTTGTTTTTGCTATTTTAAGATATAAGTTGTGATTTTCACTATTCAATTGGGTTGAGGCTAATAGGTTTTCTATACTATTCTGTGTTGTGGATAGTAATACTGTATCATCAACATATCGAATCTCCGGTATGTCATGACCACCGATATTTAGGGAATCATATTGCTCCCTGTTTATATCATCTCTGACATTTCTCATTATATTTTCGGCCTACGGGTTAACAAAATAAGAGGACTGCACACAGCCCTGACGGACTCCTTGCTTGATGTCAAACTAATCTGATGTCTCCATCTATTCTAACCGCTGCTTGTTGGTCTACATAAAGCATTTTTATGAGTTGTATTACATGTGATGGAAAACCCATATTTTTCATGATTTCCAAAAGTTTCTGGTGTACAGTCAAATGCCTTTAAATAGTCAACAAAACATGAGAATAGGTCTACATTAAATTCTCTACACTTCTCTATTATTTAACGCATGTTGAGTATGTGATCTCTTGTTCCTCTTCCTCGTCTAAATCCAGTTTGAACCACGTTAATTTCTTCTTCCATTTTTTTACGAAGTCTTCTCATTATGAGTTTCAGTTGAATTTTACTTGCATAACTGATCATGGCAACAGTTCTACAGTTGGTGCATAATTTCGGGTTGCCCTTTTTTGGTATTGAAATGAAGAATAACAGTACCAATATGGAAAAAAAAGAAAGGCAATATGAGAGAGTTCGAAACATACAGAAGTATATCACTCTTGAGCCATATAGGGAAAATGTACGCAAAACTATTGGAACTAGACCCATAGTTGAACAACAGTTAAGCAAAGTACAATTCGATTTTCGGAAAGGTATAAGTTGCACTGATGCACTATTCACACTTAGACAAATATGTGAAAAAACTATCGAATATAGTGAACAGCAGAATATTGTGTTTGTAGATCAGGAAAAGGCTTTTTACAGAGTATACAAATACAAATTATGGACCATCCTTGAAGACTATGGGATACAAGGGCATTTGCTAGAAAACATCATAGCCATGTATCACTCGAGCCGAAGTTCAGTAAGAACACAAGAAGGTATATCAAACATGTTCACAGTCAATACAGGAGTGAGACAGGAATGTGTGCTCTCTCCTTTGCTATTTAATATCTACATGGACAGAATATCCAAAGAAGCAAGTCTTGACAGAACAGATTCAGAAAATCTAGAACTCTTTACTCCAGATGAAACAAATGATCCACAGGAAATAAATGAACTTCTATTTGCAGACGATCAGTGCCTGTTTTACATCGATGAGGGCAGACTACAAAATCATATTACTAATCTGAGTTTAACCTGCAGCAGATACAATATAAGTATAAACACAGCCAGAACCGAAGAAATGCAGGTTAGCAGATCGCCGGGTCCACTAAGTATACAGATAAATAGCACAACTCTGAAACAAATTAAAGAATTGAAATATCTTGGAAGTATGATCACAGAAGATGGCAGATTGGACAGGGAAATCTAAATCAGATTTCAAAAAGCTAGTGCACTTACATATCAACTATCACCCTTACTGAAACATCCAAATATACCCATGCCCGCAAAACAACAGATAATAAACAGCATATTCACACCAACCCTATGCTAACAATCTCAAACTTGTCTTCTTCTTCTTCTTCAGCGTTCCGAGCCATTGAGGTTCTTTGCTGCAAATACAATCCGTCTCCATTCGTCTCTCTGGTGGACCTTCTCTTGCCAGTCGTTGATTCCAAGTGCTTGTAGGTCTGTACATGTATTATCTCTCCACCGCCTTCTTGGTCTACCTCGGGGTCTACGGTCATTTATTTCCTGAGTGTAAGCGAGTTTTGTTTCCCTATTATCTTCCATTCTTTCTATATGCCCCAGCCATTGTAGTCTATTAGCCTTCATGATACCAGTGATTAGCGGGGACTTAAACAGATCATAAATGTCTTTGTTACTTCTTCTTTTCCACTCTCCACTTTGTGTATCCCTAATGGGTCCAAAGATGCGTCTTAAAATTTTGTTCTCAAAGGTTTGTAACAAGGTTTCGTCTCCTTTCGTTGTACTCCAGGTTTCAGAGCCATACAGCACAACTGGTCTGATCAGTGTTTTGTATATTGTGATTTTGGTGTTACGAGATAGCGCCTTTGATTTTAGTAGATGTTGTAGTGCATAGTATATCTTATTTCCAGAGTTGATTCTAGTTTGTATTTCTTCCCTTATGATGTTGGAGCAGTTGAAGATCGTACCCAGGTATTTGTATGTTTCCGTTCTTTTAATGGTCATATTATCTATTTGTATGTGGCCAGAGTTTCTAGCCATTCCGTCTCTTGAAATTACCATATATTCTGTCTTATCTTGGTTGATAACCAGCCCCATCTGTTGGGCTTTTTCCTTTAAGTGAGTCAATATTTCCAATGTCTTTTGTTCACTTTGCCCTATAATATCTATATCATCTGCA
This sequence comes from Cepaea hortensis, assembly GCA_963921405.1. Taxonomy (NCBI): domain Eukaryota; kingdom Metazoa; phylum Mollusca; class Gastropoda; order Stylommatophora; family Helicidae; genus Cepaea; species Cepaea hortensis. The sequence continues at coordinate 103,193,663 of OY992878.1, read as the reverse complement.
TAACCATGCAGCTTGGATGTTCCTCCAATATCACATTCCTCCTTTACCTTCCTTACAACTTTCTCTAGAGCCAGATTGAAGAGTAGCGGCGATAGTGCATCACCCTGTTTCAAGCCAGATGTTATTTGGAAGGGGTCTGATTTCCTGCCTTTATATGTTACTATATTATAAGTATCTTCCATGCATAGTCTGGTCATGTTGATTAACTTCCTTGGTATTCCAAATTCCTGCATAGCATTCCATAGACTATTCCTATGGACACTATCATAAGCCTTTTTAAAATCCACAAAAATGTTATGGAGATCTCTTTTATATTCCCAATGTTTCTCGGCTATTTGTCGTAAGATAAATATCTGATCTATTGTTGATCTGTTTTGTCTAAAACCCGCTTGGTAGTTACCTAACATGTCTTCTGAATATGGTTTTAGTCTATTTAGTAATACTGCGGATAGTATCTTATAGCTTGTGGACAGTAGTGATATTCCTCTATAATTTCCACATTGGAACTTGTCTCCTTTCTTAAAGATAGGTATCAATAATGACTCTTTCCAGTCATGGGGTATTTCTTCTGTCCTCCAGATTTTTATTATTAGTTCGTATAGCTTTAGATGTAATGCATGGCCACCTGCCTTTATAAATTCAGCAGCAATTCCATCAGTCCCACTTGCCTTATTGTTTTTAAGTCGTGTGATTACATATAGGATTTCTTCAAATGTAGGTTCTTCAATTTGTGGTTCGCATGTTAGAACCTCTTCCTGTGAGAAAATGTTACTTGGAGCTTCACAATTTAGTAATTCAATAAAATATTCTTTCCATGTGTTGCACATTTCCTCATTGGTATTTATCATATTCCCATTTTTGTCTTTTAAACCATATGTGTTTTGTTGGTGCCCTCGTTTCATTGACTTCAGTTCTTTAAAAAATTTTCTGGATTCATTTTTCTGGTGATTAGTTTCCATATCTTTGATTATATTACTCATATATTCTCGCTTCTGCTGTCTGACTATTTTTGTAGCCTCTTTACATTCATTTCTATAATGCTCTTCCTTTTGGATGTTATTGATGTCATTTAACCATACATGTCTGGCATTCTTCTTCCTAATGACTGCTTCTTCACATTTTTGATTGAACCATCTGTTCTTTCTATGCGTGGTTAACACACCGAGACATTCTTCTGCGGTAGACTGAATTGTATTCTTGATGTTCAACCAAGTTTGGTCAATGCTTTCCTCCAAAGGGTTTTGCAGAGTTTCAAGTTTACATTTTATTTCATCTGTAAATTTCTCTTTGACTGTAATGTCTTGCAGTTTTTCTCTGTTATATGTTGGGTGTAATCTTTGTAATTTAGTATAGAAAGCTCTCTTAAGTTTTATTTTAAATTTTGCTCCAACGAGGAAGTGGTCACTGTGGCACTCAGCTCCTCTATAACTTCTGACTTGCTGTATGTTTGATGCATTTCTGTTGTTAATTAAAATGTGATCTATTTGATTATAGGTTCTCTTGTCACATGATCAATCTCAAACTTGTACTTATCAAAATCACACTTTCGCAAAACCAACACCTGCGAAATGAGATGCCTGAGGAGAGCTGCCAACTTAACAATCCGAGACCGAGTAAGAAATGCTGTTATCAGACAGACAGTGGGATCAACACCTTGTGCCACATTTATTGAAAGACTGAAGATCGAGTGGTTTGGCCATGTCGTTAGAATGCAACACCAACAACTACCATCACTGGCCTTACATCAAAGATCATCTGCGACGAGACACAGAGGGTGTCCAAGAAGAAAATAGATTGACGACATCAAAGACATTGTACAATCACACGGAATGACACTATCCCGTGCCCATCGGGCGTAGGAGCGCAAATTATTCCTCCCCACGACACTTGACGGCAGAAGTGGGAGATGATGATAATGATGATGATGATAATGATGATGATGATGATGATGATGATGATGATGATGATGATGATGATGATGATGATGATGATGATGATGATGATGATGATGATGATGATGATGATGATGATGATGATGATGATGATGATGATGATGATGATGATGATGATGATGATGATGAATGAAGATAGTTCTCTTCCTATCTTTTGACCATATACCATATTTCCATATCTTCTTACATAATGCGTGATAGATTTGTATGCTTTCTTCTCCTCCCACTTTAATTAGTTCAGTTGGTATCTCATCACATCCAGGTGATTTACTATTCTTCAGGTTCTCTATTGCCCATGCAATTTCATTTAATGGGGGTTCGGATTCTGTCTCTGCTGTCATTGGTAGAGAAACATCAGTGGCATAAAATGAGTTGCAGCCCACGAGACAGATGACAGTGGAAAGACATGATCACCAACGCCACATGACATGGACTATAAGAAGAGGAACCAAGCGTGCATTCAATGATAAAGTTCTAGAGAATCGTGCATATAAGTGAAGATAATCAATACCTTCTTATGGCTGTCGTGCTAAATTTAATATACAATTAATTAGCAATGGAATTCACTGACGTAAAATGCATACACCTTGCATACACCACACAGATAGACATAATGATAGATAAACAAACAGGCAGGCACGCACGCACACACACACACACATACACACACACACACACACACACACACACACACACACATGCACACGTAATGTGACAGACAACTAGGCAGGTAGACATACTGACATTGATATATGTTATCATCATCCGTGCCGGGTTCTGTATGCAATCATATTCCTTCACCAATATGTGTCACCTCCAGTTCGACTACACATCATCCATCTTCCGTACCACGCTGTCAGCTCTTCCCTTATTCTCTAACCCTTGTCTCTAACACCTCGATTTTCACTATTCTCACAACCTTCTCCTCGTATCTGATGATATGACCATTCTCTTTCCCCTGAAGGTAATCTTTGTAAAGTGTCACCTTACAGCACTTGGAAATTGTCTTTTTAGCCGTCCATGGGACTCTTCTTCTTCATCTTCTTCTTCTTCTTCTTCTTCTTCTTCTTCTTCTCCTCCTCCTTCTTCGTTCATCCGGGAGTGTCGTTTTTTTTTCCAGACGTAATTGAGGTGTGTCTCTGTATGCACCTTTGGGCCAAATCCCTTAGGCCAACACATCCGACTTTAGCGGGCGTTATTTAAAACCAGGTTAGCCGTCCTGGGGGACACTCACTGTTGTGGTGATGGGATTCATATCATTCTACGTAAACACGACTATAATTTCTCCCCACTGTCTTTAATGAGTGTGGCGATCCACGGGCACACGGTATATCACATCTATAAAATACGCTGTTTGTGCTTCGATTATTCCGTGTGTTATCTCTATGTCACTTGTTCCATCTGTAGTTATCATTGACCTGGGACGCGAAGGTGTTTCCAAGGCACCAGGGCCAGGTTTTATACTGGCCAAGACCTACTAACACGTCCTCGTCGTGCGTCCTGGGCAACAGGTCCCTTCGGCGTCCTGGCTAACGTGGTAGGATCGCTGATTCCTCCGAAGTCGGAGAGTATCTGCCTGCACGGCGAGGAACCACCAGTCTGCACACCAATAAGTCAGACATGGGACACCGGATACAGGAGGTCTTCATCCTACATACAGGACCTTGCGTTGGAGTTCATAGCCAGCGAACACAAGCAAGCAAGCATCATTGACCTTGTGTGTGTGCGTGTGTGTGTGTGTGTGTGTGTGTGTGGGTGGGTGCGTGCGTGCGTGCGTGCGTGCGTGCGTGTGTGTGTGTGTGTGTGTGTGTGTGTGTGTGTTAGAGAGAGGGGGCGCGTGCGAGGTGACGCCTCGGGTAACGGTAACTCTGGCAACGCCTGTGATGTTGACAAAGATTTAAAACAATGTATTCCTGTAGTGAATGTCAACACCGAGGCCAGAAACAATATCTTGCACGACTCCTTGCCTGGCGTGTATCCATGCAGCTAAATATGCCAGGCCAGACATCCTGCAATCAATCATTGATGGCGCTGTGTTTAGATAACAAAGATGTTGATTCTGTTATTTCGGCGCTGACAGAAAGCGCCGAATGTTGGGCGGCGCTTACCAAACCCGACAACCCACATTGTGCCAATGGCTTCGGGCGGAAGAGCGCAATTGGGAGGGTACTAGCCTTATCCTGGTGCGAGGAAATGCAACCCAAAGACAAAATAAGTCATGGCAGGGCAGAACAGGCCCTAAGCCTTGGTTGGCAGCTGGTCTAGGATCGAAGCTCCGACAGGCGGACAGTTAGAGCATTGCTTTGCTGATCCGGCAGCTTCTGCAGCTTGTCTTGTTCCAGATGTAAGGGTGTTAACTTTCCTCTGGTGTGAACTAGACAGGCCGAGAGAGGGATCATGCTGCATGGGCAACACATGGTTTCTTTATTTTAGCCCAAGGTTTGTGCTATGGAGAGGCAATAACTCCATCCCTGGTCTTAACCGGTCTCGGAATCAAAGCGAGAGGCAACTGTTACGGATTATAAGTCCTTGTCAGTTGGCGTAGACATGGGGCGCCACGCGTTGCCTCTGACGGTGGGAGACACCTACAGGTGTCACTGATCAGCTACCGCCCGCCTCAAGCTGGGCAGCCCCCGGCCAATTGGGTGCTGATCCGCCACAGCCTGCCTGCTTCGATGGGTGCTTGGGGCTAGGACAAAATCTGAATCGTAGGCTGTAAAACCAATGCACCAGGTACTAATAAAAAGAATAGAAACCTCAAGCTACGGCTTGCAACCTGGAACGTAAGAACCATGTGTCCAGGATTTTCCACTGACTTGACCAATATTGACGATGTGAGAAAAACGGCTGTGATTGATGCTGAACTCAATCGTCTTAACATTGATATTGCTGGCCTGCAGGAGACTCGCCTCGCTGAGGAAGGGTCACTCAGGGAAAACAATTACACCTTTTTTTGGAAGGGAAGAGGGCAGGCAGAAAAAAGGCAACATGGTGTGGGCTTTGCAGTGAAGAATTCGCTACTGGGAATGATTGATATCCCAGCTGGAGGTAATGAAAGATTATTATCACTGCGCTTGGCAACCTCTTGTGGATTTGCCACCATTCTCACTGCATATGCAGCGACACTCGCTTCCTCTGATGATGTGAAGGATACGTTCTATGAGCAGCTAGACTCTGCGATCAAGGCAGTTCCAAAATCCGACTACATTTATATGCTCGGTGATTTCAATGCTCGTGTGGGCAAGGACTCGAGTTCATGGCCAGTGTGCCTTGGAAAATACAACATCGGTAGCATGAATAATAATGGGCAAAGGCTGCTGGAGCACTGCACTAGAAACGACCTATGTATTACAAACTCCTTTTTTAAAACAAAAGAGGTGCATAAGGTCACATGGAAACATCCAAGATCCAGCCATTGGCATCAGCTGGACTTCATTATCACACGGAGACAACATCTGAACCATACATCATTAACTCGAAGTTACCACAGCGCTGACTGTGATACAGATCATTCTTTGGTTGTTGCAAGGGTTAGACTGAGACCAAAGATAATCTACACAGCTAAACACAAGTCTAGCCCCAGAATTAATATTATTAACACTCACGATCCTGGAAAGTGCTTTGAATTTCAACAGCAACTTGAAGACGTTTTCAATGATACATCAGAAAATTGTATAGTAAATGATAAATGGAGTAAACTTAAGGAAACTATTTATAAAACAGCGGTAGGGGTTTACGGCACTGTGGATCATAAGAGGCAGGACTGGTTTGCGGCAAACAGCCAGATACTGCAGCCCTTGATTGATAAAAAGAAGATAGCTCTCTTAAGAAACAAGGAAAGACCAACGCGTAGCACTCTGAGTGAGCTGAAGCAAGCGAGGAAGGATGTACAAAAGGCTGCCAGGCAGTGTGCGAATGACTATTGGATCAAGTTATGTGAGTCCATTCAAATCGCAAGTGATAAGGGAAACATCAGAAGCATGTATGAAGGGATAAAGAAAGCCTGTGGTCCAATGATCAAAAGAAGTGCACCGCTGAAAACCTTGACTGGAGAAATCATCACTGATAAGAAACAGCAGATGGATAGATGGGTCGAGCACTATTTAGAGCTTTACTCAAGTGAGACCAAGCTAGTGGATGATGCCCTCTACGCCATAGAGGACCTGCCAACTCTTGGCCACCTGGACACACTTCCCACTATAACAGAAGTTAAGTGTGCTATAAATGAGCTTGCATCTGGCAAGGCTCCAGGTAAGGATGGGATTCCAATAGAGGTGATCAGGAGTGGGCGAGACACACTCGCTCTACAGATCCACCAGCTAATAGAGCTATGCTGGCGAGAAGGACAAGTCCCACAGGATTTCAAAGATTCAAACATCATAACGCTGTACAAGAACAAGGGAGATCGGAGCGACTGTAACAATTATAGGGGTATCTCACTTCTGTGTATTGTTGGGAAAGTATTTGCCAGAATTGTCCTGCGCAGACTTCAAGTCCTAGGAGATCAAGTCTACCCCGAATCACAGTGCGGCTTCCGTCAGAACCGGTCTACCATTGATATGATATTCTCATTGCGACAGATGCAAGAAAAATGCCGGGAACAAAATCAGCCACTGTTTATTGCCTTCATCGACCTCACAAAGGCATTCGATTTGGTCAGTCGTGAGAGTCTGTTCAAAGCACTAAAGAAGATTGGCTGCCCACCAACTCTTCTGTCCATTGTGGAATCGTTCCACACAGGCATGAAGGGTATAATCAAGTTTGACCATTTTACATATCTAGGATCAGGGGTAAATAGCAAATTATCCCTCGATCAGGAAATCAATATCAGGATTGGCAAGGCAGCAACAACAATGAACATGTTAGCACAAAGAGTCTGGGAGAACAGGAAGCTTACTGCCAAAACAAAAGTCCTCGTCTACCAAGCCTGTGTCCTTAGTACTCTTCTTTATGGCAGTGAAACCTGGACAAGTTACTCACGCCAAGAGAAACGTTTAAACAGCTTTCATATGCGGTGTCTGCGAAGAATACTTGGTATTAAGTGGCAAGACAAAATCACAAATACTGAAGTATTGGAAAGATCAGGTCGTGTGACGATGTATTCCATGCTCAGTCTTCGCAGACTTAGATGGATAGGACATGTTAGGAGGATGGATGATGGTAGAATACCAAAGGACATCTTTTTTGGTGAATTACAGACGGGTATGAGATCTCAGGGTCGGCCTCTACTACGGTACAAAGATGTGTGTAAGCGGGACATGATTGATACAGGCATTGATAATGCACAATGGGAACACGTCGCCGCTGAACGTGTTGCTTGGAGGGCAACTATCAGAAATGGAATAAAGACAAAGGAGAAAATGATTGCAGATAAAGCACACACAGAGCGTGAGAGACGTAAGATGGTGCAAAATGGTGGAAATGACCATGTTTTCACATGCACCTACTGTGGGCAAACATTTGCAGCAAGAATTGGCCTCACCAGCCACACTCGCCACCGCCATGGATCGTAGTTATTAAGCCTTTTTGAAGTACAATGTACCAAACTATCGTCTGTCAAGACGGAAAGGTGCCAATGAATGATTCTGTTATTGTACCCTGACTTTACTGGCGCTGTGTTTAGATAACAAAGATGTTGATTCTGTTATTGTACTATGGCTTTACTGGCGCTGTGTTTAGATAACAAAGATGTTGATTCTGTTATTGTACTATGGATTTACTGGCGCTGTGATTAGATAACAAAGATGTTGATTCTGTTATTGTACTATGGCTTTACTGGCGCTGTGGCTTAGGCGGAGTGAACGCTGTTCACAGCTCCCCGATATACTGAATCGTGGGTTCGATATCAGATGCAGACAATTTGGTACCAGACTGCCTAGCGTTAATATCCATGGTATAAGCGTCGGTCGTTTACAATGCAATGGCAAACAAATGAACGGAAAAGACTGCATTGTAATTCCCAAACAGGCTAACAATGCTGGGGTTGATTGTGACATCCTGTAAAGGAAATACAACTAACTAACTATGACTGTGTGTACCTTCAAAGGCGTCACTGATTGACTGCATCCTTCTGCGTTCCCTGCTGTTGGCTGCCTGCCTCTGTTGGGCTGCTGGTGTCTGACATTTTCGTCCTTTGGGTCCAGAGGTTTCGTCGCTACCACAGACCGATGAATGTGTGGTCATCTGTCCTGGGGACGAAATGTCGTGGACCGTCTCGGTGGATGTTGAGGAAGATGTGTTGCCTGGAGAATATTGGTAGATGGAACTGTAATTCGTGTACAAGAACTCAGACTGCAGATGATGTTGCTGTAACTGTACACTCGGATCACGGTCATAGTGCGTCTGATGTGGGATATGTTGCTGGTGTCTGAGGCTGTGTTGTGGATATTCCCAACGTGCTTCTTCTTGGTTCATGCTCGAAGTTTGGTTGCAGTGTATTCAAAACAGACACCCGCGAAATAATGATGGAACTCCGACGTCAGACCGCCGCTATACTTTGCTTGCTGTGCTTATATGATTGCCTAAATCAACAACCAGGCGCAGTCGTTAACATCAACAATCCGACATAAGTGGTTTATTATTATTATTATTATTATTATTATTATTATTATTATTATTATTATTATTATTATTGTCGTCGTCGTCGTCGTTGTTGTTGTTGTTGTTGTTGTTGTTGTTGTTGTTGTTGTTGTTGTTGTTGTTGTTGTTGTTGTTGTTGTTGTTGTTGATGTTGTTGTTGTTGTGGTGATGGTGGTTGGTAAGCCAGTGACTTTAAGAGCAAATATCGACACCTGACAACAAATTATTGACGTTTATAGTTTATGTGTGGCAAGTAATATTATAGCATTTGACTTGACGGCGTGTATCTGTTTCAGTCATGCATGAAACCTCACTTAGCGAAAGCGTTGCCAGAAGAAACACATATTACATCAAAATCAGGCAACTAATAATAATTCATCAATAATAATATTCACTACAATGTTCTATCTCAATATGACTGTTACACAGATGTGGCGATATTCATTGTGGCGTTGATGTCTTTATTTAGTATGTTCTGTTCTTGCATTGTTTTTATAACAGCATGGTTCACATTTACAGCGTACAGGCAGGATAGGGGTGTGGCTACATGTCAATATTTGCCCACCGTCTCCATCAGCAGAAACCACAAAGCGTTTCCTTCCAACGGCGTGTAAACGCGCCGGTTTCTATTTGATTCAGCAAAGGGGAGGAGTAACTGTCGTGAACGTCTATCACAGTGGTTCTCAACCGGTGGGGAATCCCCCCAAGGGGGGGGGGGGATTTTAGGGCTTCCAGGGGGGGGGGTGGAATTAAGATTATTTCTAGATTGCGTGAATACAAGAACCGATTACTTGATATTGTTTTTCCCTTCATACTTTACAGTTCTGTACGTATCACCCTTCTGAAATTCATTTTATAACATAAGTAGATCCGCAAATCACGTTTTATGTAGATGTCTAGACTTGTTTTAGTATGTGCTATTAAATTTAGCTTCAATTATTACGTATACTGTGTAGGGGTCGGGGGAAATTTTTAGGGGGGAATGACGTTCTAAAAATATGGTGAAGGGGGGCACGGGCCAAAAAAGGTTGAGAACCACTGGTCTATCGCGTAAGTAGCTATAACACATCACGAGCCACAGAGTAGACGCTGCGGATGCAAAGACTCCATCAGCAAACACAGACAAAGACAAGAGGACATGATATTAATATGTGAACAAATATTGATGATACTTGTCTGACATATTTTTAATGATATCCATATAAGTGTATCCGTGTTCTCAAGTCTTTGTATTTGTTTGATAGTTGAGGTTTTGTATCCACAACGTCTATGTTATAGCTTTTGATTGTGTTTTGGGGGAGCTGACCATTTCCTTTCATTTCCCTTTAAATTAATTGTTCTGTTTTCAAGGCTACTCGTCAGCGAGTGTTATAATAAAACACATATTTTTATTGACCAATCGACACGCAGCAGGTGTTGTGGTCAGTGTAAGTCCGATCGTTTTTACTTCCCAAGAAAATTGCTGGTACCCATTTGAAACTTGGTCTACCTGAGGGTCAGAGACTGTGCTGTTTTATCATCGTCGGTTAGCTAGTGCTGGATTAGCAGCTCACGTTTGACGTGTATGAACGACACATCAGACAATATAATCTGGAAACACTAGCTTTAATATAGTACGATGTTCAACATCATGTTTGTTAGCATATCAGGATCGGCATTAAAGCATGTATGTCAGCTTGGAATAGCTCAGTGAAGGGCCACGGTAGCAAAGTAACACCTTCTTGCCAGATCCACTACCATCGGCAAGATGTACATTTAGTCCACTTTGTGCATTTCGCCCACGAATGTATAGACGACTACCCTCAAACTGGAGTCTCGGCCACCACTGGCATGACGCCATGTCCATTTGGGATCTCAGGTTCACGGTCTAGTCCCTTGAGAGCCATACTTGACAAATAAAATTTATACAAATATAAATTTTAAGTCTTCTCCGTTTAAACAAGATCGCCCTTTTACTGAAATGGGTTGACCCGATTTCCGAGAGTTACCACCATTAATTTCCATTGAAGTATTTAGTTCGATCTCCTTCAAATCCTGCGAGTGTATTCATTCTACCCCGTTCCCGTCCTACCCATTTATGTTGATATGTATTCGAAATAGTTAACTTATCACATGATAAAGGATTGCAATCACGTATTTAACTGAACCCTAGAGAATGGATTTTTTTTCCGCATATCCTTTACATGACATTGCAGACAATACTAGCAATTTTATAACTGCTGTTGATGTCTGGACAAGTTTTACGTTCAGTAGTTTGCCGTTGTTTTCTTGGCGACCGGCTCACATACCCTCCATATATATATATGGGCTGGCCATCTACAGAGGGTGCAGAGCCAGCCTGTTTATCAGCTCGTTCATTTCCCTCGACTCCCGCATGTCCCGGGGCGAAGATGAAGGTGACTTTACGGACAACAGACTTCCGCAACGACTCAGTCCACTGTCTACGTACAGATCCAGCTTCGACCTTCTGAATCATGCTCATTGAATCACTTAGTACATACACGTTGGTATAATGCTGTGATTCCAGCCATATGAAAGCCTGTGTAACTGCCATCACCTCCGTCGTCATGCTGCTCGTGGTCATAGAGTGGGCACCACTGGATTCTTGTGGTCATGTGCAATGCTGATAAGCGTTGGAGGTCGTGATTCGCCATCCCACTAGATCACCAGAGTCATGAATCAGCTTAATGTTCGTGTCTCCATTATACCACGTGGCCAAGCCATCCAGGTATGTACTTCTCTACCTTCTCCTTATTCTCTTCCCCTCGATCTTGCCAGTTGTTATCCAGATCACCAATTTATTTCGTCTCATAACGTGACCTCCCCCCCCCCCCCCCCAAATGTGACTGCCAACGTCTAATTTCTCTAATCAGTGTACGATTGTGTCCTGTCCCTTTTCTTGTTCATAGCCTGTATAGACACCATATGTAAAGAAACCAGCCAAGCAGAGACAGCAAGAATACCGCATGACGAGAACACAGAACAACCATTTGCAAATTACACCAGTAGAGACCTCCTGTTTGCGGACGACCAAGCACTAATAGCAAAATCAGAAGCTGAATTACAAGACCACATGAATAGTCTACACGAAATATATAGGGAACATAACATGAAAATTAGCACAAGTAAAACAGAGATAATGACTATAACTAAAGAAGAAAACACAACAACCAGAAAACACAACAACCAAACCAACATCCCCTGAAGCAAGTAAAGAGTTTCAAGTGCCTAGGAACTATAAATCAGTATCATCAAATGGCAAACCAGAAGACGACATCGAAAATAAATGCAATAAGGCAAACCAACTCATTGGACAAATGCCACCAATACTAAAGAACAAACATGTATCAATAACTACTAAGAAAACACTTTACAACACAATCTTCCTAGCAACTCTATGCTACCAATGTCAAACCTGGACAATGATAGAAAAAAGTGGAAAGAACAACCACAACAACAGAAATGAGATCCCTGAGAGGGACGCAGAGGTGTTTCCAAGGCACCAGGGCCAGGTTATATACTGGCCAAGACCTATTGACGCGTCCTCGTCGAGCGTCCTGGGCAACAGGTCCCTTTGGGGTCCTGGCTAAAGTCAGTAGGATCGCCGATTCCTCCGAAGTCGGAGAGTGTCTGCCTGTACGGCGAGGAACCACCAGTCTGCACACCAATAAGCCAGACACGGGACAACGGATACTCACGCAAAACTCAGGTCCTGTATGATATCAGACTGATGTTGGACAACAGGATGCCTTCATCCGACATACAGGACTTCGCGTTGGAGCTCAAGCCAACGAACACAAGCAAGCAAGCAGATCCCTGAGAAGAAAACTCAATGTGTAAAGAAGAGATAAGATCAGAAATGAAGACATCAGGACTAAAGTGTGGGTTATAGCTGCGCTAGATTTTATTAGAAGGCAGCAAGGCAAGTGGTTTAGCCATCCAAGTAGGTTACAAACTAATAGTATACCACAACAAGCAATTATGTACAGACCAGAGGGAAGCAGAGGAAGAGGCCGACCACGTAAACGATGGACGGAGGGAATAGCAGAGTCCATGGGAATATCGATACATGAAGCCCATAAGCGGGCACTCTCCCGCAGTTTATACTTTACCTCGACACCGCAAGGTACAAAAGGAACATGATGAGATGATAGCAACTAGGTTGCGCAGTCTTTCATTTGTTGGTTTCGACTTGAACCGCCGAATCTTCTAGCATATATACTGTTTATTAATTGCTCTTATCTCCTCCGGCGTTTATTTCAGTTCTCAAATTCCTGTGGTTTTAATTGCCAGCCCTCCAATTTGTTGCACACTCTTGCCCGGCTGAGACGTTGCATTATTATTCCGACACTCCACAACTCTATTCACGCGCTCAGTTTGTTCACACTGTTGACCGTAGCCCGGTTCGTTCTTGGCGAGATGTCTAGCCATGTTAGTTAGTTAGTTAGTCGACAGATCATCCTCGTTGCACATCGAACCATTCAGTCCATAAGTGCTCGGATCCCCTCCTCAGCAAATCCCGCAGCGTGTAGCGGCTAACGACGCCAGTTCTGTGTTGGTTTATCAATCTTCTTTGGCTTCCTGCGTAGTGTTCTTGTTTGGCAACCCCTCTTTTAATTTGCTGCTCTCGCAGTCTGGCCATTGTTGTAGATTCACAGTCATCACTTGGTTCTCGCAAACGTCTCACTTCTCGTAAAGCATTCAGAATGTCAGCCTGGTCCATGGCGCGTCCGCCCTCCACAGTAGCCTCACCTGCGAGCTTGTCAGCCCGCTCATTTCCTTGTACTCCCGCATGCCCTGGCACGAAGATGAAACTAATCTTTGCCAGCCGAGACCGCTTCAGAGGCAGCAACCATTCTCTTCGGATCGACCCCTCCTCTATCCTCTTGATCATGTTCATTGAGTCGCTAAGGAAACAAGCCCTAGTGAATGTCTGTGTCTCGAGCCATGTTATTGCTTTACTTACTGCCATGACTTCCATGGTCAGGCTACTTGTGGTTTCAGTGAAAGCACCAGAGTCCTCCTTCACAATTCTCCCTCCGGCCCGAGCTGTAAAGGCCCATGAGCTTCTCACATGTCGGACGACCGACCCATCTGTGTAGATGACCGCGTCACCGTCTAGCGAATTCTCGAAAATCAACGCTTGTACTTCAGCCTCAACAGCAGCCGGATTTTCTTGTCTGCATTTTCTATCTAGTTGGATGCAAACTGAAAAGGATGTGCAGAAGTCTGTTGGCACTTGCACCCACTCCTCGCCAGGTTCTAAGTCCTCAAGTGAACACACCTGTTGAAGAATGTCTTCGGCTTGACCCATCCACGACCGTCTTCTTTTTAACCTGCTGCCCTTCACCTTCCTAATGTCACTATGCAGTGGATGTGTGTTTGCGTTAATTCTGAGGTAGGCGCGTGCCCTGCAAACTTGTATTCTCTCTTCAATGGTTGGAAAATCGAGAAGGTAGCGCATCGCCCTGCATGCTGTATCTCTTGTACATCCAAGAATAATGCGCATAGCTTCATTCTGTATACTTTCCATCCTTTCTATCTGCTTATGGCTGAGAGTCAGGATTGCCATTGCATACTCCAAAACAGACATGACCAGCCCCTCGTACAGAAGACATAGATGGCGCTGCTCACAGTTTGCTGCCGCCATCACCCGCATCGCCATGTTGTGTGTTTTATTATCAGTTTGACACGCCTACAACTAATTTCCTCCATTCACCCGCTCTTTTGGATCGGCATGTTTATTAGCTTGACGGCCCGAGGCAGACTAACGTCTGAGTCCTCGGCGTCTCACGTCTGCATGAGCGTGAGTGTCTGGCCCTACCTGTGCCATTGTGATTACGTTGTGTGTAATCTTACGTCATGGCTAGAAGTTGCTCGGGTATCATGACGTGTAACATTGCGTTATTCATTTGGCGCGCAATTTGGTGTCATATCAGGATAGCACTGAGAAGCATGATTTTATTCTACTAGTTTTCTTCTTCTTCTCTTATGGAATACTTTCATGTAGGAAAGCATTCTGGTGTACCTTGCGGCATTCTGTCACAGGTGACTTCAGTTTGGAAGTAGGGATCAAGGCGATGGGTGCACAATAGGCAAACACGGTTTGGGAGAGCGAAACGAAAGAGGACGCCAACTTGTCTAATGAGCAAAAGAGCAGGAAATGGTTGTCGGAAATGCCTGGTTTAAGCAACATCCTAGAAGATTATAGACAAGGAGGAGTCCTGACAGCAGGAATAGAAACCAAATTGATTACATCTTGACTTGCAGAAGGTTTCGAAATGTTTTAATAATCGCAAAAACAGTTCCCAAGGCAGACAGTTATAGTGGTCACAGATTAATTACAGGAACATTGAAGATAAAGTTAAAGAAAGTCAAGTATATACAAGGAAACACTAAATATGATCTGTGTACATTGAAAGATGACAAGGAAATACAAGACTATTTTAACATAGAAGTAAAGAACAGCTTTGATATATTGCCTGATCTAGAGATCATATTTCAAGATGTGGAAATGTTGAAGAATTCCGTAAGTGTTGTTGCAGAATCAACTCTTCCAAAATTATAGAAAGTGGGTCGTAAGAAATGGACGACTGAAGAAATTGTACAACCAATGGAAACAAGACGACACAACAAAACTAATCCTGACAAATATGAAGAGATTCACAGAAAAGTCAGAACATTATGTGAGGAGGCAAAAGAAGCATGGCTCTAGAAAAATTGCATAGAAATTGAAAAACAACCCCTACAGTAAAAATACTAAATTAATGCACAAAAGAATTCAGGACCTTACCAATAAAAGAACACGTACATCACCGGGCTGCCTAAAAACAAAAGATGGAAAAATCATAATAGACAAAGATAAGATTTTACATGTATAGTCAGATTATGTGAAAAAACCATTATGATGATACCAGAGAAGAACAGTACGATATTCAAAATAATAATGAAGTACCATCAATTTTGAAGATGGAGATTCAGAATGCTATTAACCATATGAAAACTGGCAAGACCCCGGTTCAGACAACAGCACAACAAATATGAGCAAAGCCTTAGAAGAATATGGAATATACCAAGTCACCAGACTTCTGAACATAATATATGATGCTGTAGAATATCTCCAGAATTATGTAACTGTATAGTTATCGCAATCCCAAAGAAATCAGGAGCCTTGAAATGTGATCAACATCGAGCAATTAGTATAATGAGACACATTTACATTTTAAAGTTCTTTTTTCTAGATTTACGTCTGGCAAAGTTTTTGAGTACATCATCAAAGTTAATTTTGTGCAACAAGTCTGCCTCAATCATCAGCAAAGATAAGGAATCAAGCCTTTCTTGTTTCATTGTCGATCTACTTGGATTTTTTGTACGTTCCAACTGAGAAAAAGAGCACTCAGTTGAACAGTTCGTAACCATTAATGTTAAAAATTTGCGCAAGGCGATTTCTACATTTGGAAAAGCACACTCGATGTTGTCTCTAACTATTACTTTGTAGAGTTCTGCATGACTGAAGGTGTTGTTGTCAATTTTGATGCACGAAACTTGTGGCGAATATATGAGTGGAACTGTTGTACTTCAGTATATAAATTATTGTTCAGATCTTCAGGATAAGCATTTATTAGTCCTTCACAACACTGAGATGTTTGTAGTACATCGACCAAACAAGAAAATCGAACTGCTAGATCATTATATACCTGTCCTCGTCTACTCATCTCTGTCTCAAGTTTGTCAACAATGGTGTAGAAAGCAGATACACGAAATTTGTCTCTGGCATTCTGAGATACCTCAGGGGCATCACCATCAATGACCACTGTCTTTCGTTTACGATTACGGGTCAAAGTTGACTTATAATCCACACCTGGTGTTATTTCTTTTGCAGCTTCTTCAAATCTTTCAAATTCATTCCTAGATTCATGCAAGTGATCTGCTAGTGAAGAATACAAATCAGCACACGTTTTCAAGTTCACGTGCTCATTCTGTAGAGCTTGACTGACCCTGTGAAAATGTTGTAACACTTCTTCCCAAAAGACAAGCATGAAAGCAAATTCTAATTCTTGCATCTTCTTTGCAATGTTTTCTGCTGCTCTTCTGGTGTCCCCCTTCTGTGACTGGTCTTCTTGTAAACATTCTAACGCTTCTATAATCTGAGGATGAGACATTAGAATGGTTTCAGTTGCAACAGCATATGCTTCCCATCTAGTATCGGAAAGGGACTTTACCAGCTTTTCATTCACAAGGCATCCTTTCAGAATCTTCCATCTTTTGGTTGAAGCTGAGAAAAAAGTATAGATCAGTTGCACTGTATGGAAGAAGTTTACTGCCTCTAAACAAGAGTCAACGGCACTTCTGCCTACCAGATTTAGTGAATGGGCAGCACAGGGTATGTATATAGCAAACTCATTGTCTTCAAGAATTTTTTTCTGCATGCCCTTGTAGCACCCAGATATATTAGCTGCGTTGTCGTAGGACTGACCTCTGCATTTCGAAAAATCAATATTGCAATCTTCACGTAAGTACTGCAACACTTGCTTAGCCATACCTTCACCGGCGTGACTTTGCAGCTCCAAGAAAGTCAAAAAGCGCTCAATGGGCTCTCCATCTACCACATATCGAAGAACAACGCTTAACTGATCTATATGTGAAATATCAGGTGTTGAGTCTACTGACAAGCTGAAATAACCGGAAGCCTTTACTTCATCTACAATTACTGCATAGACTTTTTGGGACATAATTTCAATCAGTTCTTCACATATAGTTTTGGATAAATAAGAAGGATTTCCTTTTCCAGAATGTCCATATTTCGCAATGTATGATGCTAAAAATGGATCAAACTGACTGACCAACTCCAGCACCCCTAGATAATTTCCATTTTGTAAAGATCCAAATTTTTCATTTGTCCCTCTAAAAGCCAGACCACGCTCAGCTATAGTACAAATAACCGCTACTGCTCGCCTCAAAACATGTTCCTAGTAAATGTACTCTTCATTTATTTGCTCTTCTAGCTTTTGTAGTAGACCCGAGCCTTGTCTACGAGCTAGGTATGTTAACATGCAGTCTTTATGAGTAGCGCTTTGTTCATGATTATCAACTTGAATGTTATTTTTCCAGTCACTGAACCCATTTTTATCAGCCAAACTTGTGGAACCTTTAGGCACAAAAAGTTTACAAACAAAGCAGTACACAGATCCTGTGGATGGTGAATACAATAACCATTCTCTCCTGTACTGCTCACCATTTGCTTTTGTGCCATAGAAGAGTTTTTGAGAACAATATCTTGTTATTTTTCCTTCAGCATAAATACGGCAAGATTTATCAAAGGGACCATAATGATGCTGACAGTTAGTGGGCCCACAGTCAACCCAGTAAGCCACATCATCAGCCGAGAAGTCAATCCACAGTCCTGGATCTACTGCTTGATTTATTTTATCATCTTCATCTTTATCATCATCTTCAGCAGACTGAAGTGGGTCACCACAAATTTCATTTTCAAGCACTAATGCAGTGTCTGGATTTGCAGAACAGCCTATAGTAGACTTATCAAGAGGGTTGATAGTGTCAGTAAAATCCTGTTCCACCTGTTGCTTAACCGAAACTAAATAATTCGTTAATTTTCTGCTCTTAGCTTTTACAACTGAAACAGTATGCTCTTTTTGTTTAGCTAGTTTTCTCTTTTGTGCAACACTTAACTGAACACGTTTCATCTTGGGGTCTGAATCTGACAAAAAAAGTATGTGAAAAGCTGTAAATGAAAAATGAATAAATAATATAATCAATATAAGTGGGTATGCTAAGGTATCATTTTCCGATTATTCATAATTACATTTTTAACAACGAAAATGTATTTACATAAATATTAGAAAATTATGCAAAATAAGGCTAAGGAAACTTAGGCCCCTATCAATAATTGCTTTATCAAAATCGATAAAAGCACATTTAAAGCGCAGTAATGAACTCCTTCAACACTAACTACCAATAGACGTCTGTATATATATATATATATATATATATATATATATATATATATATATATATATATATATATATATATATATATATATATAACACGATGTATGTATTTCCGTCTGTTCTTTATGCGTTCGCAAACGGTCCATCCGATTGAGATGAAATTTTCTACACGTTTTTCTTTCATACCTGTGCAACTTTCTGTCATAGTTTTTTTTTTTTTTTTTTTGTTGTTTTTTTTTTTTTTGTTTTTTTTTGTTACTTACTTAATAAAATTTAATGTTTCATTTTTCATTATAATTTCTATATAGCAAGGGGACTTAACTCTAGAAAACCTATTTCAAGGGGCATAACTTTTAATAACATTTCTATATACTTTATAGTCATATTGTTGCATGGTTTTCAAAGATTTATAAACTCTTTGCCTATAGTTATTTACACGCATATGAGTTATAATAAATAATGATATAATCTTTCAGGCATTTTCAAAGTTTTCATAAAAATAATGCATAATGCATAACATTGTAACTCATCTTTTTGTGCTTAAAGACTTATCTACAGTCATGTAGGTGATTAAAAACAGTTTTCATTAAAAATAATGGATGGTGTGTGGAAGGACATTCTTTTAAGTTACTGTGTGAATTTAATGAGACGCTCCCCGCCAGGAGCTGGGCGAAGCCACGCCAGGTCAGATAGATAGACAGACAGACAGACTGATAGTCGGGAACGGGAGCTAATATGACTACGTATATGAATTAAATGAGATGCATCCCAACAGGGACTGGGTGAAGCCGGGCCAGGTCAGACAGACAGACAGATAGACAGACAGACAGACAGATAGTCGGGAACGGGAGCTTATAAGACTACGTATATGAATTAAATGAGATGCTCCCCACCAGGGACTAGGTGAAGCCGGGCCGGGTCAGACAGACAGACAGATAGACAGACAGACAGACAGATAGTCGGGAACGGGAGCTTATATGACTACTTATATGAATTAAATTAGATGCTCCCCACCAGGGACTGGGTGAAGCCGGGCCGGGTCAGCCAGACAGACAGACAAACAAGAAGACAGACAGACAGACAGACTGATAGATAGATCCCCTCCAGGGACTGGGCGAAGCCGGGCCGGGTCAGCTAGTATATATATATATTTTATATATAGACGTCTGTATATATATATATATATATATATATATATATATATATATATATATATATATATATATATATATACATTCATTGGCACCTTTCCGTCTTGACAGGCGATAGTTTGGTACATTGTGCTTTAAAAAGGCTTAATAACTACGATCCATGGCGGTGGCGAGTGTGACTGGTCATTTCCACCATTTTGCACCATCTTACGTCTCTCACGCTCTGTGTGTGCTTTATCTGCAATCATTTTCTCCTTTGTCTTTATTCCATTTCTGATAGTTGTCCTCCATGCAACACGTTCAGCGGCGACGTGTTCCCATTGTGCATTATCAATGCCTGTATCAATCATGTCCCGCTTACACACATCTTTGTATCGTAGTAGAGGCCGACCCTGAGATCTCCTACCCATCTGTAATTCACCAAAAAAGATGTCCTTTGGTATTCTACCATCATCCATCCTCCTAACGTGTCCTATCCATCTAAGTCTACGAAGACTGAGCATGGAATACACCTTCACACAACCTGATCTTTCCAATACTTCAGTATTTGTGATTTTGTCTTGCCACTTAATACCAAGTATTCTTCACTGCAAAGCCCACACCATGTTGCCTTTTTTCTGCCTGCCCTCTTCCCTTCCAAAAAAAGGTGTAATTGTTTTCCCTGAGTGACCCTTCCTCAGCGAGGCGGGTCTCCTGCAGGCCATCAATATCAATGTTAAGACGATTGAGTTCAGCATCAATCACAGCCGTTTTTCTCACATCGTCAATATTTGTCAAGTCAGTGGAAAATCCTGGACACATGGTTCTCACGTTCCAGGTTGCAAGCCGTAGCTTGAGGTTTCTATTCTTTTTATTAGTACCTGGTGCATTGGTTTTACAGCCTGCAATTCAGATTTTGTCCTAGCCCCAAGCACCCATTGAAGCAGGCAGGCTGTGGCGGATCAGCGCCCAATTGGCCGGGGGCTGCCCAGCTTGAGGCGGGCGGTAGCTGATCAGTGACACCTGTAGGTGTCTCCCACCGTCAGAGGCAACGCGTGGCGCCCCATGTCTACGCCAACTGACAAGGACTTATAACCCGTAACAGTTGCCTCTCGCTTTGATTCCGAGACCGGTTAAGACCAGGGATGGAGTTATTGCCTCTCCATAGCACAAAGCCTGGGCTAAAATAAAGAAACCATGTGTTGCCCATGCAGCATGATCCCTCTCTCGGCCTGCCTAGTTCACTCCAGAGGAAAGTTGACACCTATAATCTGGAACAAGACAAGCTGCAGAAGCTGCCGGATCAGCAAAGCAATGCTCTAACTGTCCGCCTGTCGGAGCTTCGATCCTAGACCAGCTGCCAACCAAGGCTTAGGGCCTGGTCTGCCCTGCCATGACTTATTTTGTCTTTGGGTTGCATTTCCTCGCACCAGGATAAGGCTAGTACCCTCCCAATTGCTCTCGTCTGCCCGAAGCCGTTGGCACAATGTGGGGTGTCGGGTTTGGTAAGCGCCGCCCAACATTCGGCGCTGACAGAAAGCAGGTAGTACCGTCTACTGTCATACGGTAGCTCAGTCATATCTGACTAAGACCTGACATTTATTTTATATATATATATATATATATATATATATATATATATATATATATATATATATATATATATATATATATATATATATATATATAATATATATATATATATATAAGATTTTTTAGAATTAAAAACCCTTAGATGAAAACGAAAACGAAAGTAAAAAGTGTAACCATTAACCTTACCTTCGTCAAATCAAGTTTTGCTGTGTAAGCTAAATTATACATCAGTAAGTAGTTTATACAAATTTTCGAAAATGCAAAGTACTTCTAAGCCGTTATGCAAATGTAGTCATTCAATGACACGTCGACAAATTAGCACTATTCACAATTGTTTTCACTAGCAGACCAAAACGGAAGTGAATTTGTCGCTACGCATTAGGGCATTACGTAGCACAAACATATCCCAGAAAAGTCAAAAAATAGCACCAAAAAACCTTGAAGAAAAATAACAAAAAATAGCAAAAAAAACTGGGTGGGGGGTATTTTACCCCCGGGTTGTGGGACCAAGGTTAAATAATGTGCGATTCAATATTACATTTGCGATTTGCTTATGCCATGCAATTACGCTACCGGGACAATATACACATTTTTCTTGAGGACTTGTGGTACCCCCCAAATGCTTGGTGCCCTAGGCACGTGCCTTGTTTGCCTAATGGTTAATCCATCCCTGCATATGGGATAGAACCCGGGGCAATGAAGTCGACCCTGTCGACTTTTAAGCGACGACTTATAGATCACAATGTCACCTTGATGCGTATTACTTTGTATCAGTTGTTGCACTCTGTGCGGCCCGCTTGCCCATTCTCTGCAATCACGACCCAGTGTTATAATCACACTGTGTGGTGGGAGATGTCTTGAAGAGATTAGAACAAGAATCGCAATGGTGAAGGTTGCCTTTTGCAAGATGAAAAACATACTGACCAATAAAATGATGCCAGTCACAACGAGAAAAAGTGTGTTGAGGTGCTACATAGAACCTATACGTTTATATGGGTGTGAAGCGGGGACAATGAGCAGACAAGCTGAAAAAACATCTGAAGGCTGTGGAAATGTAGTTTCTGAAGAAAATGCAAACGATACCATGGACAGACAGAAAAACGAATGATCAAATCCTACAAGAAACAAATCAAAGTTGTACACTCTTATCATCTCATCATGTTCCTTTTGTACCTTGCGGTGTCGAGGTGAAGTATAAACTGCGGGAGAGTACCCGCTTATGGGCTTCATGTATCGATATTCCCATGGACTCTGCTATTCCCTCCGTCCATCGTTTACGTGGTCGGCCTCTTCCTCTGCTTCCCTCTGGTCTGTACATAATTGCTTGTTGTGGTATACTATTAGTTTGTAACCTACTTGGATGGCCAAGCCACTTGCCTTGCTGCCTTCTAATAAAATCTAGCGCAGCTATAACCCACACTTTAGTCCTGATGTCTTCATTTCTGATCTTATCTCTTCTTTACACATTGAGTTTTCTTCTCAGGAATCTCAATTTCCTCATGGTGTGCTGATGCCGATGCCCTTGTCAACCCTGCAAAGGCAACGGTTACATGGTTCTCACTAAACAACCATATTGTGAAAACAGACCTGCCGGCAGTAAGAATGGATGGGAGCATTCTGAGTAGAACCCAGTCAATGACATATCTTGGCGTGAGGCTTGATCGTAGCCTGTCCTTCAGAGATCATGTCGATTATGTCATAATGAAGGCTCGAAAAGGTTTGGCAGCAATGAGAGTCATGGCGACTGCCAATATCGAGCAAAGATTGCTATTACTTCTGTTCCAAGGACTTGTGCTTTCACGCATCGAGTATGCCCTGGCCATCCTCACTGTCAGCCCTACACAGATTGGAAGACTTGAAAAGGTACAAAACGAAGCCATGCGCATCATTTTGGGCTGCACGAGAGACACCAGCTGTGTAGCAATGAGATACCTCCTTGACTTCCCGACAATGGAACACAGGATCAAGATCTGGAGAGCTCGTGCATACTTAAAAATAAGTGCAGATGAGCAGCACCCTCTGCATGACGCTGTATTCAGAGAAAAGGGTGACAGGCTAAAGAGGGGACAAATCATGGATGGGTCGGGCGGAAGATGTCGTCGGACAGGTCTGCAGTCTTACCAGTATCAACCCCGGCAAGGAATGGGTGCCGGTGCCTCCAGCTTTTAAGTGTACCTTCTCCTGCATTATCACACTCGACAGACGGTGCAGAGAGCAGAACCCTGCCGCTGTCAATGCAGAGGTTAACGCGCTCATCTATGAGCACTCAGATAGCCCCGAAGTGCTCATCTATACAGATGGATCTGTTGTAAAGCAGCAGAGAAGTGCGTGGGCATTTACAGCCCGCTCAGCGGGCCGAACCGTTCAAGAATCCAGTGGTGCCCACTCCATGACCACGAGCAGCATGACGATGGAGGTGATGGCAGTTACACAGGCTTTCATATGGCTGGAATCACAGCATTTTACCAACGTGTGTGTACTAAGTGATTCAATGAGCATGATTCAGAAGGTCGAAGCTGGATCTGTACGTAGACAGTGGACTGAGTCGCTGCGGAAGTCTGTTGTCCGCAAAGTCACCTTCATCTTCGTCCCGGGACATGCGGGAGTCGAGGGAAATGAACGAGCTGATAAATTGGCTGGCTCTGCACCCCCTGTAGATGGCCAGCCCATGGATCGTGCCGATGTTATTAACGCCCTTAAAGATATGGCGAGAACAGAGGATTTTGACGCCAGTGATTCCACATCGCTTTCCAGGATGAAAGACCTGGGAGTAAGAATCGGCGCAGCCAAACACGAGAGGTACATCGGGAAAACCAAGCGCCTCGTCAACCAACACAGAACTGGCACTATTAGCCACCGGACGCTGATGCATATGCTGGGGGGGGGGGAGGATCTGAGCACCTATGGACATGTCCGGAGTGCAACGAAGATACCCCAACTGATAACTAACTAACTAACTCAGGAATCTCATTTCTGTTGTGGTTGTTCTTTCCTCTTTTTTCTATCATTGTCCATGTTTGACATTGGTAGCATAGAGTTGCTAGGAAGATTGTGTTGTAAAGTGTTTTCTTAGTAGTTATTGATACATGTTTGTTCTTTAGTATTGGTGGCATTTGTCCAATGAGTTGGTTTGCCTTATTGCACCTATTTTCGATGTCGTCTTCTGGTTTGCCATTTGATGATACTGATTTATACTTCCTAGGCACTTGAAACTCTTTACTTGCTTCAGGGGATGTTGGTTTGGTTGTTGTGTTTTCTGGTTGTTGTGTTTTCTTCTTTAGTTATAGTCATTATCTTTGTTTTACTTGTGCTAATTTTCATGTTATGTTCCCTATACATTTCGTGTAGACTATTCATGTGGTCTTGTAATTCAGCTTCTGATTTTGCTATTAGTGCTTGGTCGTCCGCAAACAGGAGGTCTCTACTGGTGTAATTTGCAAATGGTTGTTCTGTGTTCTCGTCATGCGGTATTCTTGCTGTCTCTGCTTGGCTGGTTTCTTTACATATGGTGTCTATACAGGCTATGAACAAGAAAAGGGACAGGACACAATCGTACACTGATTAGAGAAATTAGACGTTGACAGTCACATTTGGGGGGGGGGGGGGGGGCGGGGGGTCACGTTAAGAGACGAAATAAATTGGAGATCTGGATAACAACTGGCAAGATCGAGGGGAAGAGAATAAGGAGAAGGTAGAGAAGTACATACCTGGATGGCTTGGCCACGTGGTATAATGGAGACACGAACATTAAGCTGATTCATGACTCCAAGCCAACAGCCTGCACAGGTAGTAGGTGCATGTCCGTCACAAGATGTAGCAGTCAACCCCAGCATTTTGGCTGTTAGTTGGTAATCTAGTTATATAGCCAAACCATTTAACCTGGTGTTTTCTGATAAAATCTAGTGCTGCTATAACCCCAATTAATTCCTAATTTCTTCATTTTTGATTTTCTCCCTTCTTGATACGTCGAGTATATAGTCATGGGCTAACGGGGCTATGGCTCGTCAGGGGGGAAGTACACCCCTTGGTCAGATTTGTTTGTCCTAAACCTGTGACTGGCCTAGCAAGCCGGCAGGGGATTATTTTCCTACTCTAAGAAAACACAATAGTGAAATAATAATGAGAGACATTAAAGATATCAATAATATGAGCTGTGTGTGGTAAACAATCAGTGCCATGCAGATGGTACACCAAAATATCTGCAACAACTGTTGGGCATTGTAGTAATACACAGTGCAAATAAGGACTTCTCTTGATTTTCAAGAACACATAAACAATGAATTTTTAAAAACATTATTACATGAAAATGTGGTATTACAATAGAATAAAAATGCTAACCCAGTCAATTAATTCTACCATTTAAGGATAATCATAACATCAGGTGGTAGATACGTGACAGTGATTAAAAGCAGAATAGGCGAAGCAAAAGAGGTATTTCAGAAGATAAAAAGTATGTTATGTAATAAACAACTTTCATATCAGAAAGAGAGTCCTTAAATGTTATATTGAACCTGTTCTGCTGTATGACAGAGAATCTTGGATTTTGACTGATGACATTAGGAAGAGCTTGGAGGCAGCGGAGATGTGTTTTCTAAGACAAATGTTGCAAATACTGCCAGAGTAACTAACAATGTTTACCTGGAAGAGGCTAATGACATTAGAGCATTATATACAGCTTTAACAGGAAAGAGACAGTTTTCTTTGCTGGTGTAATGAAAAGACAGGCACTGGGAAATACTGTCACAACTGGAAAGATCAGCCGTAGAAAAGTTAGAGGCAGGCAATATAACGGTTGCAGAACAACAGGCTAACTAGCAAGTCTGAACATTCACACAAACAAGTCTAGAACAATAAGAATAGACAAAGCAAATACAAGTCCATCAAAGCAAATACAAGTCCATCAAAGCAAATACAAGACCATCACACTCATAAGACAACACTAATATTTCAACTTATGATGATTGAAAGGATAACAAGTCATAGATGGAATTTACAATCATTTATTTTTAATGCAACCATCCATAACATTTGTATGCCTGAGTGATGATGACCTTACTTTTAGACAGGAGCAGGCAATGTCCTGAATAAACGACATGACATGAACCAACATGAAAGGATCTGTACATTGAAATGTCACAGACAGAGCAGGACTGGCATACATTTGTGCAGGCAGAAAACAATAACAGCAAAACCAATATAACCAATGGATACTGGTATGTGTTGTAAATCTATTAATGAAAACATGTCATGTACATATTTATAAAAACTGTAAGTTCATGTGTACGGTGCTAATAAGTTATACAGACAATTTAGTGGGTTGAACAGAATACAAGCCATACAGTGTGTTATATGCCTGACAAACATTTATAAGAATGCCATTGAAATTAAACATATAGAACATTTTACTAATATTCTTGAATACACAATGTACATATATGTGTATGAGAAGGATGTGAGTGTGTCTGTTGTATGTGGGCATATGTGTGTGAGGATGGTGAGGGTTTGTGGACATCGCGCGAGAGCACGCACGCACACACACTGATATATATATATATATATATATATATATATATATATATATATATATATATATATATATATATATATATATACACTAGCTATTTTTTAAACTGTCTTTTCTAAACAAAAACAATTCAGAACATCATTAAAGACCTGCCACACACTGTCATCGTATGGAAGACATGGAAGATGTTTCTTCAAATTTACATCAAAGGACCCCATTTTACAGACTATTATTGAGTGCCCCAAGGGGCTGCAGGAACAATATGCAGACAGCATGTATCAACGAAAATGTTACTCAGCATTTTGTTTTCTGTAGCAAAATTTGGCCTGTGATTTCTGAGAGCTCTTGATTATTTTTTTTACCAATATCTGCAAAAATGCTACGTTAATAATTTGTGTACTTCAAAGTTAAACCACTCAATTAGTACTTTATAAAATACATGTCATAACGCAATACAACAAACATCTGACTAAATATTTAAGAAACTAATGATATTAATATAAACATGATGTGAGACGGCGTACGTAAAGTGCAAGAACAGGACATTAACAATACCATACAACAAATGGTAATGAAACAGATCCAAAACAAAATCCTCACTTTATGATACATCTGCTTAAACACTTCTATTATGATGAAACCATATCATTGAAACAAGGAAAGACATCTATACTAACATTACTTCTAAAAGACATCTATACTAAGATTGCTTCTCATACATAGTTATAGTATACAGGTGTTTTATGGCCACGTGATATCAGGCAATTCTAAGGTATGAAACCTCACTTCACGAAGTGAAATTGTGCAAATCTTTAGACAGTAATATAGACACAGTTCGAAGAACAGACAGAACTAATTACATAAGAATACAAAATGTATGAGAAAATTTCACACAAGGACATTTGTGGAAGTCATGAGACATTTAATCTATTACTTTTTTTTGTTTGCATATCCTTTACAGGACACTGCTGTCAACATCAGCATCTTTCAACTGATTGTTGATTTCTTGGCAAGATTATGCTCAGTAGTGTGCCATTGCTTTCTGAGCGGCCGGCTCACATGCCCCGTAAGTTACTGACACGATTCGAACCACTGCTGATTCTCACCGTCGTCACGTTACTTACGAGAGTATACGAGATTATGGAGAAAAGCCACTAACCTCTAGGCCAGGAAGCCGGCAATCTATTACTAACCTTAGTAAATGTAACAGTAATGTCAAATGAGTTCTGCTGTAGAGATAAGAAACATGTAGAATAACTAAACCAGTTCACCAAGAAACTACAAACATTAATTAACTAGTGCCTGTTCAAACTGGAACGACTAACAGGTATGACAAAATTATCAATGGACAGCTCATGGAAAGAACTTAAATTCCAGTGAATCAAGAGGTGTTGAAAGACACTGGCACTGAATTACATATACATTGAGAAAACCTGTTTAAAAATCTGCCCTTATGAAGATTTGAACCCTTGACCAGCTGAGAAGCATCTAGTCAACTACGCTACCACAACTCCCAAAAAACATAGAGGACCTAAAAGCACACAGAGAAGAGAATTAGAAACAGATTAATATTATGGAGAGGACATGGAGAGAAATCCTGGAGACAGAATAGGAAAGAACTTGGCAAGAGTTGACTGAAAGCCTGAGCTCCAATGGGGGATGCAAGCCCAGGGAAGAATTCCTGTCACTCTATACAGAGGATGTGTGTTAGAGTTGTGTATTATCCTATGGAGGATACAGGTGTAGGGGTGTGCAGTGTTATTCCATCACATATACTGGGTCACTGGTATACAAGTTGATATAACCAGCTCCCTTCATCCGTACCTTTTCTGTGAAGAAAACTAAAACTTATTTAGATGAGGCTGAGTTAACTCATCAGTCTTGCTGGTCCTAAGTGCATACAATCATGCCACCAGCATTGGAACCAAAATGACAAATGAGCACAGGCCTTAGCTGAAGTTACCAGAAGCATGGGCATCTAACAAAATGGCCAAACTGAGTGTCACATGGGCAGATAGATGCTTGCAGAAATGTTTGTAGATAAACTAATAACTGCCACATCTCTAGGCAAAAGGATGAAAGCAGTAATATCAGGTCACAAATGAGACTGCTACAGTAATATCAGGTCACAAATGAGACTGCTGCAGTAATATCAGGTCACAAATGAGGCTGTTGCAGTAATATCAGGTCACAAATAAGACTGCTACAGTAATATCAGGTCACTAATGAGACTGCTGCAGTATAATTAGGTCACAAATGAGACTGCTGCAGTAATATCAGGTCACAAGTGAGACTGCTGCAGTATAATCAGGTCACAAATGAGACTGCTGCAGTAATATCAGGTCACAAATGAGACTGCTGCAGTATAATCAGGTCACAAATGAGACTGCTGCAGTAATATCAGGTCACATATGAGACTGCTGCAGTATAATCATGTCACAAATGAGACTTCTGCAGTAATATCAGGTCACAAATGAGACTGCTGCAGTAATATCAGGTCACAAATGAGACTGCTGCAGTATAATCAGGTCCCAAATGAGACTGCTGCAGTAATATCAGGTCACAAATGAGAGTGCTGCAGTATAATCAGGTCACAAATGAGACTGCTGCAGTAATATCAGGTCACAAATGAGACTGCTGCAGTAATATCAGGTCACAAATGAGACTGCTGCAGTATAATCAGGTCACAAATGAGATTTCTGCAGTAATATCAGGTCACAAATGAGACTGCTGCAGTATAATCAGGTCCCAAATGAGACTGCTGCAGTAATATCACGTCACAAATGAGACTGCTGCAGTATAATA
The DNA here is from genome assembly GCA_963921405.1 of Cepaea hortensis. Lineage (NCBI taxonomy): Eukaryota > Metazoa > Mollusca > Gastropoda > Stylommatophora > Helicidae > Cepaea > Cepaea hortensis. The sequence goes on along the minus strand of OY992878.1, from coordinate 103,164,111 downwards.
AGGTCATAAATGAGACTGCTGCAGTAATATCAGGTCACAAATGAGACTTCTGCAATAATATCAGGTCACAAATGAGACTGCTGCAGTATAATCAGGTCACAAATGAGACTGCTACAGTAATATCAGGTCACAAATGAGACTTCTGCAGTAATATCAACTCACTAATATACTCTCATAAGTAATGGGATGTTGCGCGAGAATCAGTAGCGGTTCTCTTTGCATCTGTAACTTACGGGGTATGTGAACCGGTCACTCAGAAAGCAATGGCAAACTACTGAGCGTAATCTTGCCAAGAAATCATCAATCAGCTGAAAGATGCTGATGTTGACAGCGATGTCCTGTAAAGGATATGATAGGGGGGGGGGGGGGGGGAATAAGACTGCTGCTGTATAATCAGGTCACTAATGAGACTGCTGGGGTATATCAAGTTTGAGGAATGGTGAAAACTGAATAGTTCTATAAGTGTGAAGCGCCCAAGCTGAATCATCGTATGTCAAATGCATGCACACACTAAGGGTTCATTCTATGAAACTAATTTAATCTATTACAAAGACACACATTTTTATCCAAAGTACAAGGGTGGAAAATGTTAAGAAGATTGTGGGACACTATAGAATTGAACCAGAAGGAGTTAACAGCAAACAAATTACCAAAGATAGAAAACAGCCAGGAAGGATTCTGAGACAGAAAAGAGATGAAAACAGAATGCTTCACTTGCTTGTAAACTTCAGCCTTCCAAAGTACAGTATACACTATTCTCATCTAAATACTAATGTGCACCTCTATTTAGTATGAAACAAAATTTCTGAAACTTCTATGAAACTTCTGTCCCAACCCATCCAGCATGTTCTCATGTAAACTTCTGTCCCAACCCATCCAGCATGTTCTCATGTAAACTTCTGTCCCAACCCATCCAGCATGTTCTCATGTAAACTTCTGTCACAACCCATCCAGCATGTTCTCATGTAAACTTCTGTCCCAACCCATCCCGTGTGTTCTCCTCCTGTCAACTTCTGCCCCAACCCATCCTGCATGTTCTCTTTATGTAAACTTCTGTCCCAACCCATCCAGCATGTTCTCATGTAAACTTCTGTCCCAACCCATCCAGCATGTTCTCATGTAAACTTCTGTCCCAACCCATCCAGCATGTTCTCCTCCTGTCAACTTCTGCCCCAACCCATCCAGCATGTTCTCCTGTCAACTTCTGTCCCAAACCATCCAGCATGTTCTCTTCATGTAAACTTCTGTCACAACCCATCCAGTGTGTTCTCCTCCTGTCAACTTCTGCCCCAACCCATCCTGCATGTTCTCTTCATGTAAACTTCTGTCCCAACCCATCCAGCATGTTCTCATGTAAACTTCTGTCCCAACCCATCCAGCATGTTCTCATGTAAACTTCTGTCCCAACCCATCCAGCATGTTCTCATGTAAACTTCTGTCCCAACCCATCCAGCATGTTCTCATGTAAACTTCTGTCCCAACCCATCCAGCATGTTCTCATGTAAACTTCAGTCCCAACCCATCCAGCATGTTCTCATGTAAACTTCTGCCCCAACCCATCCAGCATGTTCTCATCCTGTCAACTTCTGTCCCAACCTGTCCAAAATGTTCTCCTGTCAACTCTGTCCCAACCCATCCAGCATGTTCTCTTCATGTAAACTTCAGTCCCAACCCATCCAGCATGTTCTCTTCATGTAAACTTCTATCCCAACCCATCCAGCATGTTCTCCTCCTGTCAACTTCTGCCCCAACCCATACAGCATGTCCTCATCTTTTTAACTTCTGTCCCAACCCGTCCAAAATGTTCTCCTGTCAACTCTGTCCCAACCCATCCAGTGTGTTATCTTACGCCAACCTATATCTCAGATACAAATAATGTGCGTCTTTCCAGCTGTCACAGGTTACTCCGGACCCTCTCATCTCATAATTAACCAGACTTGGTGATAGTCTTGACCTGATATAGGTAATCATCTGTCACTGTGAACTGACCCCTAACAGTACTTGGATCTTGATCTTCTTAGCCACCCATAAATGCATAGCATTCTAGGATGGGACATGCGTTGGGGTATACAACAATGGGCATTATGTAACATCCTCAACCTATTTCTTACTCCCATGGCCATGGGTATACTGCACAGAATGTTCGTCTAATGAAATTCTTTTGATTGGCTTTTTCTGCAACTACCTGTTACTTGTTCCAGCTGTTAAAACACTAGGTAATTGATTCTATTTGTTTTAATGCTAGCATGTTTTCTAATGCTGCACAAGCTGGCTACTTTATCCTGTTTGCTGTCACTGTGCATCTGTTTTTTTAATTCATATTTGTAATCAAAATTTTAGTTTTGTACTGTTTAGCTGTAACCATTTCTTTTCTATTCAAAAGTGGTTATGATACCTGTAAGAACGATGTCATCAGAATAACACAGATTATTTTTATATTTTGTCTCCCAACTTTCACACATAGTGTATCTCTTACAGATTTAAATATATGTCCCTTGTACAATGAAACAATTTATGGTGAGAGAAGATTACCCTGCCATATATAATATTGAGAGAGATCAAAGAGAAGCCAGGAATAATATTCAGAGGTTATAATATAAATAATATACGCTATGCAGATGACATAGTATTGGTGGCGGATAATACAAAAGATCTACAACAACTGTTGGATATTGTAGTAACAGAGTGCGAAAAAAGGACTCTCCTTGAATATCAAGAAAACAGTAATATTGGTGATATCAAAGAAAAGGTGATACCCAGATGTGAAATAGAGATAGAAGGGAAAATTCTTCACCAAGTGGATAGTTTTAAATACCTAGGGGCATTTATAACATCAGACAGAAGATGCACAACAGAGATTAAGAGCAGAATAGGGCAAACAAAGACTGCATTTCAGAAAATGAAGAATATCTTATGCAATAAGTCAATATCATTGAATGTAAGAAAGAGAGTGCTGAAGGGCTATATAGAACCTGTTTTGCTGTATGGCTGTGAATCTTGGAATGTAAATGAACAAATTAAGAAGAGATTGAAAGCAACAGAGATGTGGTTGCTGAGATGAATGTTGCGAATCCCTTGGACTGCCAAAGTAACTAACAACGATTGCCTGAAAGAGGCTAATGAAACTAGAACATTATATACAACAATAAGAAAGAAGAAAACAGCTTTTTTTGGTCTTGTGATGAAAAGAGAGGATTGGAGAACATGACAACTAGAAAGATCGAGGGGAAGAGAAAGGCCAAAGAGAAGATGGATGCAGGATGTGGCGCATGATCTGCAGATAGGTGATTGGATGCTGGACATCTTGTTCATGATCGAGAGGTTTTCCGGAAGGTTGTTATGGGAGCGAGGTTCTGCAAAGGAGATGCTACTGAATTAATGTGGGTAGCGAGGTAGGGGTATCTCCTATCAAAGGAGACGGTGCCTCCTTCCCTCCATTAGCCTACGGGATACGCTTGGGCAAGGTGGAGTACCCGTTTATCCTCCCGATCAAGGTTATGTGAAGCCATGGATGCAGATGGTGGATGAGGTTGAAGAGCAGCCGACAGATAGTTGTCGGTTATGGTCTCCAGCTACATGACGGTAGGCATAGGATCTCTTTTTTGGAGAGACAACGGCTACGGTCATTGACCAGTATAGTCACTGATAAGAAGGAAAGCAATGGCAAACTACCTTCTTTACAGATGCCAAGAAAATTATGTTTTGTGATATAAAAAAATCAGAGAAACTGTGTAAATGGGTGCTCCATAGGAGCAGCCTCGCCAGGTAGCGATAGTCATGTGCAGCAGGTGACTTCAGACCGTCAGCAGGCTAATAGGTGCAAAAGATTACAATCATTGAAAGAGGGAACTTTGAAAGGGACAGGGATTAAGACAGGGGAGGATTTCAATATTATATATTCTGGAGGAGAAGAAAGGTAAAGAGATGTAGCAATTATCTTGGATCTGGAAACATCATAATCTGTTAAAGGATATTGGGCAGTGTCAGACAGGGTTCTATTGGTAAAATTAATTGGCAGACCTTTTAGCATAAATGTCACTCAAATATATGTCCCAACAGGAGAAAGCAGTGAAGATAATATAGAGGAATTTTATAATGCCATGGAGAATACTTTGAAGAAATGTAAAAATTCAGAAATAAACATCATAATGGGTGACTTCAATGTGAAAGTAGGAAATCAAGGTGATAGATGCACAGTAGACAAACGTGGTTTGGGAGAACAAAACGAGAGGATAGAGACTTGTAGAATGGTCAAAAGAACATGAACTGATCATCAGAAACACCTGGTTTTTAAGCAACATCACAAAAAAAGATTATGGACATGGAGAAGTCCTGACAGCAGAGTTAGAAACCAGATCGATTACATCCTGATTAACAGAAGGTTTTGAAATGCGCTAACAGTCACAAAAACAGTTCCAAACAAGAAGACACAACAAAAATAATTCTGCCAAATATGAAGAGATTTACAGGAAAGTCAGAAAATTATGTAAAGAAACAAAAGAAGCATGGCTTGAAAATAATGGCATAGAAATTGAAAAACAATACAACAGTAAAAACAAAATTAATGCACAAAAGAATTCAGGAGCTTACTAATAAAAGAAAACCTACATCAACAGACTACCTGAAAATAAAAGATGGAATAATCATAATAGAAAAACATGAGATTTTACATACATGGTCAAATTATGTGAAAAACCTTTATGATGATACAAGAGAAGAACATTATATTTGGAGAAATAATGAAGGACCATCAATTCTGAAGATAGAAGTTCAGAATGCTCTTAACCATATGAAATCTGGTTCAGACAACATCTCAACAGAAATTATCACTGCCGTAGAATATGGAATAGATCAAGTCACCTGATTGCTGAATACAATATATGATATTGCTGAACACAATATATGATACTGGAGATATACCTCCAAAATTATGTAATTCTATATTTATTGTAATACCGAAGAAATCAAGAGCCTTGGAATGTGAACGATATCGAATAATTAGTATAATGAGCCACATCACAAAGATTTTGCTAAGAATTATCATGCAAAGGGTTAGGAAGAAAATACAACCCAAAATAAGAGAAGAACAATGTGGGTTTGTAGAAGGCAAGGGTACAGTAAATGCTGTGTATATACTGAGAACATTAATTGAATGTTCTACAGAAGTAAACAAAGACTTACATCTTTGCTTTATTGACTACACAAAGGCTTTCGATAAAATAAGCTTTCAGATCTGTAAATTGATGGGAAAGACCTTAGACTCATAAAATAACATATATTGGAAACAACAAGCTGCCATCAGAATTGATAACGATGTAGGTCAATATCAGCCTATTAAAAGAGGTGTCTCCAGATCTTTTTTCCCTGTACTTCTAAAGTATTTTCAGTATGTTGACATATGAAAGGAATCATCATTGCAGGACATAATATCAATAACGTTAGATATGTGGATGATATAGTATTGATTGCAGATACTGAGCAGGATCTGCAACATTTAGTAGATGTGATTGTTGCACACAGTGGTCAACTTGGATTAGAATTAAATTGTAAGAAGACACAGATTATGGTCGTCACTAAGAAGAAGGAAATAACACAATGTAATATACAAGTAAATGGGAATATTCTTAAACAAGTGAATCGGTAAAATTATCTAGGAACAGTCATAACATCTGATGGGAGATGTCTTGAAGAAATTAGAACAAGAATCGCCATGGCGAAGACAGCCTTTCGCAAAGTGAAATACTTACCGACCAATTAAAATAAAATGTCATTTGCAACGAGAAAAAGAGTGTTGAGGTGCTACATAGAACCTGTATTTTTGTATGGATATTAAGCGAGAACAATGAGCAGACAAGCTGAAAAACATCTGATGGCTGTGGACATGTGGTTTCTGAGGAGAATGGAAAGAATACCATGGACAGAGAGAAAAGCAAATGACCAAGCCCTACAAGAATCAAATGAAAACCGTAAACTGATTAGAGAAATTAAGATGTAGGCAGCCACAATTTTTTGGCCACGTTATGAGAAATAAATAGGAGAACTTGGTGACAACTGGCAAGATCAAGGGGAAGAGAATAAGGGAAGGGAAGAGAATAAGGGGAGGGAAGAGACTAATTGGGTGGCTTGGTCACGTTGTATGGTCAAGACAAGAACACTGAGCTGATTCACAATTCTGGTGATCGAGTGAGATGGCAAAATATGACCGCCCATGCTCACCGGCATGGCACATGATGATGATGATGATGTGTGTGCGTGCACGCTTGCGCGAGAGAGAGATAGAGAGAGAAAGAGAGAGAGATTTTCAGCATTTTGATAATTTCTTAATGTGATGCACGCTGGTATTCAGGTCATTAAGCCCTGAAAAGGGATTGCATCTATCTCATGTCACCAGGTGATGATTCAGCTGAGCTCATACAAACTGGCTGGGAATAGACTCAGGATGTCTCCTCAACAAGGTTGCCAATACTGAATTGTCAACAGACTCCAACCCCATGCCCAGACGGAATGCCTTCTAAACAGAGGAATAATCTGAAAAGAATATGCATGCATTCCTATGGCTTCTGAATTGTTTTTGTATATTGTGTATGGAACAAGAGCGGCATGATGGTTATTGCACTTGCTTGCCAAGAAAGTGGTCTGTATTCAATCCCTAGCAGGAGCAGGATCATTTTTCTGACCTGTAAGGCTCGGGAGTCAACCCAGCTTCATTTAAATGGGTACCAATGTTCTGAATCATATGGGAATTGTGAGAAGGAAAGGCAATGAGTAACTGCCTCTGAACCTCATATGTCATGGCCTAGAATATCTGAAAATCAGGCTGGAATATCTAGAATAGAATGATCCAGAATATCACTACACAACCTAATGGCAGTGTCTGCTACTTTTACCTTTCTACAATGTATATAGCATTGCTTGTGCCTTTCCCTGAATGAACCCATATTGTTTGTCTCCTATTTCAGGTCTTCATTTATAATGTACTCTTTTTTCATGCCAATGAGGCTTAATGTTCTATGTTCTTTCCAATCTATCGAATAAGATTTCTTTGGAATGTAATAACTTATTTTATTAACCAAACTGAAGAAACCACCTTATCATACAAACATGCAAAAACATGACATTACCTTAAGCAAAGAAACCAACGCAAGGCAGTCTGCTGCCAAATCGCTCACAGCTGTGTTTTGAACACGGTAATGCAGGATTAAGAACTGCGTCCATAATCTCTTGGCGACAGAGCCGGCAGTTAAGGTACAAGAAAGATTAATACTTTAACACTGAACTGTCTGTCATCTACTGCCTATAGTACCTTGCAGTGCAGGGTAAGGGGTGGGGGGGGGGGGGGTGTCGAGGTATTGAGCCTCGCAGTCGCAGAAAAATGTGCTGTTAGGATTTCTTTTTGCTCCCGACAGTAAAATAAATCCACACCCTACCAAGAATTTGCCGGTCTCTCTGGCCGAGGGGTTACAACACTTTCTCCGTAATCCCGTTTATCACGCAGTCTCGTAGCAGGGCGAGAGCTGGGAGCGGTTCGACCCCCGCTGGTGACTTGCGGGATAACTGAGCCGGCCGCTCAGAAAGCAATGGCAAACTACTGAGCATAATCTTGCCAAGAAATCAACATACAGCTGAAAGATGCTGATGTTGACAGCGATGTCCTGTAAAGGATATGCAAAACATTTTTTTTATAGAAACCTAGAATTTGAACATGGGTCTCTGAAGGAGAACCCGGCGTTCTTAGCCACTCAGCCAGCATACAAAAGTTAATAAATGAACTGATAAAAGTAAAGATCAGAAACTGCAGAGTATACTTGTTAATGGCAAATTAAATAGCTCTCCAAAGACATATACCAAAGACTAAAATGTAAATTGTACGGAGTAAGCTATTACAAAGAGAGGTAACAATACCAGTGACCACTGTGTGAAAACCAGAGGAAAGTGCAAAGCAAAACCTGCAAATGTTAAAGCTTTAAGAAATATTTAATTCTCATTATAAACATTCAATTTTTCTGATACATTTTAGACCACTAAATACAACATTTAAATAAACTCAGTAAAAAAAAAAAACAAATAGTGCAGGTAATGTGTGGATGCTCACATGTGGATTAAAAATTATCCATCTTTTCAAAAACCTAAACAGAGACTTAGGGGAAGGAAAAGAAAATGACAGAAGAGTAAAAGAAAAAGACTATGAGTAGTGTGGAGAAGAGACGGGGGAATCTGAGGGATGTAAGAAAAGAGAAGAACAGAAAGAAGATTTGAGACAAGAAGACAAGAACGTGAGGTTAGGGGAAAAATGAGGGAATGGATGTGAGACATAAAATTATCAAAATGGACTATCATACATCACTCTGCATGATAGACAAGATCAGATATAAGAAACGGTTATGACAGAGACAGAGACAGAGAGAGAGAGGTGTGTGTGCGCATGCATGGGCAAAAACTAAAAGAGGGATAGGATGTGGGATAAGAAATTAAAACAATGGAAGAGATGGTCATGTGAGAGACTTTCTCAGCTAATATGTGGAAACATAATAAAACAATTGTATCAGATTATTCTTTATAAAAACTTAATTTTAACAAAGGAAGGCAAAATATGTTTACAGATATGTTGATTACTAACACAGAAGAAATCATGAACTTTCAGAAATACTGGCAAACAAATGTAGAATTGCTAACAGCCGTATCACAGAAAGCCATCTGCCACAAATCCATCACTGTGGGCACATTTGATGAGCCGTGTCATACACCTCCCACATGACAATGCACTGCAATTACAGCCCCAAGCTCCAAGATTGAAATTATGACAAAAACTACAAATAATGAAGGAAAATAATGTCCAATGAAGCATGTGACAAAAATGAAAACATATTTTACTACAGGACATGCCTCATGCTTCGAAATATTCATTTTGGATTGGCAATTCTATACAAACATGGCACTGAGTTTGACCACAACAGCTAGTCAAATGACAAAAGACAGCACCATTAACATTAGCACACGTATTTCATCATTCCTGTTCAGTGGAATCTGTGTCACACAACAAACACCCACAATGGTGATGATGTGAACTTCATGTCATGTCACACAAAAAGCAAGCACTTTCACGTTTAGACAATAAGGGAACTAAGACAAGACAAAGACAAGTACTTTAATCACAGATTAATGTATATCATTTACTATCATTTTCTAATGTAGTTCAGATAATACAGACAATTCAAATAAGCAGTTAACTTGTTTTACAACTGCTGTAATTATTGACTTCTCTATTGGTGCAGTAAAGAAATATGATGATCATTTGGTCATATCATTTATTGTAATGCAATGCTTTCTCAATCTTTCTCTCCTCTTTGAAGGTTTTATTTGCCGAAGTGGTCAAACCATCTGCTCGACACTCTGAAGGTCCTGGCTTCACTTTCAGGCTGTGTCAATCAGAACACAAGTGCAATTTTTCTGAAGACCATTGGTGGTCATCGATGGAGCTACAGAGTTTGTGCTCCGTCCTGTGACGGGACAAAGAGCTGATGGGATCAAACCTGGTGCAATGATGTCAATCCTCTTGCCCTTAGCTTGTTGGCTCTCTGTTTTACCTCTTCCTCCCTCTCGCTCATGTTTCTTTTTAGTACTTTCTCTCATTTTGTGTAGGATGCTTATAATCTTAGTAAATAAGAAAGGACGATGTACTGACTGCACATTCCCAAGCTCAAGTGTCTTAATAACACTTTATAACACCAGTAACAGAATTTACACAACAATCCAAGAAATGTTTACACAAAATATACACTTTATTTAAAAGTTATAACCTTTACAGAAAAAATCAAGCTGTTAGTTGTTTCAGTGTGCAAAATATTTGTAAGCAGTAACTTAAATCTTACAAATAAATAACAGTGCATAAAGAGATCAATTTTATTTTTCAAAAACACACACACAAGCACTTTCACATCATAATGCAGACACCATAGGCTCCTACAGTCATCTAAACACAGTTCTCAGTAACATCTTCACACACTCACAATCTTCGTTATGAAACACTACATACCAAAACTTCTTAGATACAGCTCATTAGATTAAATTGAAATATATTATGTAACAATATACGTTCAACGAAAAACATTAGTTTCAGTATAAATAAGCTCGTCTACCTCCTTGAGTGGCAACTGTTACAAGCAATAATTTTTGATGATTCTTGTAATTTTACAGTGTTGGATACATGCTTCAGTGTTGTCCAACTTGCTGTTTTTTCTCTATTTACTGTATATTTCAAATTAAAATTGCATGAACGATGAACTATTCACCTATATTCCATTAAGTTAGCAGCATATGTGTTCATGGTTAAGCATTTCCCCAACACCTTGTAACAGTATGGCTCCTACATTCATATATCCAATTTTATTTTTAAAGAAAGTCACCAAAGATGCATGTGATGTGACCTGATGAACAAAATCAACATCTAACTAAAACATTCACGTGCCCAAAACACCTCTGCATGAGAAAGTTAGAAATCATCAACCCCTGGCACAGAAACTAATTTGTTAATACCCAACATTGTGAAATTATGCTTCTACTTCAATAGAATGAAAATAAATTTTAAAACACAACAAAACAATAAAACAACCAATATTGGTTGCATCTTTTCTACTAATTTTCATTAACACATTCGGTAATTTAATTATTCCCGAACATTAATATTCAGTGCTGTTTTGAAATCGTTATTAATATTTTCCTATAATCGCAAAATACTTTGGAAAATTTCTTTAAATTACATATATCTGTTTCAACGATATAACCATTAGTAAACAAAATTAAAATCCAAAAATGAACCATTAGGATGCCAATGGTCAAATGTAAAAGTCATATACCTTCACTTATTTCTTTGACAATGTTCCCTATAAGAAAACCTTCCACACACAAAATACTTCGTATTCCTGGTGGTAAATATTTTTCTCTGCTTATCCAGTTATCGAGGAGGCATTGGTGGTGGCGGCCTCTGGCGATCTGAAAAGAAATAAGTTCATTTCTTGAACATTTTAATTCTCATATTTTTCTATGATGGGCTGAGAACAGTCTCTGGTCCACTGCCAGTAAAGGGCCGGGAATTGTTACAAGAACCCCAGGTCTCTAAAGATGTTGTACTCCATGTTGTAATGAGTGTACTCCAGAGGAAATGTAACACCAATACGTCTGGAACAAGACTGATCTCCTGGGTAGTGGGTTCAAATTCCTAACCTTATTGGATAATGATGAAAAACAAGATGTCCCATGTGTAAGTTGTGCACATGAACAATCCCAAGACAGTTGGAAATCACACAGAGCAGGCAATAGGGCTGTTACTCTGGCAATACTGCAAGGGAAATCACACAGAGCTGTCACTCTGGCAATACTGTAAGGGAAATCACACAATCACACAGAGCTGTCACTCTGGGAATACTGTAAGGGGAATCACAAAGAGCAGGCAATAGGGCTATTACTCTGGCACCTTGCCGTTTTGACAGACGATAACTTGTAAAATGGAGCTATACGTCTCCATAACATAAAGCCTGAGCTAAATTGAGAGACCATGTGTTGCCCATGCAGCATGATCCCTCTCTCGGCCTGTCTAGTGTACTCCAGAGGAAAGGTAACACCAAGACAAGCTGCAGAAGCTGCCGGTTCAGCAAAGCAATGCTCTAACTGTCCACCTGTCGGAGCTTCGATCCAAGACCAGTTGCCAAACCAAGGCTTAGGGCCTGGTCTGCCCTGCCATGACATTCAGTCGTTAGGTTGCATTTCCTCGCAATAGGATAAGGCTTGTACTCTCCCAATTGCGCTCCTTTGCCCAAAGCCGTTGGCACAATGTGGGGTGTCGGGTTCGGTAAGTGTCCCCAACATTCGGAGCTAACAGAAGCAGGTAGTACTGTCTACTGACCTACGGTAGCTCAGTCATATCTAACTAAGACCTGACACCATACTCTTCGCAATACTGTAAGGTAAATCACACAGAGCAGGCAATAGGACTGTCACTCTGGCAATGAGTGGCACCTTACAGTCTTGACAGACCAAAGTATGTGAGTTGGAATGTGGCCAAAATTCCATCACAATGTCTGGACAGAGCTTCAGAGAAACATATGGTGCCCAAACGACTTGTTCCCTCTCTCGGCCTTGCCTTGTGTATTCCAGAGCAAGGTAGGCTGCAGATGCTGGCGGCTAAGCGTCAAACCTCCGAGACATCGCCTCCACGAGCAGGTGGCGAGTGGTGGCTAGACCCTGGAACCCAAGGGACCCGACTTAGAGGCGTTCAGCCAAGTCCCACAGATGAGGGCCTCGTACGCGCCTGGACCATAGGACGCGTACATATGTCAATCATAAGTGTCCGGACATGTGTAAAGCATGTACTACCATCAGACTCCCTCCCTGACTTGTGCGGATCCTGCGACCACCAGGAATAGGCCCGCCGGAGATATTGCTCGTATGTTGCGAGCAAATCTCCCATCCTTCCACTGTGCGGATCTCGCGACCAGCGAGAATAGGCCCGCCAGAGATATTGCTCGTCTGTTGCGGGCAAATCTCCACTGACTGACAGACTGAATAAGTAAAGAAACGATAAAAGTAGTGGTATTTCAATTGTGCTTGCGCTCCCACCTATGCTACACCCTTCATGTGTCTTCACAAAGTCGGCACTACTGTAAGGGAAATCACACAGAGCAGGCAATTGGGCTGTCACTCTAGCAATACTGTAATGGAAAAAAAAAAAAAACTACTTATGGGTAGACAGAGTCTGTTATCTTGGGTGAAACCTATCTAGAGGAGGTGAACCTTGCTCAAATGCATGCCCAAATCAGACATGCTAACTACATATCAAACACTCCCCTTGAAAGCAGAATGAAGAACATCTTTTATATATTTAACTGTCATGGTAAAGCATGTCATTAAACAATGTTGTCATAAGATTTGCTCATCTAGTCAGTTGCACACTGTCAAACAAATATTGCCTACACACTGGAGGACATCAAATTAGATAAACAATTATGATCCATGAATGAATCTTCTTTTTTTTTTTAACTTGCTATAGCATAATGTGCCGGCTTCGTGGCTTAGAGGTTATGACTTTTCTCAGTAATCTCGTATACTCTCGTCAGGTAACGTGATGACGGTTCAAATCAGCAGTGGTTCGAATCGCATCGGTAAGTTACAGGGTATGTGAGCCGGCCGCTCAGAAAGCAATGGCAAACTACTGAGCGTAATCTTGCCAAGAGATCAACATACAGCTGAAAGATGCTGGTGTTGACAGCTAAGTCCTGTAAAAAGAATATGCTAAAAAAAAAAAAAAAAAAAAAAAAAAAATAGCATAATGTAACTGCCACATAAATTAGACACTCTCAAATGTGTAGCTGACTTTTCACTACTTTAATTGCAAATGATCAAAGACTAATGGAATTGACTCTAAACCTGTTAACAGCAATACTACATTACGCCAGGTTCCTGCCTTTATGATAGGTTATATGAAAACAGACCTTTGCTAAAGGTAATGTGCTATTCTAAGAAAATAACTGGTTTCATGGCTGTAAATAAAATTTCACAGAAATTAGTCAGGAAAACAGTTAAATAAATGCAGCTTCACAGAAATCAGACAGTTCAACTATAGGGTGTTCAATTATAGGGTGTGTTTTTAATGACTGGGGTTTTTTAAAATATTGTTGTTCCTAGTTTTGTTACCTTCTGTGAACTCATGCAACATAAAAGGTAAATACAAAACTTGGAATGGCAATATTTTCAAAAACCCCAGTCATTAAAAATACACCCTGCAGTTTATTTCAAACCTTTTCTCACCTTCAAAATATGATAAAATTATGATTGATTGACTGATTGATTTAGGAACCGACATCACAGCATTCGGGGCATTCCCATAAGCGCTCCGTCCCCATCCTCAGCAGCCAGCGAAGAGTTCCAACACTAATAGTTCCAGTGGCAATCTGATTATATGTCCGTCTCGCCTTTCCTCTGAGCGTCGAGCGTCGGCCAGATCCCCTTGTCACACCTCGCTGCCTCATTCTTACCAGACTATGGTGATCCATTTGCTCCTTAGAGGTGTACATGTGCTCCCACAAGACCGCAACCATGTCTGCCTTGTCATGCATCAATACTCCACCAAGTTTTGCCGAGCCAGCCAATCTGTCCGCCTGTTCATTCCCCAGCACATAGAATTATGTGTGAGGTCAGTACTGGAAGGCTTGGAAAAATAGGCAGGGTTCTACAAGCACAAAGACACAAGGTACTGCAGATACCTTAAGCATGAAAGTGTATGAGGCATGAGAAATAGCAGACACTGAGACTTGTTGGTGTACTGTGACGAGTGTGAAATTCTACAAATGACAAGCCATATGATGATGATGTATGAGACACTTGTACTATTTAATAAAGATATTACTCAATGTTTTCTCCTCATTCTGATTCTCCTGACCAAAACTGTTAAGTACACATCTACAAAACAGTTGAAGAAAAGAGTAAGAACAGTTAAAGAGGCCAAAAAGAAGTTGGAAAAGAGTAAGGAGCCATAAGAAACCACACTTTGCAGAATCCTACAATGGAAGATAAACCTAAAAGAAGTTGGAAAAAGAGTGACATGTAGAAGAGATAAAGTAGATTAATACCAATAGCATTTTGGCCACTGAAGAAAGAAAATTAAGTGCTAAATATCAGCAGCAAGCAGCCAGTCATTGAAACAGGCCACTTAAGCAATCCACTTAGGTCAACTGTAAGGTGTTTGTAGAACAGAAGAGTCGATTAAGCAAGGTGACAATAAGCAAGGTGTATGCCATTTCAATTCTGAAAATGCATCATAGATCAAGCTCGTGTGTTGTGAACTTACTAGAATTTCTGGGATTTTTACTGGGATATGCTTTATTCATGTTACTGAAAGGCTCCGGTGGTGTGAACTCATTTGGCTGGTGAAACCGGAAACATGTTTCAAAATCTGTGAAAAGTTAACAAAATGACTGAAAACTTGTAGTCCATGACACAACATCACAAGGAAAAACTAGCACAGCTCAGTCAATACATTTCAGAGAAAAAAAATAACACATTACAAAAACACCCAAGAGAAGAATAGATTAATAAGTTATCTGCCCTTACATCTGTGTAGTTATTAGGAACTGCTTTAGTTGTTCAAGTTTCTAATCGGTAGTACTGATTTAACAGAGTTAAATACGTTAAATGTTGTGCTACATTTAGTTTCCACAAGTGTCCTAGTGCTATAAAAGCTCCTCCTGTCTGTTGATCTTTACCTTTATCTGATCCCCCACCTTTATCTATACTGCAACCTAAAGCGGGAACAGCTGACAAAATATCCTGACGAAATCAGGTGCAAAATGTGATAGGAAGAGGATTAAAACAGTGTGCTATAATTCAGTTTATCAAGAAGTCATTGCTACAGACTTGAGATCTACCCATAGTGATATCATCTGTGGTTATTTGCTGTCCTTGATCTGGCTGCACATTCACAGAAGCTTCCCCTTAGAAGATGCACGCAACAGTAGCAAGCCTATTTTTTGTCTTTTTCAAATCATATATATCTTTTTTGTATTTGTACAAAATGAGTGGCACCTTGCCGTCTTTACAGACGAAAGTATGTGGATTGGAATTAGGCCAGAATTCCTTCGCACAATGCCTGGGCATAGATTCAGAGAACATGTGTTGCCCATGCAGCATGTTCCCTCTCTCGGCCTTGCTTTGTTTACTCCAGAGGAAAGGATAATCAGTACGTCTGGAACAAAGTAGGCTGCAGACACTGACGGCTCAGCATCGAACCTCCGAGAGGAGGTGAATCACACCTCCAAGAGCAGGAAGTGAGTGGTGGCCAGACCTTCACATCCGTGGTTTGGCTTAGAGGCGTTCAGCCATACCCCGCAGATAAGGGCCTCAAGTATTGTGTCTGGACCTGTATGAGCGTGTACACCTGTCAATCGTAAGTGTCTGGACCAATGTAAGCGTGAACTGCCATCAGATTCCCCCTGACACTGTGTGGATACCCCGACCAGTGAGAATCAGCCAGCCGGAGATATTGCTCGTCTGTTGCAAACAAATCTCCCCGTCTGACACTGTGCGGATCTCGCAACCAGCAAGAATCTGCCCGCTTGACTGAATAAGTAAAGAAACGATAGAAGTAGTGGTATTTCAATTGCGCCTGCTCTCCCACCTAGGCTACACCCGTCATGTGTTTTCAAAAGTCGGACTAGAGTCAAGCTCAACAGGGTCTTCTTAATGCATTCACAATAAATCTATATTAATGATGCCTTTATAAGATTCAATCATTAACAGAAACTCACCATCTTCGCTTGAGCCATGACTGCCAGATTTCCTGGGACCTGTTGGTGGTTGAATCTGCGGAGGCGCTGGCAGTCCACCACCTGTAGATGCTCGCCTTGATGCAGGTCTGCTTGGTGGACCTGAACGGCCAATAGTGCCTCCTACTACATTCACATTTGATGTTGTCCTCTGAGGTGGTGGTGGTGGAGGTGCTCCACCTCTGTTTGGAGGTGGAGGGGCAGCTGCCCTTGATGGTGGAGGTGGTGGTGGTCGCGCTGGACCTACAGCATTACTTCCACTGTCTCCAGGTGGTGGTGGCAATGGTCGCCCTACCATACTATTCGGTCTTGTTGAATTTGAGGGAGGAGGACGGGAGGGAGGTGCAGGAGGTGTTGTAGGTGCATTCTGATGCCCACCAGTAGATACTGAAGGTTTAGGCACTGGGGAATGGGATGGTGTATTGCGAGATGCAAGACCAGCAGCAATTAATGAAACATTTGGCTGGGGGGCACCTGAAACACCTTTGTCTTCAACTGCTGATGAGCTATTAAATCTGTTTGTGATATTGGAGTTGAGACGTCCTGGCGCACCACCATTGCTTGGTGGAGGGATACCTGCAGTATTGACCGCTCTGCCATAACCAGGAGGCCCTGCTGGTGCTAAAACTTTATTAGCTGTAGGTTTATTAGAGCTTGAAGGTGGTGGTGGTGGTGGCCCACCATTTATCAGCCGACCTTTATCAGTGCTCTGAGGAGCAACTGGTCCATTGGATGTGGAACTAGGAGGTTTGAGTGCTGATCCTCCAGCACCACCTGGAACTGAAGTAAGACAAGCAAGATATAAAAAAGCCAAAGCTGCTAAACATTAAATAAGTATCTGCAGAAAATTATAGACAATGAAATATTACATAAAAGTAACAAATCCTGGATTACAAAGGATAAGACCAGATTTAACACAAGGGAGTGTCTACTCTCATAGAACTGGGAAACTTGTGTGGCATTTATTGATCTATGTACGATATTTTCAGCTATCAGTTATCTAAGGATTATTCTCAATGCACTCTTGACAAGTTCATAAATGCTCTGATCTCCACTTTAAAAAACCCATCAGCACTGAGTGACTAAAAAAAAAAAATTGTTGCGTATCCCTTATGGGACGTTGCAGTCAGCACCAGCATTTTTCAGCTGCTGGTTATGTACTAGGCAAGTGTTATGTTCAGTAGTTTGCCATTGCTTTCTGAACGACCGGCTCCCATACCAGCACATTATAACACAACGCGACACGGTCTGCTACACAAATAGGTCGCAGCTGAGTTTCGAACGCCTAGTACCCGACTCACAAGCCGCATTCGCAAGCCTTTGGCCACGGAGACCAGCACTGAGTGACTAAATGTACTAAATTGTATGTGTTGGCTTGTCTTTTTGTGTGTTCTTTCTAGGCCATGCCAATACTTAGTCCCAGTATTCTTAACTGCTGTTAATTCACATCCAGCAAACAGTATATGGCTGATTCACATCTCTACTGCATTATTTTCAGTATGCTTGTTTTTCAACCTTCTAAGCCTGAGATTCATAAAGTTCAATCCCTGTGTAAATAATTCACTTCCTGGTGACCGATAGTTGAGTCTCATAAACATGCAGGTTGGTGGAATGTGTGAAAATAATAATTTACATGTCATGTCAGAAACTAAACCTTATTCGCCACTTAATGTTGGATTTAGTGAGAAGGCCTTTGACAGCATTGATAGTGAATCCCTTTAGAGGCTATGGGATTCCCCAAGAAAATCATTAACATATTAGGGATAACATATGAAGATAAGAAATTTGTAAGTTCTTCATGGGGGAAAACTGACAGATACATTTGGGGGGAAACCGTGGAAGCCCGACGCGGATGCCTTTTGTCACCATTATTATTTTTAATAACTACAGGCAGCATTATGGAGATAACAAAAACTACTAACACCAGAAATAAAATTTGATGAACTCTACCAAAGCAACTTGATGATTTGGACTTCGGCAACAACACTCCACTCGTCACACACATGTCATCAAATGCAGGATAATTAATCACACTTGATGAGAGGTCACAACAATTTGTTCTAAAAATCCATAGAGGAAAGACAAAGATAGTGATACTGAACTTAGCAAATAACAATCTGATCTCCCTTGGTGAAACCTCGCTTCAAGAGTTGGAATCACATTCGGAAAGCAATGCAGATAAAAATGGAGAAACAGAGATTGAACCAAGAGATGAGGAAAAGACACTGGATGGAACATTAACCCTTTACAGTGAATAGCGGCCATTACCGGCCGATCGCATAAAACGAGCGTAGCGGCCGATTGCGCCCGATACTATTATGCATTGTAAAAACGCGATCTCTCGGCTTTCCGACACTTCCGACGGCTACTTTCACTTTCACAGACAGCTTGACAACGTGGCCGTCATTTGTAAACGCGCTACAATAAATCTGAACGGACTTTTTTTTATATAGTTTTCGGGATTTTTACGCTGTTTTTCAAAATGGATTTCGGCGATTCTTCAAGTGATAGCCGAGATTTCGCTCTGTTCAATTTAAATGACATTAAAGGGCACGAAGTTGATTATTAATCGGAGCTAGATATCAGTGCAAAGCGTTACTTTGCATTAGCAGTCGTGAGTCGGA
The DNA here is from genome assembly GCA_963921405.1 of Cepaea hortensis. Taxonomy (NCBI): domain Eukaryota; kingdom Metazoa; phylum Mollusca; class Gastropoda; order Stylommatophora; family Helicidae; genus Cepaea; species Cepaea hortensis. The sequence continues at coordinate 103,145,174 of OY992878.1, read as the reverse complement.
CTTTAAAGAAAATGATTATGATTCTGAAAATGTGTTTGTAAATTGCCGTATAGGTGACAGAAAATCACAAACAACATGCCGTATTTCGTAAATATTTGTGTTCATATATGGATTACCGGCAACAATCATGTGAGTAACATATTCTGCATGCTTTTCCCTTCATTGTTGTTTATTTAACTAAAATCGGTTGACTAACACCATATTTGTGATGTTTTTACTAACGCGACCCGAAATTTTACAGAACCTGAAAAAATCTTGCCCGTTCAGGGCTACAAAACGGACAAGCGTCTGCCCTGTGAAGGGTTAACAGCCCCTCTGCCATGTTTCCACCATGACAAAGTAGAGGGACTTGCGCGTTCCAAGAGCTATGCCGACGGTAGCACAGCTACTGGTAGGGTCACCCATGTCGAACAGGTCAAGGGAGAGGAACCAGACGAAGACACACACAAACCTGCTGCCTTGTAGGTAGACTGGGGACAGTCAAAAGCTAGGGAAAGCACCCCGAAAAATGCTTGTCAAAATTGGATGTACTGAGCCACAGGCTTGACAAAGCAGTGCAATGTAACTTAATCAATTCATGATGCCACAGATGAAAATTAATCGTTATGGTGCTAATCCCGTGAAGTCCCACCAGGCGGTGATAGTGCCGGGCCCCCTGTCTCGAGGGGGACCACCCATGACTACTAGTGGTCACCTTCCCCTATGCTGTGGAGTCAAGGCACAGAGGAGTAGGTTAAGAGCTACTGACCAAACACCCCGGACACTCAACATACTACAGTGGAATGCCGTAGGAGTTTATAACAAAAAAGGTCTCCCTAACAATGCGTCTTCATAAAGATAGAATAGATGTGCTATGCATTCAAGAGACACACCTCAATGCCAATCGCAAATTCTCAGTCAGAGGATATCAGGCCACACGCTTCGACTGTGAAGGACACAAAGGAGGAGTTCTAATACTTACACGAAATACAATACCTTGCAGCAAAGTCTTTGTGATCTCTGACAACCAAACAGAAATTATAGGTGTTGATATAATGATAAAGGACGTGAAAATAAGAATTTACAATCTGTGTAGCCCAGCAGATAAGGACCTTACACTCTCAAACATGAAAATAACTGACACAAACTACATTATTATCGGAGACTTTAATAGCTGTTCAGAAAGATGGGGATACCCAGATACTGACAAAGGAGGAGATGAAGTGGAGGACTGGGAAATAAGACTCAAATCTTCATGTACTCAACAAAGCGGATGACACACCGAGCTTCTATTCCAGAAGATGGTTTACCACTTCTACTCTAGACTTGGCTTTCTGCAAAGGAGACTTCCTCCACAAAATCAATCGCAATGTGCTTGACCAATAAGCCGCTAGTGACCACAGACCAATCAAGCTTGTAATGAATATGAAGTATGTTCTACAGGAGCAAAAGCCTGGAATTCCCGCTGGAATTACAAACGAGCAGATTGGGACAGATTTGCCATACTAACAAACAAATATTGTGAAAACATAAATACACGATATGGCAACAAGAAGCAAATGGTGGAAAGTCTATCCATAGCAATAATACAGGCGGCCACCGAGTCTATTCCAAGAGGAGCGAGGAAAATTACAAACCATACTGGACTGAAGAACTAAAGATTTTGGAAGACAAAGTTGAAGATCAGTTGGTCATCAACCTAGCAGAAGCCAAAGGACTGCAGATCAGCAGTACAAGACTGCAAAGAAAGGATATACATAAAAAACTTGAAAATCATGTGACAAGAGAACCTATAATCAAATAGATCACATTTTAATTAACAACAAAAATGCATCAAACATACAAGTTAGAAGTTATAGACGAGCTGAGTGCCACAGCAACCACTTCCTCGTTGGAGCAAAATTTAAAATAAAACTTAAGAGAGCATTCTATGCTAAACTACAAAGGTTACACCCAACATATAACAGAGAAAAACTACAAGAAAGTACAGTCAAAGAGAAATTTGCAGATGAAATAAAATGTAAACTTGAAATTCTACAAAACCCGTTGGAGGAAAGCGTTGAACATCAAGAATACAATTCAAACTACCGCAAAAGAATGTCTCGGTGTGTCAACCACGCATAGAAAGAACAGATGGTTCAATCAAAAATGTGAAGAAGCAGTCATTAGGAAAAAGAATGCCAGACAGTTGTGGTTAAATGACAACAACATCCAAACTGAAGAGCAATATAGAACTGAATGTAAAGAGACTACAAAAATAGTTCAGCAGCAGAAGCGAGAATATATGAGCAATATAATCAAAGATATGGAAACTAATCACCAGAAAAACGAATCCAGAAAGTTTTTTAAAGAACTGAAGTTAATGAAACGAGGGCACCAACACAACACATATGGTTTAAAAGACAAAAATGGGAATATGATAAATACCAATGAGGAAATGTGTAACACATGGAAAGAATACTTCGTTGAATTACTAAATTGAGAAGCTCCAAATAACACTTTCCCACAGGAAGCAGTTCTAACGTGTGAACCACAAATTGAAGAACCTGCTTTTGAAGAAATCATATATGTAATAACACGACTTAAAAACAATAAGGCAACTGGGGCTGATGGAATTTATAAATAATTTTATAAAGGCAGGCGGTCATGCATTACATCTAAAGCTATACAAACTAATAATAAAAATCTGGAGGACAGAAGAATTACCCCATGACTGGAAAGAGTCATTATTGATACCTATCTTAAGGAGACAAGTTCCAATGTGAAAATTATAGAGGAATATCACTTCTGTCCATAAGCTATAAGATACTATCCGCAGTATTACTAAATAGACTAAAACCGTATTCAGAAAACATATTAGGTGACTACCAGGTGGGTTTCGGACACAACAGATCAACAATAGATCAGATATTTATCTTACGACAAATAGCCGAGAAAAGTTGGGAATATAAAAGAGATTTCCATAACATTTTTGTGGATTTTAAAAAGGCTTATGATAGTGTCCATAGGAATAGTCTATGGAATGCTATGCAGGAATTTGGAATACCAAGGAAGTTAATCAACATGACCAGACTATGCATGGAAGAAACTTATAATATAGTAACATATAAAGGCAGGAAATCAGACCCTTTCCAAATAACATCTGGCTTGAAACAGGGTGATGCACTATCGCTGCTCCTTTTCAATCTGGCTCTAGAGAAAGTTCTAAGGAAGGTAAAGGAGGAATGTGCTATTGGCGGAACATCCAAACTGCTTGGTTATGCAGATGATATAGATATTATAGTGGAAAATTAACAAAAGACAGTGGAAATATTGACTCACTTAAAGGAAAAAGCTCAACAAATGGGGCTGGTTATCAACCGACATAAGACAGAATATATGGTAATTTCAAGAGAAGGAACGGCTAAAAACTCTGGCCACATACAAATAGATAATATGACTATCTCGTAACACCAAAATCACAATATACAAAACACTGATTAGACCAGTTGTGCTGTATGGCTCTGAAACCTGGAGTACAACTAAAGGAGACGAAGCCTTGTTACAAACCTTTGAGAACAAAGTCTTAAGACGCACCTTTGGGCCCATTAGGGATACACAATGTGGAGTGGAAAAGAAGAAGCAACAAAGACATTTATGATCTGTTTAAGTCCCCGCTAATCACTGGTATCATGAAGGCTAATAGAATGCAATGGCTGGGGCATATAGAAAGAATGGAAGACAATAGGGAAACAAAACTCGCTTAAACTCAACGACACAAACTCTTTTGTACCACACGAATATTGTTGTCTAGGGTCTAATGCTTCTATTATCTCACTGCAGAGTGGAAGCTGAGCTATCCACCGATCTCACACTACAAGTCACCACTGCAGCATCACATCACTGCACACATCCATCACTCAGTGAATAAGATTGAATTTGCACACATAATATTCCTTTAATTCTGAATTAACCCTTTACAGGGTGGACCGGCCATTTCCGTCCGATACGTTAAATGGGCAGAACGTCTCAAACCGGCCGATACTATTATGCATTGTAAAAATGCGATCTCTCGGCTTTCCGATAATTCCGACGGCTACTTTCGCTTTCGCCGATAGTTTGACAACGTGGCCGCCATTTGTAAAGCGCGTACTATGAATTTGAACCGACTTGTTCTGATAGTTTTCACGCTGTTTTTCAAAACGGATTTCGGCGATTCTTCAAGTGATAGACGAGATTTCGCTCTGTTCAATTTAAGTGACATTAAAGGGCACGAAGTTGACTATTAATCGGAGCTAGATATCAGTGCAAAGCGTTACTTTGCAGTTAGCAGTCTGAGTCGGACTTTAAAGAAAGTGATTATGATTCTGAAAATGTGTTTGTAAATTGCCGGATGACGGAAAATCACAAACAACATGCCGTATTTCGTAAATATTTGTGTTCATATATGGATTACCGACAATCACGTGAGTAACATATTCTGCATGCTTTTCCCTTCATTGTGTTGTTTAATTAAAATCGGTTGACTAACACCTTATTTGTGATGTTTTTAATAATGCGACCCGAATTTTTACCGAACCTGAAAAAATCTTGCCCGTTCAGGGCTACAATACGGACAAGCGTCTGCCCTGTAAAGGGTTAACACGGACACACATAACATATAAATCCAGGAACAATAATTCTCTAAGGATATATCTTCATCCCAATGGAACACTTCGAATAACACTGCCTCTCAAGGCCTACTAAATCTCATCCCACACGACAGGTATACTAGCCTCTCTCTAGGCCCGACTCAAAGTAACCCACTCTGGGTCTCGAATTCCACTCACTATCTCTGGAAAACCACAGTGCGAGTTCCCTTCCTAACTCCCTCACGATTCTTCCCTTTCTCAGACCACCGACCTACTCCTAGTCGGGTCTCAGCTCAACTGTCCTCAGTCAATGTTTTCCACTGTCTTTTTACCTTTCTTTTCCCCCTCCCTGGGCTCCCCACAACATTACTCCCCAGCCTAAAACTGTCTCTCTCCCCATCCACACTAGCAAGCTTAATTAAGTGTTTTTTCGTGGTGAAATGGAGTTCGGACCCTGCAACGGAGTTCGTGCACGCGCGCCCGGACTTCCTTCAGCGTATCATCGGGTCCAGGTGGCGATAGTTAAGCCTGACCAGACGACCAGCAAGGACACAACGTGGTAAGAGGGCGGGGGAACGCAGAAGGCGTTTAAAATGTGACAAATTTCAACCCCGGCAATGAATGGGTGCCGGTGCCTCCAGCTTTTAAGTGCACTTTCTCCTGCATTATCACACTCGACAGACGGTGCAGAGAGCAGAACCCTGCCGCTGTCAATGCAGAGGTTAACGCGCTCATCTATGAGCACTCAGATAGTCCCGAAGTGCTCATCTATACAGATGGATCTGTTGTAAAGCAGCAGAGAAGTGCGTGGGCATTTACAGCCCGTTCAGCGGGCCGAACCGTTCAAGAATCCAGTGGTGCCCACTCTATGACCACGAGCAGCATGACGATGGAGGTGATGGCAGTTACACAGGCCTTCATATGGCTGGAATCACAGCATTATACCAACGTGTGTGTACTAAGTGATTCAATGAGCATGATTCAGAAGGTCGAAGCTGGATCTGCGTAGACAGTGGACTGAATCGCTGCGGAAGTCTGTTGTCCGTAAAGTCACCTTCATCTTCATCCCTGGACATGCGGGTGTCGAGGGAAATGAACGAGCTGACAAACTGGCTGGCACTGCACCCCCTGTAGATGGCCAACCCATGGATCGTGCCGATGTTATTAACGTCCTTAAAGATATGACGAGAACAGAGGACTTTGATGCCAGTGATTCCACATCGCTGTCCAGGATGAAAGACCTGGGAGTAAGAATCGGCACAGCCAGACGCGAGAGGTACATCGGGAAAACAAAGCGCCTCGTCAACCAACACAGAATTGGCACTATTAGCCACCGGACGCTGATGCATATGCTGGGGGGAGGATCTGAGCACCTATGGACATGTCCGGAGTGCAATGAAGATACCCCAACTGATAACATAACTGATAACTAGCGAGCTGAATACCCCTTCACACCCCTTAACTCACTGTCTCCAACTTTCGTCTATTCTTTCTCATGCCCGGTCACTTGTTTATGTACTAGCAAGGTCACTCTTCTTAATGTCAGTGAACCCAGGCATATGTCACTCAAGAAATAAATTACCATAGACCTCGGGGTAGACCAAGAAGACAGTGGAGAGATAATATACATACAGACCTACAAGCACTTGGAATCAGCGACTGGCAAGAGAAGGTCAACCAGAGAGACGAATGGAGATGGCTTGTATCTGCAGCAGAGAACCTCAATGGCACGGAATGCTGAAGAAGAAGAAAGCTGAAGATGCCAGGAAGACAGCAGAGAGAGAACAAACAACTAAAGAGAACATCTCTCTCAAAGCCATCTCAGCAAAATATAAAAGAACAGTAAATCAAACAACAAGAGATTGTTGGAGGGAAAAAACAGAAAACCTGAACTTTGACAGGGATGGAAACAAACTATGGAAACTAGTGAAAGCCATGAAAAATGAAGGACCCAGAAACAAACAAATAACAATTAAACAAGAAAATGCCTTGCTTACAGGAAAACAGGCTGCAAATGCACTAATGGAATACTGTGCCAGTGCAAACCACATTGATATTACAATCGAACAGAAGAAAGCAATCAAAGATAAACAGACACATCATAGTAATACAGAGACAGCAGCAGAATATATGATGGCAAATCTAACAATGGAAGATATGGAACAGGCAATGAATACCTTAAAAAAAGAAGAAATCACCAGGAAAGGATGGAATCACAAATGAAATGCTAATAGGACTAGGCACTAAGGCAAAAAAGAAGCTACTAACAGTCCTAAATTACAGCTGGAAGAGAGGAATAGTCCCACAGTCATGGAAGGAAGCTATACTAATACCAGTCCCAAAGAAAGGAAAAGACCTGAAAGAACCAAATGGCTATCGACCTATCAGTCTACTTAGCTGTGTAGGAAAATTAATGGAATGCATTATCAATGGCAGGCTAACAGGGCGTCTGGAAGAAAACCAGCTCTTAACAAACCACAAAGCAGAATTCAGAAAGTACAGATCCACTGAAGATCAAATAACCTATATAGCTCAGGAAATAGAGGATGCCCTTCCAAGAGAAAAAGCACACACTGGCGGTCTGGATAAATTTAGAAAAAACATTTGATAAAGTATGGAAGGAAGGACTGAAAGTAAAACTGCAAAAAATGCATCTTTGTGGGAAAATGTACAAATGGATCAACCACTATCTTGAGAACAGAACTGCCAGGACAAAAATACAAGGACAAACCAGCAATATGATGCTGTTGGAGCAAGGTGTTCCCCAAGGAGGAGTTCTTTCACCAACATTATTCCTAGCATATATAAATGACATCACGGAAATTTTCCAGCCAGAGTACACACATCCTCCTTTGCAGATGACCTAGCCACATGGACATCTGAAGAATATATTAGTACAGCTAACAGCAGAATACAGCAAGCCTTATTAGCACTAGAGGACTGGTCAAAATCATGAAGATAAGTGAGGAGAAAACAACATGCACAGTGTTCTCCCTCTCAAATAAAACTCAGCAACCTAAGCTGGTGTTGAGTGGAAAAATATTGCGCCATGAAGAAAATCCAAACTATCTAGGAGTCAACTTTGATCGTTGCCTTACATGGAAGACACAGGTTGAGAGAAATCGAACAAGAGCAAGGCAAAGAATGGCAATCATGAAAATGCTTGCTGGTACAACGTGGGGAGCAGAAGAGAAAGTTCTCAAGAAGTTATACACTGGACAGGTGAAGCCAGTACTGGAATATGGCATTGCAGCTTGGGCAACAGCAGCTAAGTCAAACTTTAACAAAATAAGTACTAAAAATAAGTACAAAATAAGTAATAAAATAAAAAACTAGAAAAGATCACTTTACTACCAGTGCAGGATAGAAGAGATAGCAGAGCCCAGCAAAAAGCAGAAAAATTTAGAAGATTGACAGACCACCCTATGTATAACAGGTTTAATGGTTTTGGAAAGGGAAGACTGAAGCGTACCAACTTTGTAGAAACTGCAAAGCGAAAGATTAGGGCAGATCCTATACTTAACATATCAACAGTCAAACCCATTTACAATGCACACAAGTTCCCAGCTTGGAGACAGTAGCAACTGCCTGAGATGATAGAAAACATTCCTGGTATTGAGAAAAAGAACACTCAGAATGAAACCGAAAGAAGAAAAATAACCCTAAAGCACATAAAAGAACATTAACCAAGTAGCAATTGGACCCATGCATATACAGATGGATCAGCCAAAAATTCAATAGAAAATGGAGGAGGAATTCTCCTAAATTTAAGAACTGGAGTGAAAAAAAGAGTCAGTGGCAACTGGAAAATTTTCAAGTAACTTCAAAGCAGAGGTAGAAGCTTTGAAAACTGCAGCAGAAATGCTCTTGATGGAGGAAAATAAAGAGAAGCAAATAGCTATCTTCACATATGCAAAGTCAGCTGTCTCAATACTGAAGAACAAAAACGGCACAGAACTAGCTGACCTAAGAGCAGCACTCCATGGTCTATGCCAGAAATCCCAAAAAGTTGTAATACAGTGGATCTCATCACATTGCAGTATACCTGGAAATGAAGAGGCCGAGAGACTGGCAAAAGAGAGCGGACGACTACCACAGCCTGACATAGGCATAACCTATAATGAGGCAAAGAGGTTTATAAAAAGCACTTATAGAACCAAATGGGAATCAGAGTATCTAGGCCACCAGAAGAATGATGCATATTACAAACTCGACCGAAGAGAACAAGTAGCAATCTTCAGACTCCGCACAGGACATAACAGGCTGAAATATCACTTGTTCAATAAACTAAAGATAGGAGATACTGATGAATGTAATTGTGGAACTAGTAAAATGACAGCAAAACATTTGCTGCAGGATTGCCCAATATATGCAGAAAAGAGAAAGATATTTTGGTCCACACCTGCTTCATTTGAGGACAAGCTCTATGGAGATATCAACAAGCTCAAGTTGACTACAGCTTACTTTAACTACATTCAGGTTGACAGCTAAAGGTGCATGAAGAAGTATTTAGACTGCCACACTTCATACCACAGGTATATCGGTTACAAAAGCGTCCCAGAGGCATGAAATGGAATATTGCTTGGATAGCAAATCCGTTATGTGGAAAGTCTGAATCGAAAGCTCACTGTGTGGGCTTCATAAAAGGTGGAAAAAGTGTCCTAGTGGCACGAAATGGAATATTGCTTGGATAGCAAATCCATTACGTGGAAAGTCCGAATCGAAAGCTCACTGTGTGGATGTCATTGCAGACTGCATTCTTCTGGTTTCCGGAGGAACAGCCTATGGTGAACAGAAGGCCCAATATACGGAAGTGAGGCTAAGCAGCCATGTGCAGGACGTGACGATTCCTTGGGTGAGCCCAGTACCAGAGCGCTGTGTGTCAGCTCTGCAAGTATGGAAGCCTCCTTGGATGGTGGGGAATGCCCATGGTCTGCCCCTGCCTTCCCTTGAGGGCTGGCCAGGATGTCTTTGGCTGTTCTAAATGGGCCAGCTGGAATGGGAGATAACATCACAAGAGTGAGAGTCAAACGTCCTAAGAAACCCCCGGGAAGGTTAACCAGGTCAACAAATGCCCGCAGAAGTCAGAGGTGTCAGCCTAACGGCGCAAGAACGCAGCTCTGCTGTAAACAGGCACAATGCAATCACGTCTGGAGAAAAAACTCTGATGAACGCAGAAGAAGAACACTAACAGAATGATCAAATGCCCTGATTTGAATTTTGCAAAGAAATTTTAGTACTGATGCATTCAACTGATGTTTTGAATCAGGTACACATGAACAGATGTAGCTCAAACGGTTTCATCTTCATTCGCCATACAGAGATCGCAGGCTAACGTTAAAATCAGAACCTTAAACTAAATTACGAGAAAATATTGGAAACTGATATTTGAAGATGAAGTAAAGAAGAAGAAGGAATAGATATCCAACAGAATCTTATCTATAGGGTGTATTTTTAATGACTGTGCAGTGTAAGAAAATATTGCCTGTCCAAATTTTGTATTAATTCTCTGTAAAGTTCATGCAACATAATAGGTAAATACAAAACTTGGACCGGCAATATTTTCAAACATTGCAGTCATAAAAAATACACCCTGTATAAGAAACATGGCCAGGGAAAAAGAGGAGACATGGAGACAACTCAGCAGACCTCTCAGTCAAAAATATGGAATACGCTAATCAGAGCAAAGAAGTTTGCAAAATTACCTCCTGGTCAGCTTAGATTGAAATCTGAAGGAGGAAGGGTTGAAACCTTGTCATGTCCTACACGCAAAGTTGGTTAAGTTGAGGACAGGAAAAGCATGTCCATGTATCTCCTTATCTTGGGAAAATGGTCCAAGAACAAGACCTAAAGATATCTAAACTGGAGCTTTCATAAACACAATATTGTTCTTTGTGTTTGAATCCTATGAGATGTATCACATGGGGTGTATCCTTTGAGAAGATGTGTCCTATGAATTGTCATTTTAAGCCAAAGCACTTAAAACTTATAAGCCACACACCAGGATTGAGAGCAGATGCATGTGATTAAAATGCCTCAATCAAGGCTTAATAATCATCACCCTGATAATTGTTATCTTCTGTAAATACCCAAGCTTACTGTTACAGACACACTGAGAAAACCTGAGGACAATCTCATCTGGAACCCACAAGACAAACAAATTAGGAGGAGACCTAAAAGCACATAGAAAAGAGAATTACAGACAGATATATACTACTGGAAGTACATGAGGGAGCTGCAGGCGATAGCACAATTACAGACAGAGATATATAATACTGGAAGTATATGAGGGAGCTGCAGGTGATAGCACAATTACAGAGATATATAATACTGGAAGTACATGAGGGAGCTGCAGGCGATAGCACAATTACAGACAGAGATATATAATACTGGAAGTACATGAGGGAGCTGCAGGCGATAGCACAATTACAGAGATATATAATACTGGAAGTACATGAGGGAGCTGCAGGCGATAGCACAATTACAGAGATATATAATACTGGAAGTACATGAGGGAGCTGCAGGCGATAGCACAATTACAGAGATATATAATACTGGAAGTACATGAGGGAGCTGCAGGCGATAGCACAATTACAGAGATATATAATACTGGAAGTACATGAGGGAGCTGCAGGCGATAGCACAATTACAGAGATATATAATACTGGAAGTACATGAGGGAGCTGCAGGCGATAGCACAATTACAGAGATATATAATACTGGAAGTACATGAGGGAGCTGCAGGCGATAGCACAATTACAGAGATATATAATACTGGAAGTACATGAGGGAGCTGCAGGCGATAGCACAATTACAGAGATATATAATACTGGAAGTACATGAGGGAGCTGCAGGCGATAGCACAATTACAGACAGAGATATATAATACTGGAAGTACATGAGGGAGCTGCAGGCGATAGCACAATTACAGAGATATATAATACTGGAAGTACATGAGGGAGCTGCAGGTGATAGCACAATTACAGACAGAGATATATAATACTGGAAGTACATGAGGGAGCTGCAGGCGATAGCACAATTACAGAGATATATAATACTGGAAGTACATGAGGGAGCTGCAGGCGATAGCACAATTACAGACAGAGATATATAATACTGGAAGTACATGAGGGAGCTGCAGGCGATAGCACAATTACAGAGATATATAATACTGGAAGTACATGAGGAAGCTGCAGGCGATAGCACAATTACAGAGATATATAATACTGGAAGTACATGAGGAAGCTGCAGGCGATAGCACAATTACAGGCAGAGATATATAATACTGGAAGTACATGAGGGAGCTGCAGGCGATAGCACAATTACAGACAGAGATATATAATACTGGAAGTACATGAGGGAGCTGCAGGCGATAGCACAATTACAGACAGAGATATATAATACTGGAAGTACATGAGGGAGCTGCAGGCGATAGCACAATTACAGAGATATATAATACTGGAAGTACATGAGGAAGCTGCAGGCGATAGCACAATTACAGAGATATATAATACTGGAAGTACATGAGGAAGCTGCAGGCGATAGCACAATTACAGACAGAGATATATAATACTGGAAGTACATGAGGGAGCTGCAGGCGATAGCACAATTACAGACAGAGATATATAATACTGGAAGTACATGAGGGAGCTGCAGGCGATAGCACAATTACAGACAGAGATATATAATACTGGAAGTACATGAGGGAGCTGCAGGCGATAGCACAATTACAGACAGAGATATATAATACTGGAAGTACATGAGGGAGCTGCAGGCAATAGCACAATTACAGACAGAGATATATAATACTGGAAGTACATGAGGGAGCTGCAGGTGATAGCACAATTACAGACAGAGATATATAATACTGGAAGTACATGAGGGAGCTGCAGGCAATAGCACAATTACAGACAGAGATATATAATACTGGAAGTACATGAGGGAGCTGCAGGCGATAGCACAATTACAGACAGAGATATATAATACTGGAAGTACATGAGGGAGCTGCAGGTGATAGCACAATTACAGAGATATATAATACTGGAAGTACATGAGGGAGCTGCAGGCGATAGCACAATTACAGACAGAGATATATAATACTGGAAGTACATGAGGGAGCTGCATGCGATAGCACAATTACAGAGATATATAATACTGGAAGTACATGAGGGAGCTGCAGGTGATAGCACAATTACAGAGATATATAATACTGGAAGTACATGAGGGAGCTGCAGGTGATAGCACAATTACAGACAGAGATATATAATACTGGAAGTACATGAGGGAGCTGCAGGTGATAGCACAATTACAGACAGAGATATATAATACTGGAAGTACATGAGGGAGCTGCAGGCGATAGCACAATTACAGAGATATATAATACTGGAAGTACATGAGGGAGCTGCAGGCGATAGCACAATTACAGACAGAGATATATAATACTGGAAGTACATGAGGGAGCTGCAGGCGATAGCACAATTACAGAGATATATAATACTGGAAGTACATGAGGGAGCTGCAGGCGATAACACAATTACAGAGATATATAATACTGGAAGTACATGAGGGAGCTGCAGGCGATAGCACAATTACAGAGATATATAATACTGGAAGTACATGAGGGAGCTGCAGGTGATAGCACAATTACAGAGATATATAATACTGGAAGTACATGAGGGAGCTGCAGGCAATAGCACAATTACAGACAGAGATATATAATACTGGAAGTACATGAGGGAGCTGCAGGCGATAGCACAATTACAGAGATATATAATACTGGAAGTACATGAGGAAGCTGCAGGCAATAGCACAATTACAGAGATATATATTACTGGAAGTACATGAGGGAGCTGCAGGCGATAGCACAATTACAGAGATATATAATACTGGAAGTACATGAGGGAGCTGCAGGCAATAGCACAATTACAGAGATATATAATACTGGAAGTACATGAGGGAGCTGCAGGCGATAGCACAATTACAGAGATATATAATACTGGAAGTACATGAGGGAGCTGCAGGCAATAGCACAATTACAGACAGAGATATATAATACTGGAAGTACATGAGGGAGCTGCAGGCAATAGCACAATTACAGAGATATATAATACTGGAAGTACATGAGGGAGCTGCAGGCAATAGCACAATTACAGAGATATATATTACTGGAAGTACATGAGGGAGCTGCAGGCGATAGCACAATTACAGAGATATATAATACTGGAAGTACATGAGGGAGCTGCAGGCAATAGCACAATTACAGACAGAGATATATAATACTGGAAGTACATGAGGGAGCTGCAGGCGATAGCACAATTACAGAGATATATAATACTGGAAGTACATGAGGAAGCTGCAGGCAATAGCACAATTACAGAGATATATATTACTGGAAGTACATGAGGGAGCTGCAGGCGATAGCACAATTACAGAGATATATAATACTGGAAGTACATGAGGAAGCTGCAGGCGATAGCACAATTACAGAGATATATAATACTGGAAGTACATGAGGGAGCTGCAGGTGATAGCACAATTACAGAGATATATAATACTGGAAGTACATGAGGGAGCTGCAGGCGATAGCACAATTACAGACAGAGATATATAATACTGGAAGTACATGAGGGAGCTGCAGGCGATAGCACAATTACAGAGATATATAATACTGGAAGTACATGAGGGAGCTGCAGGCGATAGCACAATTACAGACAGAGATATATAATACTGGAAGTACATGAGGGAGCTGCAGGTGATAGCACAATTACAGAGATATATAATACTGGAAGTACATGAGGGAGCTGCAGGCGATAGCACAATTACAGACAGAGATATATAATACTGGAAGTACATGAGGGAGCTGCAGGCGATAGCACAATTACAGAGATATATAATACTGGAAGTACATGAGGGAGCTGCAGGCGATAGCACAATTACAGACAGAGATATATAATACTGGAAGTACATGAGGGAGCTGCAGGTGATAGCACAATTACAGACAGAGATATATAATACTGGAAGTACATGAGGGAGCTGCAGGCGATAGCACAATTACAGACAGAGATATATAATACTGGAAGTACATGAGGGAGCTGCAGGCGATAGCACAATTACAGAGATATATAATACTGGAAGTACATGAGGGAGCTGCAGGCGATAGCACAATTACAGAGATATATAATACTGGAAGTACATGAGGAAGCTGCAGGCAATAGCACAATTACAGAGATATATATTACTGGAAGTACATGAGGGAGCTGCAGGCGATAGCACAATTACAGAGATATATAATACTGGAAGTACATGAGGGAGCTGCAGGCGATAGCACAATTACAGAGATATATAATACTGGAAGTACATGAGGGAGCTGCAGGTGATAGCACAATTACAGACAGAGATATATAATACTGGAAGTACATGAGGGAGCTGCAGGCGATAGCACAATTACAGACAGAGATATATAATACTGGAAGTACATGAGGGAGCTGCAGGCGATAGCACAATTACAGAGATATATAATACTGGAAGTACATGAGGGAGCTGCAGGTGATAGCACAATTACAGAGATATATAATACTGGAAGTACATGAGGGAGCTGCAGGTGATAGCACAATTACAGAGATATATAATACTGGAAGTACATGAGGGAGCTGCAGGCGATAGCACAATTACAGAGATATATAATACTGGAAGTACATGAGGGAGCTGCAGGTGATAGCACAATTACAGAGATATATAATACTGGAAGTACATGAGGGAGCTGCAGGCGATAGCACAATTACAGAGATATATAATACTGGAAGTACATGAGGGAGCTGCAGGCGATAGCACAATTACAGACAGAGATATATAATACTGGAAGTACATGAGGGAGCTGCAGGTGATAGCACAATTACAGAGATATATAATACTGGAAGTGCATGAGGGAGCTGCAGGCGATAGCACAATTACAGACAGAGATATATAATACTGGAAGTACATGAGGGAGCTGCAGGCGATAGCACAATTACAGACAGAGATATATAATACTGGAAGTACATGAGGGAGCTGCAGGCGATAGCACAATTACAGACAGAGATATATAATACTGGAAGTACATGAGGGAGCTGCAGGCGATAGCACAATTACAGAGATATATAATACTGGAAGTACATGAGGAAGCTGCAGGCGATAGCACAATTACAGAGATATATAATACTGGAAGTACATGAGGGAGCTGCAGGTGATAGCACAATTACAGACAGAGATATATAATACTGGAAGTACATGAGGGAGCTGCAGGCGATAGCACAATTACAGAGATATATAATACTGGAAGTACATGAGGGAGCTGCAGGCGATAGCACAATTACAGACAGAGATATATAATACTGGAAGTACATGAGGGAGCTGCAGGCGATAGCACAATTACAGAGATATATAATACTGGAAGTACATGAGGAAGCTGCAGGCGATAGCACAATTACAGATATATAATACTGGAAGTACATGAGGGAGCTGCAGGCGATAGCACAATTACAGAGATATATAATACTGGAAGTACATGAGGGAGCTGCAGGCAATAGCACAATTACAGAGATATATATTACTGGAAGTACATGAGGGAGCTGCAGGCGATAGCACAATTACAGAGATATATAATACTGGAAGTACATGAGGGAGCTGCAGGCGATAGCACAATTACAGACAGAGATATATAATACTGGAAGTACATGAGGGAGCTGCAGGCGATAGCACAATTACAGAGATATATAATACTGGAAGTACATGAGGGAGCTGCAGGCTGCATGCACAGCTTGGCATCGCGTAGTTGAGGGTCTATGCCTCAAAGGGGGATAATGGGCAGGTGTAGGAAATTACATTTAAAATGGCATTGACAGATTCATAATACCCTGCACATTTTTAATGGAAGTCATTAAAATAAGGGTACACTGACAGTCTGAGACATATAATTGACCAAAGAACTTCATACCATTGATGGTCTATGTAGGAAGTAGTGTTTTGAAGGCCAAATAAATTAAAGCTTCTTGCAAGTAGCCACCACGCCATGTTCAGACTTACGATTCTTTCTATTTCACCTCTGATAGATAACAATACCTTGTCTCACTGGGTACTAGAACTTGAGTCCTATAAAATGTGAGCCTGATATTGTACCCTTCTAAAAGGCCAATAAAAGAAGACGCTATCACCTCACATTCAATGATTCAGAGGCTGATTATTTTGAAAATCATATTAGCATTAAATATGGTGATAATATGAGAGACAACTCGATTATGGTCAAGCTAAATTTAGTCTAGTTCCTCTGTGAATTGTACTAAGTTATAAAGGCATGGTCTATAAAAAGAACCAACTAAATTTTATACAGGCTGTCTCTCACAAATACATATAGACATACATTTACACATTTTAGAATCTCTAGAATTCATCTAGAAAGAAAAGCCATTAACCTTTAGTGATTATAAGAGGTGTGGCCAAACAAGAACACTATGCAGTAAGATAAAAAAGATTAATAAACCAAAACAGAACTGGTGTCGTGAGCCACTACATGCTGCGGGATTTGATCAGGAGGGAATCTGAGCACTTATGGACTGAATGTTCGATGTGCAATGAGGATGATCTGTCAACTAATTAACTAACTAACTAGAACAGAGACAATAAAGCTTCAGAACTATATTGAAAAACATCAGATGTTGCAATATGTGGGGTTGCATCATCCCTAAATGTTTCAGCAAGCTAACGCCAATATAAGTGTTGTGTCCGCATTTAAATTTAACAATGCATCAAATACTGTTCAAGCACGGCCTACAAAAGACAAATATTTCAGAAATCATGAGGACTAACTGTTAGCATATAAAGACTGTGAAAATTATCTGGGCATAAAAGACTAGCATAATCAACAGGAGCAATGGAGATGACCTGGTCAGTCAATTAAGATAAAATTAAACTTGAGATATAGTTTTATCACAGTTTTTTTTTGTTTTTTTTTTTGTTCGCATATCCTTTACAGGACATCGCTGTCAACATCAGCATCTTTCAGCTGATTGTTGATTTCTTGGCAAGATTACGCTCAGTAGTTTGCCATTGCTTTCTGAACGACCGGCTCACATACCCTTAAGTTACCGACGCGGAGAGAACCGCTACCAATTCTCATGCACATCACGTTACTCATGAGAGTGTACGGGATTACGGAGAAAGTCGTATAACCCCTAGACTAGGGAGACGGCTTTATCACAGTTTTAAACTAGGCAAGTGTTATGTTCAGTAGTTTGCAATTGCTTTCTGAACGACCGGCTCCCATACCAACACGTTATAACACAACGCGACACAGTCTGCTGCACAAATCGGTCGCAGCTGAGCTTCGAACGGCTGGTACCCGGCTCACGAACCGCGTTCACAAGCCTTTAGCCATGGACAGCAACTAATGTTAATTACTCTAGTTGTATTGTGCATTGTTTGCCCAGGAAATTGTGGTTTTAAGGACTCTCCCTCTTTGTAGAGTGAAGTTGTCTAAGAGGTGAAAAGGTTTGTATTTCAAATGTTTGCATCTAAGAGGTAACAGATATTATGGTGAAAAAACTGCCATGGAAGGTGAACTGGTAAGGATCTCACTCATACAAGAACATAAAACTTTATAAAAGTGGTGGCCATTTCCCTTTAAAACAAAGTGTCTTCCGTCCACAACAAAGAGAAAGCTAAATGATGACTATATTTTGTGGGTACACTGGTTCTGTCATCTAGTGTCAAAACCACTGCCTCCAGTTATCAGTTCATCACAAAGGGCCAAATCCTTCAACTGAAATTATAAACAAAACCAACCTCTAGCCTGTCCTGCAGATTTCAGCTTGGGCATTCCACCTGCGAAAAGTCCACCTAAAGCTGCTCGTCCTCCACCACCTACATTACCTCCTCCTCTACTCTCCTGACTTCCTCCACTGCTTTTAACAGCTGGTGAAATATAAAGTTGTGGGAAATGTAATACTTGCTAATGCAAAATAATAACTTTAAAGCTAAATCATTGTAAAATTAATAAAATATAACAATAAATATTTACAAGGCTACATCACATTTTTATAAACTCTCTCTTTCTCACACATACACACATAGATGTACGTACACGTGTACATTAGTAAGTACATGAGTACGTGCAAGCACACACAAACATATATTGATGGAGAGTGAAGGAGGAAGAGTGAGAGAGATAAAGTATTTAAGTGAAAGAAAGTGTTATCAAAGTTTGTTAACTTTATAGTACACTGCTTTGCAGACCTAGCACAATAATATACTTCTTATCCTTGATTGTTTCCAACTGTAAATGTCTAAACTGCCATTCTCTGCTTTTTCCCATTTTACCTGGTCCCGTACAACCCTATTTATGATCACTCTCTGCCATGCTGGAGAGCGAAGACAATCATGAGTCTCAAAATCAATCTGCATTCTTTTTCCTACAGTGATTTTGTACCACGTTAATCAAAACCAGTTTTGTTCCAAGTGTGACATGTTTCATCACTTTTTGCACACATGAAGGACCAACCTCTCCATATCTAAAGATTTTCTCATCTTTCCACTGCATGTGTTTGTCTTTTTGCACATTATCTGTGTGTTTCTTTTGCATGAGGGGCAACAATGAGCTCTGCCACTTCCTTCTGTCTTCGTAAAGCACTGTCGTGTGAAGATAGTTGTTTGTTTAGTATGTGACCAGTTTTGCTTATAAATGCACGTTGTTACAGGGTGACAATGGAATAGAATAAACATCTTGGCATGCTTCTTTAGATCTTCTGGGCACTACTTTATTGGGTCTTTTAAATTTTATCTTTGCTCTTTATAAATACAAGGTACATGTATACTTCAAATAGTTTACAGAATAGAAGTCATCCGTTTCTTCTTCTTCTTCTTCTGCGTTCATCAGGAGTTTTTTTTGGGACATGATTGCGTTGTGCCTGTTTACAGCAGAGCTGCGTTCTTGTAACGTTAGGCCGACACATCCGACTTCTGCTGGCATTTGTTGACCGGGTTAACCTTCCCGGGAAGTCATCCATTTGAATGACTGACTGTCAAGACTTATATTTGTAATAGATTCATTTTAGTTTATTTGACAAATGACTATTGCAAGGTACTACAACAGTGTGCTAATAATCTACAGTGAACTCAAATAACTCATATTGACATATCTAGTTCAACATATCTAACTGAACACTAGAAACAATAATGTGGTCAAACAATATCCACTATATTATAATTGTATGAATTAAAAATGTCATATTTATACATCGTACAATAGCGCTGTATTACAGGATGATCAACAAAACATAGCCCTACCTGCAACCTGAGGAGCACTACGATCATTAGTTACAGCTTTCTTCAATCTTGCCCCTTGATGAATCTGATCTAATAGAGCAGATCGAACTGGTGCTCCTCCCCCTTTAGAGCCTCCACCTGATAATGGTGGTGGTGGTGGTGGCCCCGGACCTGGGGGTGGTGGTGGGGGAGGGGGTGGCATCTTGTATCAGTTCAGCAGCTACAACAACAAAAAAAGATTAATATTTAGAATTATCATAATTTAACACACCATCTATTTATTTCTGAGACAGAAACACACATTATATCTTCACTAAATACAAGGTTCACTTTAATGTTCCCCCCCCCCCCCCCCCAAAAAAAAAAAAGTTAAATAAATTGTTTTCAATCAATCAATCAATCAAGTGCCATGCCGGAAAGCGTGGGCGGTCATGACTCGCCAATTCACTCGATCACCAGAATCATGGATCAGCTCAGTGTTCTGTCTCGACCATGCCATGTTGCTAAGCCATCCAGGTATTTTCTTTTCGGTCTTCCCCATGGTCTGTTCCCTTCGATCTTGCCAGTTGTCACTAAGTTCTCCAATCCATTTCTTCTCATAACATGTCCCAAAAATGTTGACTGTCTACGTCTAATTTCTCTAATCAATTTACGATTTTCATTTGTCTCCTGTAGTACTTGGTCATTGGTTTTTCTATCTGTCCATAGTATTCTTTGCATTTTCCTCAGAAACCACATTTCTGCAGCCATCAGATGTTTTTCAGCTTGACTGCTCATTGTCCAAGTTTCACATCCATACAGAAGAAAAGGTTCTATGTATCCCCTCAACACTCTTTTTCTCGTTTCAATTGACTCTTTTCATTGGTCAGTATGTTTTTCATCTTGCTAAAGGCTACCTTCACCATGGCGATTCTTGTTCTAATCTCTTCAAGGCATCTCCCATCAGATGTTATGACTGTTCCAAGATAATTGTACCGATTCACTTGTTGAAGAATATTCCCATTTACTTATATATTACATTGTGGTGTTTCGTTCTTCGTAGTGACGACCATAATCTGTATCTTTTTACAATTTAATTCTAACCCCAGTTGTTCACTGTGTGCAACAACCACATCTACTAATTGTTGCAGATCCTGCTCATTGTCTGCAATCAATACTGTATCATCTGCATATCTAATGTTATTGATGTTTTGTCCTCCAATGCTGATTCCATTTATATCCTCTACATTTCTGAAAATATTTTCACTGTACAGGGAAAAAAGATCTGGAGACATTGCACATCCCTGCCTAACACTCTCTTAATAGGCTGATATTGTCCCACTTCATTATCAATCCTTATGGCAGCTTGTTGTTTCCAATATATGTTTTTTATAAGTCTAATGTCTTTCGCATCAATTTGTAGACCTACAAGCATATCCACCATGTTGACATGTCAAACTCTATAGAAAGCCTTTGTGTAGTCAATAAAGCAACGATATATATCCTTGTTTACTTCTATAGCATGTTCGATAACTGATCGAAGCATATATACAGCATTTACTTTCTACAAACCCACATTGTTCTTCCCCTATATCAGGTTGTATTTTCTTCCTCACTCTTTGCATGATAATTCGTAGCAAAATCTTTGTGATGTGACTCATTATACTAATTGTTCTATGTTGATCACATTCCAAGGCTCTTGATTTCTTTGGGATTGCAATAAATACAGAGTTACATAATTCAGAAGGTATATTTCCGGTATCGTATACTGTGTTCAGCAGTCTGGTGACTTGATCTATTCCATATTCTTCTAAAGCTTTAATCATTTCTGTTGTGATGTTATCTGCACGTGGGGCCTTGCCAGCTTTCATATGTTTAAGAATATTACGAACCTCCATCTTCAAAATTGGCGGTCCTTCATTATTAAATCGAATATCATACTGTTCCTCTCTCTGTTATCATCATAAAGGTTTTTCACATAATCTGACCATATATGTAGAATCTGATCTTTTTCTATTATGATTTTGCCATCTTTAGTTTTTAGACAGCCTGTTGATGTACTTGTTCTTTTATTAGTAAGCTCCTGAATTCTTTAGTGCACTAATTTGATATTTTGACTGTTGTGTTGTTTTTCAATTTCTAAGCAATTTTTCTCAAGCCATGCTTCTTTAGCCTCCTT
Source organism: Cepaea hortensis (assembly GCA_963921405.1). Classification (NCBI taxonomy): domain Eukaryota; kingdom Metazoa; phylum Mollusca; class Gastropoda; order Stylommatophora; family Helicidae; genus Cepaea; species Cepaea hortensis. The sequence continues at coordinate 103,123,133 of OY992878.1, read as the reverse complement.
ACATAATATTCTGACTTGTCTGTGAATTTCTTCATATTTGGCAGAATTATTTTTGTTGATTCTTCGTGTTTCCATTAGTTGCAAAATTTCTTCAGTCATCCATTTCTTAACCTTCTTTAATTTTGGAATAGTCGTTTCTGCAGCCAAACTGATTGAATTCTTCAACATTTCCCATTAATCATCCACATCCTGGAACAGGATCTCTAGATCAGACTATGCATCAAATCTGTTCTGTACTTCTATGTTGAATTTGTTTTGTATTTCCTTGTTATTGCTCAATGTACACAAATCATATTTAGTGTTTCCTGTTATATACTTGACTTTCTTTAACTTTATCCTCGATGTTCCTGTAAGTAACTGGGAACAGTTTTTGCTATTGGTAACGCATTTCTAAATCTTCTGCTAATCAGAATGTATTCAGTCTGGTTTCTAGTCCTATCAGGACTCCTCCATGTCCATAATCTTCTAGGGCAGAGGTTCCCAAACCGTGGCCCGCCAGCTGTCAGAATATGGCACTGGAGGCCTCGTTGTTTAATCTATATATATAAAAGGCAATGTGTGTATGTATGTATGGATGTATGTGGGTCCGTTCTTTATGCGTTCGCGAACGGTCCATCCGATTGAGATGAAATTTTCTACACTTCTTCTCATTCCAGTGCAACCAACTGTCATAGTTTTTTTTAGTGTACTATCAGCTATTACCTTACTAACATTTAATTTTGTAATTACATGACTGAACATAAGAAAATATAAAACAAGGGACATTTTTAGTAGCATTGTTATATCTTAAGTTAAGTCCCCTGGCTATAGATAGATAGATAGATAGATAGATAGATAGATAGATAGATAGATAGATAGATACATAGATAGATAGATAGATAGATAGATAGATAGATAGATAGATAGATAGATAGATATTTAGATAGATAGATATACATAGATAGATAGACAGACAGAAAGATCCCCGCCAGGGCCTGGGCGAAGCCGGGCCGGGTCAGACAGACAGACAGTCGGGAACGGGAACTTATATGACTACTTATATGAATTAAATGAGATGCTCCCCACCAGGGACTGAGTGAAGCCGGGCCGGGTCAGACAGACAGACAGACAGACAGACAGATCCCCCGCCAGGGACTGGGTGAAGTCGGACCGGGTCAGACAGACAGTCGGGAACAGGAACTTATATGACTACTTATATGAATTAAATGAGATGCTCCCCATCAGGGTCTGGGCGAAGCTGGGCCGGGTCAGACAGACAGAGTCAGAAACGGGAGCTTATATGACTACTTATATGAATTAAATGAGATACTCCCCACCAGGGACTGGGTGAAGCCGGGACGGGTCAGACAGACAGACAAACAGACAGACAAGCAGACAGACAGACAGACAGACAGATAGATCCCCGCCAGGGCCTGGGCGAAGCCGGGTCGGGTCATCTAGTATAATATATTTTAATAATTTAAAAAATGCACTCGGAGCGCCCCGTTAGTGTGCGATAGTTTAATGTGCTCATGGTTGTTATGCTCAGATATTATCGAATGCGCCTGTCCAGTTCGCAACAAAATGTTATGAAGTTTTAATATCCCAGCCTTGTCGACCAATCAGAGTGCACAAGGCGCCATGTTGTTGTCTGTTACAACTGTTAAGCAGAGTCGGTAGTATTGTATTGAAATTAATTTTTTTCAAATAAAAATTTACCGTTAAAGCCTATAAACATGAGTGTGGAAAATCTAAAATCAAACAATGGTAAAAAGCGAAAATATGAAGACGCTGCTGTTACAAAAAAATTTAATCTGGAATGACACTTCACGACCACACATTCAGACATAAATGCTCAATATCCGATCAATTCGGAGTTAAGAATAGATTTCGTAGCTAAAAAAAAAGAAAGTTCTCTGACCAGGCAGCAGTCATTTTTCACCAAGGCTAACAAACAGAACAAGAGTGCTGTTCTTGCGTCGTACGAAATCGCTCTTCTGTTGACTCGCAAAAAGAAGGCGTTCACCGATGCAGAAGAAATAATCAAGCCTTCCCTTAAAATTGCTGCAAGAATGCTTTTCGATAAAAAGTGTGAAACACAATTTTATAGATTCCTTTATCTAATAATACTATGGCCTGGCGAGTTGAAGAATTAGCCATCGATGTTCATCATCAAGTAGCAGCACATATCAAAAATTGCAATTTTTTTTTCAATGGCACTGGATAAATCCACTGACATTTCTGACACAGCTCAGGTCGCAGTTTTTGTTCGAGCAATAAACGATAATTGTGAAGTCATTGAAGAACTTCTAGGACTTGAATCGATGCATGCAACTGCCAAAGGGACTGATCTGTTTGAAACTCTGAAGTTGTGCGTAGAGAAAAACAACAAAGGGTGGACCAAATTGGGCAGTGTATGCACCGACGGTGCTCCGGCTTTGATGGGTAAAAAGTCTGGATGTCTAGCATTATTGGAAGTTTCTTGGCCGCACTATATTAAAATATCATTGTATCATTCAACAAGAAGCTCTTTGTGGAATGACATTAAATCTGAAACATGTCATGGACATTGTTCTGAGATGTGTGAACAAAATTCGAAGTAAGGCGCTGAACAGGCGTGAGTTCAGACAGTTTCTATCAGATCTGAATGAGAAATATGATGAGCTACTGTTACATTGTGATGTCAGATGGCTATCTAAAGGAAAAGTTCTGTCTCATTTCTAGGCACTGAAAAATAGTGTCTATCTGTTTCTGTCAGAAATAAATGAAGTGCATACAGAACGGGAATGTCTGCTGAACGATGACTGGCTTAATGACCTGGCATTTTTGGTGGACATCAAAGTCTCATGTAAACTCTTTAAATGCGAGAATCCATAGAAAAAACAAATTATTTACAAATTTGTGCGATGACATTTCTTCATTTAAAATTAGATGACTGTTTATCGGACAGCTGACTGAAAGGACTTTCGAGGTGTTTCCAACTCTGAAGACGCTTTTGGTGGAAATGAAATGTGACTTGTTACAGTACAAAGTAAAAGTTGAAAGTCTTCTGGATATTTTTCAGTCGAGATTTCAAGAGTTCACAATAGAGGATAATGTTGCCCTCTTCATAAATCCGTTCGTATTTCCAGATGCCAAGCTCTGTCAATTACAGCAAAACCTTCAGCATGGAGTAATTTATTTGAAATGCAATTCTGCACTGAGATGTAAGTTTCTGGAGCTGTCTGCTTCAACTTCAGCTGATCATATGATTTCATTCTGGCGACTATTGCCTGTTGAAAAATTTGAATACTTGCGTTCATTCGCCCAGAGATACATTTGTCATTTTGGTTCAACTTACAGATGCTTTAGTAGTCTTTTTCCGCAATCATCATCATCGTCATCTTCTTCATCCACTCCTGTAGTCAAGCATCATGAGGAATAATAATTTGCGCTCCAGCGCCTAATGGGCGGCACTGGATAATGTCATTCCGTGTGGTTGTACAATGTCTTTGATGTCATCAATCCATTTTCGTCTTGAACGTCCTCTTGGTCTCGTCGCAGATGATCTTTGATGGAAGGCCAGTGCTTGCTGTTGATGGTGTTGCATTCTAATGAAATGGCCAAACCACTTGATCTTCTGTCTTTCAATAAATGTGGCACAAGGTGTTGATCCCAGTGTCTGTCTGATAACAGCATTTCTTACTCGGTCTCGGATTGTTAAGTTGGTAGCCTCCTCAGGCATCTTCTTCTTTTTCTTTTGCGTTCATCCGGAGTTTTTTTTTGGATGTGATTGCGTTGTGCCTGTTTACAGCAGAGCTGCGTTCTTGCGCCGTTAGGCCGACACATCCGACTTCTGCGGGCATTTGTTGACCGGGTTAATCTTCCTGGTCCTCAGGCATCTCATCTCGCAGGTGTTGATTTTGCGAAAGTGTGATTTGGATAAAGTCTTAAGTTTGAGATTGGTAGCATAGGGTTGGTGTGAATATGCTGTTTATTATCTTTCGTGTTGTGCAAATGGGTACATTTGGATAGTTGACATGTAAGTGCACTAGCTTTTGACATCTGATTTCAATTTCTCTGTCCAATCTGCCATCTTCTGTGATCAACCTTCCAAGATATTTGAATTCTTTAACTTGTTTCAGAGGTGTGCTATTTATCTGTATACTTAGTGGACCAAGCGATCTGCTAACTTGCATTACTTCGGTTTTGGCTGTATTTATACTCATATTGTATCTGCTGCAGGTTGAACTCAGATTAGTAATATGATTTTGTAGTCTGCCCTCATCGTTGTAAAACAGGCACTGATCGTCTGCAAATAGAAGTTCATTTATTTCCTGTGGATCAGTTGTTTCATCTGGAGTGAAGAGTTATAAATTTTCTGAATCTGTTCTGTCAAGGCTTGCTTCTTTGGATATTTTGTCCATGTAAATATTAAATAACAGATGAGAGAACACACATCCTTGTCTCACTCCTTTTCCTCAATTACCGTTATTAAAGACAAGCAACGCTCCAGACTCACCGGCAGTAGCCTAGCTGCGCTTATGACTTTGGGCATGACAGACTTGTGCCCAGACATTAATAAACTGGCATCTGAACTTATGTAACTGGTTATGAAGAACAGATACAATTGTAAATTAATTACATTAATAGTGATTATTTTCGAAACTGATTAAAAATGTATTGTTAAATGAACTTTTGATTTTAAACCAAAAAATTACCGCAGTGTAGTACTGGCACTGACTGACTTTAAAGTTTTAGTATTTTGTTGATGAAAGTTAAGAAAGGTAAGAATGAAATTACATGACTTTTATAATTTTATAACATTGTGGCCCGCTTAATCCTTTAGCGGGCAAAGCATCCGGGAACGTTTCTACCCCCGAACTGGCAAAACGTTTGAAACCGCCCGTGGCTATAACGCATTGTAAAAACGTGATCTCTCGGCTTTCCGAGACTTCCGATTGTCTAGTTTCGGTTTTGTTGATAGCTTGACAACGTGGCCGCCATTTGCAAGCATGTACTTTGAATTTAAAAGGATATTTTAAATAGTTTTTGTGGGTTTTACGCTTTGCAGTTCAAAATGGATTTTGACGATTCTTCAAGTGCTAGCGGAGATTTCACTGGGTTCAATGTGACATTGAAAAGCACAAAATTGACTATTAATCTGAGCTAGATATCAGTGATCAGCGGTACTTTGCGTTAGCACTCGTGAGTCAGACTTTTTAAAGTGATTATGATTCGGAAAATGTGTTTGTAAATTGCCGTATAGTCACTGACAATCACAAACAATATGTTGTATTTTGTAAATATTTGTGTTCATGCGTGGATTAGCGGCATTATTCATGTGAGTAAAATATTCTGCATGCTTTTCCCTTCCTTTTGCTGTTTATTTGACTAAAATCTGTTGACTAACAACTTATATATGATATTTTTACTAACGTAACCCAAAATTTTTACCGCACCTCAAAATTATTCTTGCCCATTCAGGGCTACAAAACAGACAAACGTCTCCCCGGTAAAGGGTTAACTATCGAAAATAGTAGATATGGCCCTCTGCTTGAAAAGCATGGGAACCACTGTTCTAGGGTGTTGCTTAAACCTGGTGTTTCCTACAATCATTTCATGCTCTTCTGCCCACTCTACAAGTCTGTATTCTCTTTCATTTCTCTCTCCTAAACCATAGTTTCCTACTGTGTATCTATCACCTTGATTTCCTACTTTTGCATTGAAGTCCCCTAATATGATGTTTATTTCTGAATTTTTACATTTCTTTAAAGCAGACTCTTATTTCATTATAAAATTCCTCTACACTATCTTCACTAGATTCTCCTGTTGGGGCATATACTTGAATAACATTTATGCTAAAAGGTCTGCCGCTTAATTTAACTAGTAGAACTCTGACACTGCCCAATATCCTTGAACAGATTTTGATGTTTGCCGGTCCAAGATAATTGCTACCCCCCTTTGTCGATCTTCTCCTCCATCTTCATCTATCTTGATGCCTGCTACTGTCCATCTCGTTTCGCACATCCCTAAAATATTAATTTTCTCTGTTTCCATTTCTTGTTTGATGTTATCTAACTTTTCGCCGTCGTTTAACATCCTAACATTCCATGTTGCTAATTTTATTGTCTCTGTCCTTGTCTTGCAATGATCTGTCTTTAGGCGAATCATAATGAACTAGGCTAAATTGTTTTATGAAGGGCTAATATTTCATCACAAGTTGACCAAGACCGTATGTGTTTCATAGACTATAAGAAATTTCTGACAACAGTACAATATGATCAGCTAATTATATGCCTGCAAGAAACAGGTATAGATGACATCAGACTCACATGTAACACATACTAGGAACAAGTCGCAACAATTAGATATGAAAGGAATTACTCATCATGCATGAGTGAGTGTGTGTGTGTGTGTGTGTGTGTGTGTGTGTTGGGGGGGGGGGGGGGGGGGGGCTGAAGGTCTACAGCAATCATATGAAATTCAAAAAGACATCTGTAATGTCATCAAAATGGCAAAATCTGCAACTTCATAGCACTAAACCATTTATTTATGTCCAAAACATAAGAATGAAATCTTCACTTTTAAAAAACTACATACAAAATTAATAATTATGTTAGCCAAGCCTTTGTTTTCAAAATTAAACAGACAAAAATAAAAGAAAATGTAAGGGAAGTGAAACAATATTGTTACACTAAATATTAAGGCTATAACTATATAACTTTCCTATTTTTTGATTATCAAATGGTTTGATAGATTTTATATTTATTTTTCCAAATAGAATATATTTTCAGTGTACTAGAAGTCAAAAATAAGAGTTTAATGAAAGTGAGCACACATACACATAAATATGTTAACCGTTAGGTTAACTCTAAGGCACCAGCGTATCTGTATCAGACCATCACTCAGACATGGGGTAAGAAAATTGTGAATGAAAAGTTCAGAAAGTTTAAGTAGCTTGTGGTAAGGTAAATGTAAATGGTTGCAACAGTGAACTAATGATAGTTTGACATTTGTTGTTCATTTTTATGATGAAACACATTCTGAAAATCCAACTTATGGCCCTTTTAAGATATATATTAAAATTATTCTAATGACATCAAAATTGAATCTGATGATCATTTAAGTCATTTAAGTGGTGACACGTGTGATTGTGACTACAATTGCACTAGTTCTAGTGTTTTTCCTAGTCCATCAGCCTACAGAAAAGAAGTGTGGAAAGGAGTGTATTCTTAAGCTAAAGTAGACAACAATTATATTCACACCTACAGCTAAAGTAGACACCAATTATATTCAGAACTACAGCTAAAGTAGACACCGATTATATTCACACCCACAGCTAAAGCAGACAATTATATTCAGACCTACAGCTAAAGTAGACAATTATATTCAGACCTACAGCTAAAGCAGACAATTATATTCAGACCTACAGCTAAAGTAGACAATTATATTCAGACCTACAGCTAAAGTAGACAATTATATTCAGACCTACAGCTAAAGCAGACAATTATATTCAGACCTACAGCTAAAGTAGACAATTATATTCAGACCTACAGCTAAAGTAGACAATTATATTCAGACCTACAGCTAAAGTAGACAATTATATTCAGACCTACAGCTAAAGTAGACAATTATATTCAGACCTACAGCTAAAGCAGACAATTATATTCAGACCTACAGCTAAAGTAGACAATTATATTCAGACCTACAGCTAAAGTAGACAATTATATTCAGACCTACAGTGAAAGTAGACAGCAATTATTTTCAGATACATATGACAATGGAAAATTAGGAAAACTGCAAATTGAGCTATATACCTCTCTTTGCTGGTTTGCAGCTGCAAGACAGATGGTAATCAGTTTTATAAATACTAATTTAAATACTCCAGTTACTGAAATGCTGAGATAGGAGTGTTCTGCAGATCTTGGCTTTATCAGGATAGGAGACTTAGCAGTAGTTTATTTAATGAGATCATCTGCAAACAATGACTTTGATGCACTCAAGTGAAGAGGGTGCAGCTTAAGCAGGATCCTTCAAGAGTTCTTGTGTGCGAAGTTGTGCCTGTATATCTGGTAGTTATGGTTCTATTAGCGAAGAAAGTCTATATCTTCCCCATGCTTATATTCTACAAGAGATCAATACTCCAGTCTCTATCACAAGCTTGTTGGAGGTCGATGAATATACCTATTGTGCTCTTCTGTTCTCTGAATCCATCAATCACATTCTGTGTGAACACTTGCACCTCCCGTGTGTTGCCGGGGCCCATAAGGGAAGCAAAGAATAGCAACACTGTAGCCTACCACGCATGTCGTAAGAGGCGACTAAGGAGGCGTGATGGTTCCGTCGCCCTGCTACTGAGTGAGTGCGTGGCGCGACACTGTGAGCTGTGAGTTTCGTGTGAAATGCTTTTGAATCTGCCTGAGGTTTTTTGGAACGTGACTGCATGTTCGGAGCGATAGCAGATGGCTATGTCCCAGAGTTGACCGGTTTTTGCCTTATGCAGAAATGCGTGGCTGCTGGGCTTCTGGTTGACTGCCACTGCCATCGACGATGAACTGTATTTCGTGGACTGTGTGGGTGAACATCTAAGAAACATCCAGATGGGAAAATGACTGCCGATTCCATCAGAGATAAACTGGGTGTTTCGTGGGGGACTATTGTGTTGACATTCTGGCGGCAGCATTATGCACAGTGTATCTGTGTGGGCTGTTGTTTGTCGAGACTCCTGTCTTTTCCACTTTTCACATTGGGCAGTGGGGAGCGTTTTGTGTGATATTCACTGGCACAGGAATGGAGCATAATGGGGATGACCCGTTGCTGTGAAGTTGGAACTGCGACTAACTAACTAACTAACTAACTAACTTGCAGGAAAAAATTATCTTGTGTCTAAAGCCTGTTTGGTTGTTGTCCATATGATTTCTACTTTTTAAAAGTCTTAAAAAGTTAGGAGTGGATAGTCTAGATATTCTGGGCTTGTTGTGAGTCGAAATAAAATAGAAAACTTAATGACAACTGGCAAAATTGATGGGAAAAGCAGGGAGATAAATATCTGGATGGCTGGGCCACATGGCATAATCAAGACAAGACCACAGACCTGATCCAAGACATGATCGTGAGAGATGACAAACCATGGCTTTTTAGCACTGCACATGTTGAAGTCTGTTGTTTACTATACTTTCAACTAATTTGTCTAAACATGAGGTCAAGAAGACAGGCCTATAATTTTCTGGACGTCATCGTGGCTTTGGTTTCTTTAGAATTGGTATGGTCGTCACTGTTAGCCATGCTGCCAATAGTAGCCCCTCATTTCATGTTCTGTTGATAAGCCATAAAAGTGTCTTTTAGGCCTTTAGCCCTCGCTCACCAAACATCCAGGTTTTTTAAAAATTTAGTATGGCCAATAGTATTTAGTATTAGCTCATCAGTTAGTAGTGCTCTGTTCTTGAAAGGGTCATCAAAAGCATATATACCAACTTCATCTGTACTATTTTTCAATGTCTTTTAAGCAGCAATTCATCTAGCTTCTTGTTTGCAGTGTTTTATTAATATTGGCAAAGAAGTTACTGAAAGCATTTGCTATCTTATTGCATTTGTTGTTGCAATGCCCCCTCTACCATCCTCCAATAGTGTGAGATTTGTTTACTTCTTACTGCCATCAATGTTGAGTCATCAGGCTTATTGCCTTTAATATTTTCACATTTGCAGGTTTATTTCTAGGTCTAATGCTTGTTTCTCTTTATGAGATGCCATACTTATGCTCCTGATGTAGTCAGAATTGTTTTGAGTAAGTATTTTTCAGACTTTTGCTAGCATCTCTCCTCTTGTCTATCTGACTGTTTCAGCTTGGTGAGAGCTCCGATAAGGTTTTTACCACCATAGGTTTGCACCACCATACCACTGGAATGTACTCTTTGGCAGCTGTGAGGATTATAGTACAGATTCTGTTATAGATTGTGCTGAAGTCATTATTTCTAATGAGTGTGTTTAGCCCATCATCAGTATTCTGACTATAGTATTCCCGTGTGTGTTTTCCTGAAGTTCCATGATGGTTTTGCCTGTGACCTCTGTAATGTTGTCATGGTGAGTAGTATAGGGTGATGCTGCCTGCTCTAAGACTTTGAAGACATCTTGTATCAATTCAGTTGTCAGGTCCAGAGAGCTGGTCATACCATGTGGTCTATGGAAGAGAGGTGGTGGAGTTTCTCAATTTTGGAGGAGAAATAGGTATTGCAAGGGGTAGAAAAATCCAGCCACTTGAATATTTTTATCTGGCGCCTGAATTTAGTTGTTTTCTTAGCTCATATTTGCAAAAAAATGTAATGCTGGCTCCTGAATTATATTTAGTGAAATCATGGTATCCCAGAGATTGTATCAGCTATGAGAGATTTCTTCAGCGTTGGCTCAAAGTCCAGTAAACTTGCTACTGAGGTAGCAGGGCAGTAGACATTGTGCAGGATATAGCTGATGTTATTTGTGCCCCATAACATTAACATCTGGTGATCAATGGTGGCCGGTGTTGTTGGTTATGGCTTCCATTGTTGTTGTTTTTTTTACTAAGGTCACAATACCTTGCAATTTAACCCTTTAACAGGCAGGACGGCCATTTCCGTCCGATGCCCTAAACGAGCAGAATGCCCAATTGCGTCTTTGACGACTAGTCATTTTAAAAATGCGATCTCGCAAATTTCCGTGACTTCCTGTTCCTTTCCACCAGTCTTGCTGATAGAGTGAAAGCGTGGGTAACGTTTGCAAGTGTTTTTGTTAAATTTGATCAGATTGTTCATTAGTTTTCGGGGTCTTTGTGCGTTGTTATTCAAAATGGATTTCCTCAATTCTTCAAGCGATAGCGGCGATTTTGATGGGTTCAATTTAAGTGACATTGAAACGCACAAAAATGACGGCGAATCGGAACTGGATCTCAGTGATATTAGCGTGTGCAGCGTGCACACTTCAGATCTTTCGGACTTTGAAGAAAGTGAATCTGATTCAGAATATGTCGCTGAAGAAAGTCGGGCGGGGCCGTCTCGCGACGCAAACGGTTGGAGCAACACAACAACAACATTGAATATTGAAGAATTTAGTGAAGAAACTGGCGTCAACTTAACAACTGATGATCGTTCTCAGCGTGCATTCTTTCTTCAACTCTTTGAGGAGCAAACGTTTCAAATGATTGCCGATCAAACAAATGTGTATGCTAGGCAAAAGATCGGACACGTAGATGATTGAGGCTGGGTTCCAACAAACGCAACCGAAATGCAGGCCTATTTTGGTCTGCTCATATCATTGGGGATCCACAATCCTCCTCGTTTGGAACTGTACTGGTCTACAGATGATATGTTGGGAGTGCCAGGTGTGAAGAATGTGATGCCGCTCAAGAGATTCAAGAAGCTGGAGCAGTATTTACATGTGGCTGACAACACAGCAGTGACCGCCTCCACAAAATTCGGCCTCTTATCGACATGGCCAATAGGACGTTCTTACAACATTACAAACCTAAGAAGGAAATTTCCATTGATGAGGCAATGGTGCCATTCAAAGGCAGGAATGCACTAAAACAATATCTACCAGCCAAGCCAACAAAATGGGGAATGAAAGTTTGGTGTACTTGCGAGTCAGCAACTGGCTACCTCCTCCAGTTTTCTGTTTACCGTGGCAAAATAGATGGTGCCATTCAGCATGGACTGGGCCATGATGTAGTGATGCAGCTTGCTGCCCCCTTTTTTGGGAAAGTATCATCACCTCTATTTTGATAACTTTTTTTCGTCAGTTGGGCTTTTTACTAACCTTCTCCAAGAGAAAACTTATGCGGCAGCAACTGTAAGAAAGAACCGGAAAGATCTGCCTCTGGCATTCAGAGAAAAAAGAAAAATGCAGCAAGGGGACCATCAAGTCTTCCAGAAAGAGGATCTGCTTGCTATTGTGTGACATGATAAAAGGGATGTCTTCATGCTCTCCAACAATACCTCACACACATTGGACACTGTTGAACGATGGGACCGGCACACTCGCACCAGAAAGCCTGTGTCCTGCCCTGCTGTCATCAAACTCTACAACCAATGCATGGGAGGGGTGGACAAGGCAGATCAAATGAGGGGGTATTACTCTACACTGAAGAAGTGCAGAAAATACTGGCGCTACCTCCTCAGTTTTGTCTTCGATTCATGCATAAACAATGCTTTCATCCTGTTCGAGCAGTCCGCAGCAAAGCCCAGCAAAAGCTACGCCCTTCTGGACTTCCGTGTGGATTTGTCTAAGCAACTCATCGCAGGATTCTCCAGCAGGAAGAAGGCTGCATCAATGAGGAAAGGCCAAGCAGTAGCCCCAGAAAGTGTCCACAACCACAAGCTCGTGAGGTTTGAGGGCAGGAAGAAAGCCTGCGCAGCATGCAGACACGCCAAACGTCGTACCCCTGCAGGACGAGCCATTGAAAGTTTGTATGGTTGTGATGTGTGCCAAGTGAACTACTGCAAGGATACTTGTTTTCCCCAGCATCTTGGAGGCCAGTGAGCAGTTGGCAGTGTTTGTACATAGTGTATATATGACTGACACACACAAATAATGTGTAATATTTTGTAAATATTTGTGTTCATATGTGGATTATACCAACAAGACTGGATTATTCATATGACATGTGAGTACAATTATTAATCTGCATGCATTTCTTTTCATTTTGCTCTTTATTTCACTAAATTCCTTTCACTAACAACTTAGTTATAATCTTTTTACTAACATTACCTAAAATCTGACTAAAACCCTCAAAAATCTTGCCCGTTTAGAGTTAGAAATAGGAAAAACCTGTGCCCTGTAAAGGGTTAAGGCATTCACATCTATACTGAGTATATCCTGGTATGTTTATTCCCTTTCTGCATGAGTATGATTTCTAGAAAGAGGGCTACATGCAATATATATTCATAAAGCATCTTTAAAAGCTCTGTTATTTTATTCTGAAGTTCAGTTATATTCAGCTGGAGGATGCTGATATTCTCCTTAGCTAATTTATCACACTGAGCAGAGGGTTGGACTCCAGCCTTGATAACAGAGGTGATGCTCAAACCCATATAGATAAATTTGATGAATAACACTGAATATATTAGGTTGCGTATGTTTGTCCAGCAGGTATTTCCATCCCCAAGGAGCACAAAGGACTGTCAGGGAATGTGAGTTTCTCATGTTTTTGACAAAATTAATTACATTGAATCATCCATAAATGAACTTTATTATACACTTTATAATAAATAAAATACTAAACAAGCTGAACAGCGTATAAATGCCTTTGAATATAAATGTTATAGACAGGTTCTAAGAACATCTTAGATAAAGAATAGAACAAATGCACCCATACTTCAAGAGCTGAATATTAAAGATGGTTGGCTATTAAAGACAATAAAACAAAACAAAATGAAATATTTTGGTCACTTCAAATGTCACAAAAGTTTGGAGAGAACAATAATGGAAGGGTATATGCCTGGGAAGAGAGGAAGAGGAAGGCCAAAGAGAAGATGGGTGCAGGATGTGGTGGATGATCTCCAGATGGGTGTATGTATCGGACGTGGGACATCTTGCTTATGATCGAGAGGTTTTCCGAAAGGTTGTTATGGGAGCGAGGTTCTGCGAAGGACATGCTACTGAATGAATGAATAAATGAAGGATACATATTTATATTATAAGATCTCTTGGACAAAATAAGTATCTGCTTCACAAACAAGAATGTGACCACTGTATTTGATATTTGTTTCTATTTAGTCTGACGAGAACTGAAAATTCACATTGACATTTACATTACTTACATAGTAACATACTAAATTAAAATATTCATCTATTTTCTACCACTATAATAATGTGTGTGGGTTGATGACTGTGTATGTTGAACCGTATTGTTTCGCCATGCATCTATGGACAGTTATTCAGATTATTTCACGTCACGACTAGAGTACAATATATAAAACATGGAGAATTCAGTGGGTGTCAAATTCAACGCGGAAAGAAAATACAAAGCACAGCTAGCAAAAGAGGGCGATAATCACAAATGACCTGCTCCAATAATATACTTTATAAACCGTACGCTGAAACTGGCAGGGACATCCTTTACTGTAAAACAGATCAGAGTCCTTTGGGGTATAGACCTGTCGCCTTCTTCTATACGTTTTTTCTATCATAAACGTAAATTAAAACTTGTTTTTACTCTTCCTTGCCTGCCTGTGACAAAAACTTCTAAACACTTAAACAGGAACTTGCCTCTTCCACAAGATGGCGACTTTTTGTCGCATGCGCACTGCGCCATTTAACCTTTGAACTCCCGTACAAGACATCATGGTTTTCTATTTATCTGTAAAGAGGTTGTCAGAGTTGGCTGTGACCATAATAGTCAGTGACCATAGCCCTTGTCTCTATAAAGAGATCCTCAGCGCATACTGTCACGAACTTAAGACTAGCAAGAACTATGATGTTGTTGTCTGTCCATCAAGAATGATGATGACCATTCATGTCATCCAGTGGGGTTGAAAAATATGGAGCCGTGAGTTCTAAGATGGCTGATAAGAATCTGATTTTTCATTAGTAGTACTAGTATTAAATAGTAGAGTGTGGATACTGGGCATAAACGCTCTTTCTAGGACTTCAGTGTCTGGGATCTTGTCTTGTCATTTAATCTTCAATAGCTTCCTAAGGCAGACTGTGTGGAAGTGGTTTAATTTCCTAGCGTGTCACTGACAGACAGTCCAGGTTTCACAAGCTTATAGCAGTGTGGATAATACAACTGCTTTGTAGACTTTCAGCTTTGTTTGCAGGCTTATTCCATTTCTGTCCCACACATTCATGTACAGTCTGCCAAAGGCCGCGCTGGCCTTGGAGATTCTTGCATTCACTTCGTCATCAATTGTGGCAGCTTGTGACAACAGTACTGACAAGACAGGTAAATTTGTCCACAACACTTAGTCTATGACCATTCACTTTGATATTCTGCACAGTGGGATTATTCCCTGGAGCTGGCTGGTACATAACTACAGTCTTCTCCAAGTTGATATTAAGCACAAAGTTGGCACAGGCATGTGAGAAAGCTGAAACATTGTGTTGCATGTCTGCATCTGAGTTGGCATATAGAGGGCAATCATCAGCAAACAGGAACTCTCTGACGGTGTCGCTGTTAATTTTTATTTTAGCTTTCAGCCTTCTGAGATTGAATAACTTTCCATCCATGTGGTAGTTGATGTCTATTCAAATGTCGTCAACATAGCTGAAAATACAAGGCTGAACAGTATTGGTGCTAGGGCACATCCTTGCTTCACCCCGTTGGTGACAGGAAAGGGCTCAGACAGTCCACCATTTCCTGTACTCTTACCTGCTTACCATCATGAAATAGCCGCACTATTTGGACAAACTTTCGTGGACAGCCATATTTTGCCATAATCTTCCACAGTCCTCTGCTGATTGTATCAAAAGCCTTGGAAAGGTCAATGAAAGTGGAGAACATTTCAGAGTTTTGTTCCTGACATTTCTCTAGCAGCGAAAATCATGTCAACAGTTCTTCGTTCTTTTCTGAAGCCACATTGACTCTCAGGAAGAAGACCTTGATCGAGATGGGCCGTGAGGCGATTGAGAAGAATTCTGGTGAGTATCTTCCCTGCAATTGAAAGGAAGGAGATTCCTCGGTGGTTGTCACAGCATTGGCGGTTTCCTTTACGTTTGTAAAGGTGCACTTCTTCTTCTTCTTCTTTCGTTCGCTTGAAATATGTCTATAACTGCAGTGCTGTCTCTTGCATGAATTGAACTGTCTTTTTCAGTTCACACAGCGGTCCATAGAGTTTATCCTCCACTGTCGTCTCTCTAGGCCAGAAGGCTTGCCTAGACATGTTATATTTTGGGCAGTCTTGGAGTATGTGCTCTGCTGTCTGCGACGCCAATCCACATGTACACATGGCTGTTTCACCAATCTTGAATTTTGTATACATGTGGTTGCGTAATCTATTGTGCCCTGTTCTGAGGCGCAAAATAATGACTTGTTCTGATCTATCCATAACGTGGTAGTCATCTTGAGCAGGTTTTGGTGGCTTTCTGATTGATTTGATCATTCTTTTCTTTTGGTGGTATGTTACAGGCACATCAGGCTGTTCTTCTTTGGCTCCTTCCTTAGCCAATTGATCAGCTCTGTCGTTCCCGGGTACTCCACAGTGGGATGGTATCCACTGTATGGTGACCTTATGCTGACTGCTAAGTTCAGAAAGTAGTGTCCTTAGTACTGGCAATTTCCCAGACAGGAGCGCCTCGAGTACTGATTTTGCATCTGTCAATAGCACCACAGGTTGTGTACCATTGCTGGTATTTAGTAATTTCTCTGTTGCTATCTTGATTGCCTCAATTTCAGCATCGTAGTTATGGCAGTACTTTCCTGTTGGTACTCTAGCTGTGTCCCTGGTATTATTTGGGTATTCTATGTACACTCCCGCTCCTCCATTTCGAACAGCATTTTGTGCTGACCCATCTGTGTAGACTCGGATCCAGAGGTCCTGTGGGTATTCTTCATCAAGGAAGCTGAGAGTGGCTGTTCTGCGCTGCACACTGTTCTGATCTTCCTTGTCAAATATTCCTCTCACTTGTGTCTGGATTTGTAATGATAGTCTATGCTCATCTTTCCATGGAGTTCGCTCTGGAATAGTTGTTAGGGGGATACCAACTGTGGGCAGATCGGTGGTTTCTCTGCAGAGTCGTTTGGCCTGGTGGATAAAACTACTTCTTTTCAACCGCCCCATAGCTAGGTTTTCAAATCTGTTCTTCATAGGGTGGCCTGGCAAGCTGAGGAACTTTTCTGCTTGTATTAGCGTTTTCGTATCTCTGCGCTCACTCAGTGCTTGTGTCCTCCCCATCTTCTCCATTTCCACTATAGGGGTTGATCTCATTCCTCCTGTGGTGACTCTAAGTGCTTGCTTTTGCATAAAGGTGCACTGTTGACGCGTCCTTGAAATCTTGTGGCATGGTCTCATTCACCCATATGTTTGTAAAGACTTGTTGAAGCTGTGCTGTTAGGACCGGCCCAACTGCCTTGTATATGTCTGCTGGGATGGAGTCAGGACCAGGTGCCTTGCCGCTGGAGAGTTGCTGAATGGCTTTGTTTACTTCCACTATGGTTGAAAGGTCATCAAGTGTATCATTAGTGGGAACTTGGGGAAGGCAGTTGATGGTTTCATCATCGAAGAAGGAAGTTGCATTTAAGATGTTGCTGAAATGCTCTGCCCAGCGTTGAAGGATTTCTTTCTTATCGGTGACCATTGTTCCCCTATCAGCACTGAGAAGGGGAACTTTGCCTGGTGAGGTAGGATCATAGACCGCTTTCAATGAGTCGTAGAAGTTTTTTATATCATGTATGTCAGCAAAGCCTTGAATTTCATCAGCTTTGCTGCTCAGCCAGGAGTCCCGCATGTGCCGAAGTTTCTGCTGCACTACTCTGAATTTTCTTGAAGGCATCTTTTTTTTTTTTATGATTGCTTCGGGTCATTCAAATGTGCCTCGAGGAGAAGATGTTTCTCGGCCAGCAATTGGTTGATGTCTGGAATTTTCATCAAACCAGTCTTTATGCTTTCCAGGGGCTGGACGCAGGATTTCCATTGCAGTGTTGTAAATTATGTCCTTTAGGGCCCTCAATTCTGTTTCTGCACCCTGTTTAGCTGCACCATTGGGCTTGAAGCGGTCTTCCAGCATTTTTTTTTTTTTTTTTTTTTTTTTGCTGTTTAGGCGGGTGACCTTTCGTTGTTGTTGTTGTTGTTGTTGTTGTTTTTTTTTTTTTTTTTTTTTTTTTTTTTTTTTTTTTTTTTTTTTTTTTTTTTAACCCCTTGAGGACGCCGTGGTGGTTGATGTGTACGTTTATCTTCGAGATAATGAGACGATGGTCTGTCCAACATTCGGCACCACACATGGATTTTGTCACCCGAACGTCTTGTCTATCACCCCTCCTGACGATGACATAGTCAATGATGTGCCAGTGTTTTGAGCGAGGGTGCATCCACGATGTCCTATTTCTCATGGGAAGACTATGTTGGTAATCAGGAGATCGTGTTCGGCACATGTCTGAAGGAGGAGGAGTCCATTGCTGTTACAATTTCCGACTCCATGCTTTCCAATAATGCAACGTCCGTGTCTACTTTGGCATTGAAATCCCCAAGGAGTATAAGTTTGTCTCCTTTGGGAACAGATGTTAATACATTGTGCAGGTCCTCATAGAACTTGTTCTTGACATCATCTTCGCTGGTCATAGTTGGTGCGTAGACACTCGCAATGGTTGCATCCTTCCTTCCATTCAGCAGGGGCAATTTAATGGTCATGAGCCTGTCATTTATAGCCTTTGGAAATCCATCTAGTTTGCCAACCAGGGCCGACTTAATGGCAAAAACCACACCGGATTGGCGTCTTTCCTCGCTTTTCCTTCCACTCCAGAAAAATGTGTAGCCAGCACCTACTTCACAGATTTGCCCTTCTTCTGCAAGTCGTGTCTCGCTCAAGGCTGCAATGTCGATGTTGCACCTGCCCAGCTCTCTCCCAATCCTAGTGCTGTTCGTCTCGCTGGGCCCGACGCGCCGTCTCTATCAAGTAGGGTGCGTACATTCCAAGTTCCCATTGTTAAGGGAATATGGTTTGCTCTTTTAGCTTTACCTGTTTTTTTCTTTCTTTGTATGTCGACCGCAGTATAGGGTGCCCACCAACCGCGGCTAGCTGGTTAGGTAATGATGGATCAGACAATGTTTAGGGCACCTTTTCTAGCCCCTTCCTCATGCTATGGAGGTGAGCAGTGTGTTCCTATAAGCAAAAGCGCCAGACTCTTCCGCAGACAGAGCTTAATGGAACAGGTTGTCCTCTACATCTTCAGATCACGTGTCACGACAACCAAAATACAATGCCTGTAACAGGTTGACCGCAGCCAAGGCTCGTGTATGGTAGCGGGGCATTTACTATGCCAATCTGTAATTCGCGTTGTTCTCATTTACAAAATGATCAACATCCGTTAAAGTTAGTTAATTGGTTAGTTAGTTAGTTAGTCGACAGATCATCCTCATTGCACATCGAACCATTCAGTCCCTAAGTGCTCGGATCCCCTCCTCAGTAAATCCCGCGGCGTATTGCAACTGACTACACCAGTTCTGTGTTGGTTTATTAATTTTCTTTGGCTTCCTGCGTAGTGTTCTTGTTTGGCCACACCTCTTTTAATTTGCTGTTCTCGCAGTCTGACCATGGTTGTAGATTCACAATTATCACTTGGTTCTTGAAAAAGTCTTACTTCTCGTAGAGCATTCAGTCCGTCCGTCTTGCACAGTAGCCTTACCTGCAAGCTTGTCAGCCCGCAATTTCCTCGTACACCCGCATGTCCTGGCACGAAAACGAAACTAATCTTTGTCAGCCAAGGCCGCTCCAGAGACAGCAGCCACTTCTTTGTTAAAGTCAATTGACTTAACCGTGACCTTGAAATCTTTGCAACAATCTAATAAATTTACAAGATTGCTGTGAAAGTCTCCATTTAAATCATCCTTTATTTTTGCATCTTAAATTCAACAGAAATAGCATTTCAATTCACTTTCATATAGTTGCTGATATTACAATATCCCCACAATCAGGGGCGTGCAGAGGGGGGCGCGGGGGCCCCGGGCATCCATAACATTTAGATATGCAGATGATACAGTATTGATTGCAGACAATGTGCAGGATCTGCAACAATTAGTAGATGCGGTTGTACAGTGAACAACTCGGGTTAGAATTAAATTGTAAAAAGACACAGGTTATGGTCGTCACTATGAAGAACGAAGTACCACAATGTAATATACAAGTAAATGGGAATATTCTTCACAAGTGAATCGGTACAATTATCTCGGAAGTCATAACATCTGATGGGAGATGTCTTGAAGAGATTAGAACAAGAATCGCCATGGTGAAAGTAGCCTTTAGTAAGATGAAAAACATTCTAACCAATAAAAAGATGTCAACTGAAACAAGAAAAAGAGTGTTGAGGGGATAAATAGAGCCTGTTCTTTTGTATGGATGTGAAACTTGGACAATGTGCAGTCAAACTGAAAAACATCTGATGGCTGCAGAAATGTGGTTTCTGAGGAAAATGCAAAGATTACCATAGACAGACAGAAAAACCAATGACCAAGTACTACAGAAGACAAATGAAAATCGTAAATTGATTAGAGAAATTAGACGTAGACAGTCAACATTTTTTGGACATATGAGAAGAAATGGATTAGAGAACTTAGTGACAACTGGCAAGATCGAAGGGAACAGACCAAGAGGAAGACCGAGAGGAAAATACCTGGATGGCTTGGCCACATGGCATGGACGAGACAGAACACAGAGCTGATCCACGACACTGGGGACTGAGTTAAATGGCGAATCATGACCGCCCACGCTTTCCGGCATGGCACATGATTGATTGAGAATGGATTAATTGGATTTACATTGATTCATAAGGAAATAATTGCCTCTGTTTTTGTCGATTTCGGATTTCGCCGATTGTTTTCGGACGGATTATCGATGAAAACTGAGGTTTGACTGTATATTATTATATAAGTATATTATAAGTAAAATTCAAAAAGCTTGCATGAGGACCAAGGCCACTTCGTTTTGATATCACAAAAGCCCCTCTGATGTGTGTCCACCTTGACGTGGTAGAGGGGCTTGCGTGTTCCAATGACCCCAAGAGCTACGCCGACGGTAGTCCTGCTACTGGTAGGGTCTTCCATGTCGGACAGGTCAAGGGAGAGGGACCAGATCAAGAGAGACACAACTGCTGCCTTGCAGGTAGACTGGGGACAGTCAAAGGCTAGGGAGAACATACCCGAAAAATGCTTGTCGAAATCGGATGCACAGAGCCACAGGCTTGACAAAATAGTGCAACGCAACACAATCCATGTCACAAATTAAAATTACTCAGCATGATGCTAATCCTATGAAGTCCCATCAGGCGGTGATAGTGCCGGACCCCCTGCCTCGAGGGGGTCCACCCATGACTACTGGTGGTCACCTTCCCCTGTGCTTTGCAGTCAAGGCACAGAGGAGTAGCTTAAGAGCTATTGACCAAACACCCCGGACACTCAACATACTACAGTGGAATGCCGAAGGAGTTTCTAATAAGAAAGTCTCCCTAACAAAGCGTCTTCATAAAGATAGAATAGATGTGGCATGCATTCAAGAGACACACCTCAACGCCAATCGCAGATTCTCAGTTAGAGGATATTAGGCCACACGTTTTGACCGTGAAGGACACAAAGGAGTTATAATACTTACACGAAACACAATACCTCGCAGTGAAGTATCTGTGACTTCTGACAACCAAACGGAGATTATAGGTGTTGATATAACGATAAAGGACGTAAAAATAAGAGTTTACAATCTCAGCAGATAAGGACCTTACACTTTCAAACACGAAAATAACTGACACAAACTGCATTATTGTCGGAGACTTTAATAGCCATTCAGAAAGACGGGGATACCCAGATACTGACAAAAGAGGAGATGAAGTGGAGGACTGCGAATAATAAAGCGGATGACACACCGAGCTTCTACTCAAGAAGATGGTTTACCACTTCTACTCCAGACAAACACAAGAGACATCCTCCACAAAATCGATCGCCATGTGCTTAACTAATTAGCCGCTAGTGACCACAGACCAATCAAGCTTGTAATGGATATGAAGTATGTTCCACAGGAGCAAAAGCCTTTGCCTCGCTGGAATTACAAACGAGCAGATTGGGACAGATTTGCCATACTAACAGACAAATATTGCGAAAACATAAATACACGACATGGCAACATGAAACAAATGGTGGAAAGTCTAAACAAAGCAATAATACAGGTGGCCACGGAGTCCATTCCAAGAGGAGGAGGAAAAATTACAAACCATACTGGACTGAAGAACTACAAATTTTGGAGGACAAAGTTGAAGATGCCAGGAAGACAGCAGAGAGAGAACAAACAACTGAAGCGAACATCTCTCTCAAATCCATCTTAGCAAAATATAAAAGAACCGTAAATCAAACAACAAGAGACTGTTGGAGGGAAAAAACAAAAAAACCTGAACTTTGACAGAGATGGAAACAAACCATGGAAACTAGTGAAAGCCATGAACAATGAAGGACCCAGAAGCAAATAAATAACAATTAAACAAGGAAATGCCTTGCTTATAGGAAAAAAGGCTGTAAATGCACCAATGGAACACTGTGTTGTTGTTTGTCCATCAAGAATGATGATGACCATTCATTTCATCCAGTGGGGTTGAAAGTATAGAGCTGTGAGTTCTAAGATGGCTGATAAGGCCTATTTTGGCTTGAAATGTTCTTGAAATGAGGATCTCCTGTAGTGGTTTTTCTGTCCAGCCTTTTCTTCACAGCTCTTGCAGTCCTGGTTGCTTCACGAGTGACTGAATTCTTATGTAATGATGTACACCATAAATTACGGTCTTTAGCAGCAGTCTCCCAGGTGTCAAGATGAATTCCAAAAGCTTTCAGTGAGATTTTCACAGTGTCTTTAGAGCGTTTCCTATGGCCGCCTTGGGAGCGTTTACCACAATGCAGCTCGCCGTAAAATAATGTGTTTAGTGATCCTATGATCTGGCATACGAGTTAAGTGACCAGCCCAGCGAATCTGATGTTTCATTAGTAGAGTGTGGATACTGGGCATGTACACTCATTCTAGAACTTCAGTGTCTGAGATCTTGTCTTGCCATTTAATCTTCAATAGCTTCATAAGGCAGACTGTGTGGAAGTGGTTTCATTTCCTAGCATGTCGCTGATAAACAGTCTATGTTTCACAAGCATATAGCAATGTGGATAATACAACTGCTTTAATACAACTGACTGAGATGATAGAAAACATTCCTGGGATTGAGAAGGAAAAAAAAACACTCAGAATAAAACAGAAAGAAGAAAATTCGCTCTAAACTACATAAAGGAAGTAGCAATTGGACCCATGCATATATAGATGGATCAGCCAAAAATGCAATAGAAAAATGGAGGAGGAGGAATTCTCCTAAATTTTAAAAAATGGAGTGAAAAAAAGCAGTCAGTGGCAACTGAACAATTTTCAAGCAACTTCAAAGCAGAGGTAGAAGCTTTGAAAACTGCAGAAGAAATGCTCTTCATGGAGGAAAATAAAGAGAAGCAAATAGCTATCTTCACAGATGCAAAGTTAGCTTTCTCAATACTGAAGAGCAAAAACAGCACAGAACTAGCAGATCTAAGAGCAGAACTCCATGGGCTATGTCAGAAATCTAAAAAAGTTGTAATACAGTGGGTCCCATCACATTGCAGTATACCTGGACATGAAGAGACTGACAGACTGGCAAAAGAGAGCAGACGACTACCACAGCCTGACATAGGCATAACCTATAATGAGGCAAAGAGGTTTATAAAAAAGCACTTATAGAACCAAATGGGAATCAGAGCATTCAGGCCACCAGAGTTGAGTTGAGTTAAGAACCGACATCACTGCACTCAGGACATTCCCATACGTGCTCAGTCCCCTCGTTCAACAGCTAGCGAAGAGTCATACTACTAATCGTTCCCACCACTATCTGATTAAAAGTTCGCCTGGTTTTCCCTCTCAGTTTTGAGATTCTTCCAGAGCCCCTGCCGATCCTCCGCATTCTCATTCATTCCACATATGGGTTCTCAATCTGTTCCTCCGCCTTCTCCACCTGGTCCCACAAGCGCACGACCACCTCCCCCTTGTCCATGGGCAAGATACCACCAAGAAGTGCATTCCCTGCTAGCCTATCAGCCTGTTCATTCCCCCGTACACCCGTATGGCCAGGGCAAAATATCCATACAATTCTCACAATCTGTGACATCTGAAGCGACGAGAGCCATTCCACAGAAACATTCCTTTCTCCACCTTGCTAAGCATATTCTTTGAATCCGTAATGAATACAACGTGTGTTGCAGTAGTCTCCTCTAGCCACCGGAATGCCGCTGTTACTGCATCCACCTCCATTCTCATGCCAGGCTCTCCTTTTTCAAGACTCGCCCATTAACCTTTGCAATAAAGCCCCAGCCACTACGTCTGTTTCTCACCACTGACCCATCGGTGTAGATGACTATGTCACCTTGATGTGTGTTACTCTGGATTATCTGTTGCACTTCAAACTCAGTGCGGCCCGCTGCCCATTCTCTGCTCTCACGACCAAGTGTTATTATTACATTGTGCCAGTCCGTCATGTCATCCGGAACTTCAGCCCACTCTCTTTCAAGATTGATGGTCTCTAGATCACACACCTGACTTATAGAAAGTTCTGCCTGTGCCATCCAGGACCTGCCTCGTCTTAGTCTATGACCCTTTACCATATCCATTGCTGCATGCAGCAGATCATCCCTGTCTGCTGCAACTCTCAGGTACCATTTGGCCTGAAGGACCCTAAGTCTATCCGTCAGACTCTGCACAGGACATAACTGGCGGAAACACCACTTGTTCAATAAACTAAAGATAGGAGATACCGATGAATGTAATTGTAGAACTGGTAAAATGACAGCTAAACATTTGCTGCAGGAGTGCCCCATATATGCAAAACAGAGAAAGATATTTTGGCCCACACCTGCTTCATTTGAGGATAAGCTCTATGGAGATATCAAAAAGCTCAAGTTGACCGCAGCTTACATTCAGGTTGACAGCTAAAGGTGCATGAAGAAGTACTTAGACTGCCACACTTCATACCATAGGTGAGTGGCACCTTGCAGTCTTGACAGACCAAAGTGTGTGAGTTGGAATGTGGCCAATATTCCACCACAATGCCTGGGCAGAGCTTCAGAGAAACATGTGGCGCCCACACGACATGTCCCCTCTCTCGGCCTAGTCTTGTGTATTCCAGAGGAATGGGTAACCAATACGTCTGGCACAAGGTAGGCTGCAGACGCTGGCGGCGCAGCGTCAAATCCTCCGAGACTTCGCCACCACGAGCCGGTGGCGAATTATAGCCAGACCCTAACACCCAAGGAGCCCGGCTTAGAGGCGTTCAGCCAAGTCCCACAGGTGAGGGCCTCGTACAAGCCCGGACCATGAGGGCGCGCACATCTGTCGATCACAAGTGTCCGGACCTGTGTAAAGCGTGCACTATTGTCAGACTCTCCACCTGACTTTAAGCGGACCCCGCGACCAGCTTGAATAGGCCCGCCAGAGCTGCTACAGAAGATATTGCCTGTCTATTGCAAGCAAATCCCCCATCCTTCCACTGTGCGGATCTCGCGACCGGCGAGAATAGGCCCGCCGGAGATTATGTTCGTCTGCGGTATGACGGTAGCAAAAGCGTCCCAGAGGCATGAAATGGAATATTGCTTGGATAGCAAATCCATTACATAGAACGTCTGAATCGAAAGCTCACTGTGTGGATGTCATCTGTAGACAGCATTCTTCTGGTTTCCGGAGGAGCAGCCTTTGGTGAATGGAAGGCCCAATATATGGAAGTGAGGATAAGCAGCCATGTGCAGGACGTGACGATTCCTTGGGTAAGCCCAGTACTAGAGCGCTGTGTCAGCTCTGCAAAAATGGCCTCCTTGGATGGCAGGGAATGCCCATTGTCTGTCCCTGCCGTCCCTTGAGGGCTGACCAGATGACTTCGGCTATTCTAAATGGGCCAGCTGGGATGGGGAATAACACAACAGTGAGAGTCAAACGTCTTACGAAACCCCCGGGAAGGTTAACCCGGTCAACACATGCCCGCATAAATCGGATGTGTTGGCCTAACGGCGCAAGAACGCAGCTCTGCTGTAAACAGGCACAACGCAATCACGTCCGGAAAAAAATCTGGATGAATGCAGAAGAAGAAGATCTCACAAAAATACCAGACGCATACAACGTAGACATGATGAATTGGTTTTTGACACCTGATGAATTGACAGTACAAGCTAGAGATATCTTGATAACTGCAGCTGAAGACTTAATTCCAACCACGAAAAAGCAACATAAGCCATGGATCACATCAGGCACTTTAGAATTAATAAAATAACGAAGAGAACTGAAACAGAAAGGAGGTGAATCCGATAACAGCAGGATGAAGTATAAATCTTTAACTCAAGAAATAAGAAAGAACACAAGAAAGAACAAAAACCAATATATACAAGATTGCTGTACCAGAATAGAGCAATTTAAATTTAAAAAAAAAAAAAAACTAGAAGAGATTATGACATTTTCAAAGAAATGAAGCTATTGAAAAGAAATGTTTAACCTCAATTGATTGCTATCTGTGACAAGTTGGGAAATACCTTAACAGAATCTAGACAGTCACAATAATATATATATATATATATATATATATATATATATATATATATATATATATATATATATATATATATATATATATATATATCAGAGGTTCCCAAACCATGGCCCGCCAGCTGTCAGAAAGTGGCACGCGAGGCCTCGAGCAGTCATTTTCCGCAATTATCGTTATAAAAACAAGCAACGTTCCAGACTCACTGACAGTAACCTAGCTTGGCTTATGACTTTGAGCACGACATATTTGTGCGAAGACATTGATAAACTGGCATCTGAACTTAGGTAACTGGTTATGAAGATCAATTACAATTGTAAATTAATTAGATTAATAGCGATTTTCGAAACTGATTTAAAATTTAAGTTAAAAAAGGTAAGAATGATATTGCACGACTTGTATAATTTAATAACGTTGTGGCCCGCTTAACTACCGAAAAAAGTAGATATGGCCCCCCGTTTGAAAAACTTGGGAACTACTGATATATATATATATATATATATATATATATATATATATATATATATATATATATATATATATACACACACACACTAGCTGACCCGGCCCGGCTTCGCCCAGGCCCTGGCGGGGATCTATCTATCTGTCTGCCTATCTAATCTATCTATCTGTTTGTCTGACCCGTCCCGGCTTCACTCAGTCCCTCGTGGGGAGCATCTCATTTAATTCATATAAGTAGTCATATAAGCTCCCGTTCCCGACTATCTATCTGTCTGTCTGTCTGACCCTGTTTCGCCCAGCCGCTTATGGGAGCATCTCATTTAATTCATATAAGTAGTCATATAAGTTCCGGTTCCCGACTGTCTGTCTGTCTGACGACCCGGCGCGTCTGTCTGTCTATCTATCTGACTGCCTGCCCGTCCGTCTCTCCCACCCTCTCTATATATTCGGTCAGATCTATCTATCTATCTATTTATAGCCAGGGGACTTAATCTAAGATATAGCAATGCTACTAACAGTTATGTCCCTTTATATAAATTTTCTTATGTTAAGTCAGGTAATTACAAAATTAAATTTTAGTAAGTAAATAGCTGATTGTACAGTACCAAACTATGACAGTTGGCTGCACGGGAATGAAAGGAAAACATGTAAGTAGTAGGGAAGGATGCTTTGACACCCCCAATGAGACATAAAATACATCATATAAAAAGAATATATAGAGAGGTGCGGGGAGGTGCCGGAATAAAATAGTAAGCTCAAAGAAGGGGAGTGGGGGAACATAATTTATGTATAATCGATTGGTGTGCGCCGGCTGTTACGGGTTGATGTATTCGTATCTTTGATAAGATCGGCGAACAACTGTCAGCAAAAAGTCGATATTGTCCGTACCAGAAATAATGTGGTTGTAAATTACACCTGTCGGCGATAGGTGGCGTTTTTAATCAGATCATCGGTTTATGTAAACAATGATAAATGAATTGAGACACGGGGGGTAGGTGGTACCACAATCGCATTGCAGATGGTGCGTTAACCAATTCGGTAGAGTGTGTCGGGGTATCGCCAATGTGTAACTGGGGTGTCTAATGGATTAAGTTGGTACCATAGACTCCCTCATTTGGCGGCGTCGAGTTCGAATCTCATTGCTTTTTCGTTTTTAAGGTTACCACTTGGCCACACCTAGTTTTCATAGGGGGTGTGTAGTTGGTCATAGTGGGATATCACCAATGTGTAACTGGGGTGTCTAGTGGGTCCCCTACCATGCGGCAGGGTCGATCCTACTGTGTGGTGGGGTAGTGTGGCAGTGGTCGAGTGTGTAACGGGGCTAGGTGGTGCCGTAGGCATCATTTGAGAGTCGATTCACGCCGCGGTTCGATAAGGATGTCCACCCTAGGCGGCTCTTTTTAAGTGTATACTAAGCCGTAAACGTATAACAGTGGTGTCTAGTTGCTGCCATAGCGCTTGACAGGTTCGAAACCTACTGTGTGGTGGCGTAGTGTGGCAGTGGTCGAGTATGTAACGGAGCTAGGTGGCGTCATTGACGGTTCGAATAACGCGGCTGGTTGATAACTATACCCAACATAGGAGCCAGAGAAGCGAATCCCGCTATGTGGTGAATCTGTTAAAGTAACATTGGTGTCACGTGTTTCGTATCTTTGTTAAGGTTGGTTTACAACAGCTGTGATCAAAATATCAATATTGTTCGCATGTGTATAGTAAAAGAAATAATGTGTATTGTGAATTAGTTGTGCTGGCGACAGTTGGTGCTATTAATTATATCACTATTATATGTTAACACAGGAGAGCTCGCTTGAATCTACCGAGGCGGGAGAGGTTACCTGCAACTTACGCTGTAATGTCCATAGCGCCAGTTTTCCTATTGCAGTTATTAGTGATCTGTAGAGACCTGTAGTGGTTTATGTTTTCCCCCGTTTCAAACTTCATGTCTCTACTCTTATGTATTACTGTGTTAGAAATAAAATATCTCACACGATAGACATATACTACCATAATGTATACAGAAAGAAGCAATAGGCATAGGCACAATATAGAAATATACTAAATACACAGTATGTTAATAAAGACAATTACATTAATACAAGTTACATAACAAAGCGAATATAGTGAAATGAATATCGAAGCAGTTCTCAAGCTACTAAGGGACATCACGCGTGTGACGTTATGTCCGCAACAAACAGAAATGATGATTGATATGTGTGTGTGAGTAATATTGGTGTCACGTGTTTCGTATCTTTGTTAAGGTTGGTTTACAACATCTGTGACCAAAAGAGCAATATTGCCCGCAGGTATATGGTAGTAAAAACAGTAAAGAGGGCCCTCTATGTCGTCGTGGGTGTGGGGGTCGAATCAGATCGACCCTTGATGGTGGCGTAATGTCATAACACTTAAACAATTTGACCGCTAGCTGTTCAATATTGCTGCAAAACTATGTGCAGGTCTCCATCCTTTGAGATGAGTCTGATTGAGGCTTCCGGAGGCAGAGTGACTTGTGAAGCAAACAAACCGATGTGGGGCTTACAACCAATCAGGGTATTGGTCTTAGAAGTGATCCACATTTTATGTTAGACAAACACTAATTGGTTGGAAACTATATTGTGGGCGGGGCTTACTTTATGTAATATATAACCAACTCACCAGCTCTCACTCACTTTGTGCTTTACACAAGAACGACGAACGATCAAGTCTTCAGTTTTGTAGTTATTCAACTGCTATTTTCCTTCAAGTGTGGGAAGGTTGACAGGCACCTGTTTGTCTCAGTATCAACGGACTATCAACCATATACGGACATACCAATTTAGTGGAGCTGTCTCCCAGTTTTTGGCTATTCACAGTTGACTTTTAAGAATTATCAACTGGTTTCTTACCCAGACCTACCCCAAGTGTAAGCAACAGTATTATTCTGCCTTAGTTTACAACGGCAGCTGGAAAGATTTCATCACCGATTGAAACAAAGACTGGTACAACTTGTTCGGGTTTGATACCGCATACTAAACTAGTGAACATTACAGCTTGTTGTTTGGATATTTGGCGTGCTAAACTACTCAACGTCGAGTTATCTACCATTAGTGCAAGTTATAAAATAATTATATTCAACTCCATATACAGAGGCTCAGTGTGAACAAGTTTCAAGTCGAGTGTTGATTATCTTACTATCAACTCGCTAGCGAACGTGCCTAAAAAGATGTCTACTAGGCAACCATCTGAGAACCACTTATGTCCAACTTGTGGGAAAGGTTTCACTGAAAAGCGCAGTCTGTTCCGCCACATTCGGACCAGTCACAGTACCAAAGAGCAAGTGTATGCGTGTCAAACTTGTGAGCATCATTTTAATAGGAAAGACAATCTACAACGTCACATTACAAAAGAACACACAACACCAAGATCAGCATCCAGTGTAATACCAACAGAAACGTCAACACCTTTTTAACCAACATTGCGTAAGAGCCCAGCGGCTACCAATAGTGATGTGACATGCAGGAAGAAGAAGAACACTAAACAAAACGAAAACGCCTATCCAGCTAGCAACACACAACCCACGGATGAAGCGGTTTCTCTACACACGCTACCAGATGATATTAGACAAGTATACAACGACAACTGGAGTAGTATCAAAACCCATAACAAGATCAACACATATATGTCTGTCTATACATTTTTTTATTAGTCCACAGACACAACACCCTAAAGACTGGACAGAGACCTTGTACAAGATCTTTAACACTCAAAAGAGCATATTCAAAATCAACTTTAGTTATCACGTAGTCCTTAAGCACATCGAAACACAAGCTCTTCGCTTCTACCACGCATCTTCCAATAACGCTTCTGTCTTAGAAATTTCACAACTAATCCGAAACAGACACAACTTTGACGAGTTTATCAAAACAGTACACGGACACGACATTCTTACATACAACGTCCAAATACCAAATACACGACAGAGACGATTCCAGCTATAAGTTTTTATCTCTATCATATCCCAGAATTCTGTCTCGTTTAATAAATAACCACCGGTCGACACCGTTGTACATGGTGTGTATATGATCATATTAGGTATAACATCACCTATTGATCAGCCATTTTGTGTACTGATAGTATGCTTCATTTTATTTTTGTAAAATTTACTGGAAATACTGTAAAATAAACAATTATATGTATTATAATCGCGTTCTCTTGTTGGTTTTTAGTGTTGACGGTGCATATGGGTCTCATGTGATGAGCGGGTGTTACATGTTGATGGGCAAGTCAAGAAATATCTCAACCAAATTTATAAATATATCGACCAAATAGGAAAATGTGATAACCAAAGATGAAAACTATGGGTCAAGTAAAGAAAAAATTTCAAAGAAGCTTATAAAAAATTAGGAAACAATGATAGTCAAACTAATAAACAAAACAATGGTGGTCAAAGACAGAAATATCTCAGCCGAACTTATAACAAGTAAGAAAATATACTAGTAAAATCAAGAAACATGTCGACCGAAGTAATACAATAGGCAGAACGAGGGACAAACGTATAAATATTTCATTCAAACTTATAAAGACTATGATAAAATGTTATCCAAATCAAATAACAGGCTGACCAAACTTAATTAGCTCATCCAACCTTATAAATAGTAGGACAATTTGTTAGCCAAATAGGCAAAATATTGGTCAGATACACAAATATCTCAATCAATTTTATAAAAAGTAGGAGAAAAGGTTAGTCAAACTAATAAAAATGGTGGCACAATACATAAATATCTCAACCAAAATTATAAAAAGTCGGAAAATTGTAAGTCAAATGTAAAAAATATGGGGCAAATAGGAAATCATATTAACCAAATGGGAAAAATATCGCTCAAACTTATAAATAGCGCAGCCAAACTTATAAAAAGTAGGAAAATGTGTTAGCCGAATGGTGAAAATATTGCTCAAATTAAGAAACATGTCGACCGAAGTAGGAAAATACGTGATTCAATGTATAAAAATGTTGGGTAAATACAGAAATATGTCGACCAAATTGATAAAAATCTCCGCCAAACTTATGAAATGTAGGAACATTTGTTAACCAAAAGGGGAAAATGTCGGCCAAATACAGAAATAGCTCCACCAAACTTATGAAAAGTAGGAACATTTGTTAACCAAATGGAAAAAAATATATTGGCCATGTAAAGAAATAGCGCATCCAAATTGACAAAATATAGAAAACTTTATTAGCCAAAGGTGAAATCTATTGACCAAGTAAATAAATTCCTCCTCCAACCCCATAAAAGATAGGAAAATTTCTTACCCAAATGTGAAAAAGATTCGCCAAACTTATAAATGTCTCATCCAAACTTACAAAAAGTAGGAAAACAATATTAGCCAAATCAACTAAAAGGCTGACCAAACTTATAAATATATCATCCAAACTGAACAAAGTAATAAAAATATTGGGTAAATATAGACATATGTCGACCAAACTTTTATAAATCTCCGGTAAATTTATGAAAAATAGGAAATTTTGTTAACTAAATGTGAAAAAATATCGACCAAACTTCTAAAAAGCTCTGCCAAACTTATGAAAAGTAGGAAACTTTGTTAACCAACACGAAGACAATTATTAACCAAAGATAGAAAAATATCGACCTAAATAGGAAAATTTGTTAGCCAAATGGGAAAAATATTGGCCAAGTAGACACATATTTCAACCAAACTTATAAATATGTCATCCAAATTTAAAACAACAAAAAAAAAAAAAAAAAAGGAAAATTTGTCGACCAAGTAAGAAAATATATTACCAAAACTGGAAAAGATACTAATCAAAGTGAGAAAAATACCAACCAAACTAAGAAATATGTATGGTAAAGTAAGAAAAAAGTTGGCCAAAGTAATAAATACGCTAGCCAAATGAAGAAATATTAACCATAAGGAGAAAAAATTATAGCAAACTAAGAAATTTGCTTTCACAACTTGTCGAATTGCCCTACCAAATACCCCATTTGCTTTCACAACTTATCAAATTGACCAATTAACCACACAAATTCCCCACTGACTCTCACAATTTTACCACTTGCCATTACAACGTGTCGACTCCCGCTCACAATTTACCCAAAGGAGTTTACTATAGGTATTATATATCCACAATCAAGCGCTCTCACACTCACAAGAATAACGAAATACTGGGATTTAAGCCTGTTTTTAATCAATTTCTTTGTTTGCAGTCAAAGCATAAAAATTCCGCCAACCACCTTGTTGTTGAAGTATCCAAGGACTTAGTTTATCAGCCATATATTCGCCTACAGATTTAGCAAAGTCCTCTTCCAGGTCTTGGACATTCACGTCGGCGTTGTAAGAATTATCAACCAGATGCTTACCCAGACGCATGCCAAAGGTAAACAGCATAATTATTCTCCCATAGTTGATGACGTTATCACCAAAGAATTCATCACTGACTAAAACAAAGACTTGGAAAACATGTTCGGGCTTGATACTGTCTTCTAGTCTCGTAAACAACACAGATTGTTGTTTTGGCTATTTGACCGACTAAACCAGACAACGTCGAGTTATTTGCCTTTTTGGAATTGTAGGAACTAATAATATTCAGCGCCATATTCACCATCTCGCTATGAACTTGTTTCAAGTCAATCGTTGCTTGTGTCATTATTATACTGATAGCTAAAGTTCATCAAAAGATGTCTAGCAGTCAAACTGCTGATCCATTATTGTGAAACGGTGCAAAGTGGTCAAAATGGATAATAAAATAATATTTGTATAAAGAGATGGACTCGTCTCTTCTGGTTGGTCAAATTACCCAACCTACTGGAGATAAAACGCTTGTCACCGAAACCACTAGACGCGTGTTTTAGACAAGGGATGTGATTATCGATCAGTATGGTCACTGTTAATTACAATTTAAAAAGTAAAGTTCGACAAGAACATTCCTTGTTTATTTTACAGTATTTCCAGTAAATTTTACAAAAATAAAATGAAGCATACTATCAGTACACAAAATGGCTGATCAATAGGTGATGTTATACCTAATATGATCATATACACACCATGTACAACGGTGTCGACCGGTGGTTATTTATTAAACGAGACAGAATTCTGGGATATGATAGAGATAAAAACTTATAGCTGGAATCGTCTCTGTCGTGTATTTGGTATTTGGACGTTGTATGTAAGAATGTCGTGTCCGTGTACTGTTTTGATAAACTCGTCAAAGTTGTGTCTGTTTCGGATTAGTTGTGAAATTTCTAAGACAGAAGCGTTATTGGAAGATGCGTGGTAGAAGCGACGAGCTTGTGTTTCGATGTGCTTAAGGACTACGTGATAACTAAAGTTGATTTTGAATATGCTCTTTTGAGTGTTAAAGATCTTGTACAAGGTCTCTGTCCAGTCTTTAGGGTGTTGTGTCTGTGGACTAATAAAAAATGTATAGACAGACATATATGTGTTGATCTTGTTATGGGTTTTGATACTACTCCAGTTGTCGTTGTATACTTGTCTAATATCATCTGGTAGCGTGTGTAGAGAAACCGCTTCATCCTTGGGTTGTGTGTTGCTAGCTGGATAGGCGTTTTCGTTTTGTTTAGTGTTCTTCTTCTTCCTGCATGTCACATCACTATTGGTAGCCGCTGGGCTCTTACGCAATGTTGGTTAAAAAGGTGTTGACGTTTCTGTTGGTATTACACTGGATGCTGATCTTGGTGTTGTGTGTTCTTTTGTAATGTGACGTTGTAGATTGTCTTTCCTATTAAAATGATGCTCACAAGTTTGACACGCATACACTTGCTCTTTGGTACTGTGACTGGTCCGAATGTGGCGGAGCAGACAGCGCTTTTCAGTGAAACCTTTCCCACAAGTTGGACATAAGTGGTTCTCAGATGGTTGCCTAGTAGACATATTTTTTAGGCACGTTCGCTAGCGAGTTGATAGTAAGATAATCAACACTCGACTTGAAACTTGTTCACACTGAGCCTCTGTATATGGTGTTGAATATAATTAGTTTATAACTTGCACTAATGGTAGATAACTCGACGTTGAGTAGTTTAGCACGCCAAATATCCAAACAACAAGCTGTAATGTTCACTAGTTTAGTATGCGGTATCAAACCAGAAAAAGTTGTACCAGTCTTTGTTTCAATCGGTGATGAAATCTTTCCAGCTGCCGTTGTAAACTATGGCAGAATAATACTGTTGCTTACACTTGGGGTAGGTCTGGGTAAGAAACCAGTTGATAATTCTTAAAAGTCAACTGTGAATAGCCAAAAACTGGGAGACAGCTCCACTAAATCGGTATGTCCGTATATGGTTGATAGTCCGTTGATACTGAGACAAACAGGTGCCTGTCAACCTTCCCACACTTGAAGGCAAATAGCAGTTGAATAACCACAAAACTGAAGACTTGATCGTTCGTCGTTCTTGTGTAAAGCACAAAGTGAATGAGAGCTGGTGAGTTGGTTATATATTACATAAAGTAAGCCCCGCCCACAATATAGTTTCCAACCAATTAGTGTTTGTCTAACATAAAATGTGGATCACTTCTAAGAACAATACCCTGATTGGTTGTAAGCCCCACATCGGTTTGTTTGCTTCACAAGTCACTCTGCCTCCGGAAGCCTCAATCAGACTCATCTCAAAGGATGGAGACCTGCACATAGTTTTGCAGCAATATAGAACAGCTAGCGGTCAAATTGTTTAAGTGTTATGACATTACGCCACCATCAAGGGTCGATCTGATTCGACCCCCACACCCACGACGACATAGAGGGCCCTCTTTACTGTTTTTACTACCATATACCTGCGGGCAATATTGCTCTTTTGGTCACAGATGTTGTAAACCAACCTTAACAAAGATACGAAACACGTGACACCAATATTACTCACACACACATATCAATACGCACCATCATTTCTGTTTGTTGCGGACATAACTTCACACGCGTGATGTCCCTTAGTAGCTTTGAACTGCTTCGATATTCATTTCACTATATTCGCTTTGTTATGTAACTTAACTTGTATTAATGTAATTGTCTTTATTAACATACTGTGTATTTAGTATATTTCTATATTGTGCGTATGCCTATTGCTTCTTTCTGTATACATTATGGTAGTATATGTCTATCGTGTGAGATATTTTATTTCTAACACAGTAATACATAAGAGTAGAGACATGAAGTTTGAAACGGGGGAAAACATAAACCACTACAGGTCTCTACAGATCACTAATAACTGCAATAGGAAAACTGGCGCTATGGACATTACAGAGTAAGTTGCAGGTAACCTCTCCCGCCTCGGTCGATTCAAGCGAGCTCTCCTGTGTTAACATATAATAGTGATATAATTAATAGCACCAACTGTCGCCAGCACAACTAATTCACAATACACATTATTTCTTTTACTATACACATGCGAACAATATTGATATTTTGATCACAGCTGTTGTAAACCAACCTTAACAAAGATACGAAACACGTGACACCAATGTTACTTTAACAGATTCACCACATAGCGGGATTCGCTTCTCTGGCTCCTATGTTGGGTATAGTTATCAACCAGCCGCGTTATTCGAACCGTCAATGACGCCACCTAGCTCCGTTACATACTCGACCACTGCCACACTACGCCACCACACAGTAGGTTTCGAACCTGTCAAGCGCTATGGCAGCAACTAGACACCACTGTTATACATTTACGGCTTAGTATACACTTAAAAAGAGCCGCCTAGGGTGGACATCCTTATCGAACCGCGGCGTGAATCGACTCTCAAACGATGCCTACGGCACCACCTAGCCCCGTTACACACTCGACCACTGCCACACTACCCCACCACACAGTAGGATCGACCCTGCCGCATGGTAGGGGACCCACTAGACACCCCAGTTACACATTGGTGATATCCCACTATGACCAACTACACACCCCCTATGAAAACTAGGTGTGACCAAGTGGTAACCTTACCAACGAAAAAGCATTGAGATTCGAACTCGACGCCGCCAAATGAGGGGGTCTATGGTACCAACTTAATCCATTAGACACCACAGTTACACATTGGCGATACCCCGACACACTCTACCGAATTGGTTATCGCACCATCTGCAATGCGATTGTGGTACCACCTACCCCCGTGTCTCAATTCATTTATCATTGTTTACATATACCGATGATCTGATTAAAAACGCCACCTATCGCCGACAGGTGTAATTTACAAACCACATTATTTTTGGTACGGACAATATCGACTTTTTGCTGACAGTTGTTCGCCGATCTTATCAAAGGTATGAATACATCAACCCGTAACAGCTGGCGCACACCAATCGATTATGCATAAATTGTGTTCCCCCACTCCCCTTCTTTGAGCTTACTATTTTATTCCGGCACCTCCCCGCACCTCTCTATATATTCTTTGTATATGAGGTATTTTATGTCTCATTGGGGGTGTCATACCATCCTTCCCTACTACTCATGTAGAAAATTTCATCTCAATCGGATGGACCGTTATCGAACGCATCAAATACATCCCCACCCACCCACCCACATACATTCTGTTGTATATATATATATATATATATATATATATATATATATATATATATATATATATATATATATATATATATATATCATGTGCCATGCCGGAAAGCGTGTGCGGTCATGACTCGCCATTTCACTCGATCACCAGCGCTGTGGATCAGCTCAGTGTTCCTGTCTCGTCCATGCCAAGTGGCCAAGCCATCCAGGTATTTTCCTCTTGGTCGTCCTCTTGATCTGTTCCCTTCGATCTTGCCAGTTGTCACTAAGTTCTCCAATCCATTTCCTCTCATAACATGTCCAAAAAATGTTGACTGTCTACGTCTAATTTCTCTAATCAATTTACGATTTTAATTTGTCTCCTGTAGTACTTGGTCATTGGTTTTTTTTTCTGTCTGTCCATGGTATTCTTTGCATTTTCATCAGAAACCAAATTTCTGCAGCCATCAGATGTTTTTTTCAGCTTGACTGCACATTGTCCAAGTACATATAATATATACACATATATAATTGATGCGAAAAGAACAAGGGGAGAGCAGATAAGTAAATATCTGGATAACTTGGCGACATGGCATAATCGAGAAAAAACATATAGAGCTGATCCATGACATTAATGATCATGTGAGACGATGAAACATGATCACTCATGCTTATCGGCATGGAAAACCATGCTTTGTCAGCTTCAGTCACCTCTGTCGACATGCATGGTCGGTTAAAGTGTTACTATTCTTTGCTTCCTTTATGGGGTTCACTAACACATGGGCAACTGTCAATCAAAGATTCATTATTGTAAATTACTGACAATCAAATATTCATTATTGTACTGTACTGACAGCTGGAGTCGTTACTGTACGTTACTGATAGCTAAGAGTTATTGTAAATTACTTACAGCCCAAGATTTGGTTTTATAAATTACTGACAGCTGTAGATTTATTGTAAACTATTGACAGCCTAAGATTTGTTGTTGCAAAGTACTGATATATTTATTATTGTAAGTAAGCAGTGATAGATTTATTATCTTAAGTAATGACACATATATTGTAAATTACCAACAGCTTACGATTTAATGTTTTGTGTAGAGTACTGACAGCTGATGATTTATTGTTAAACACTGACAGCATAAAATAAGTTATTGTAACGTATTCTTGCCAGTCTCCGTGGCCTAAAGACTTGCAAACGTGATTCCTGAGCCGCTTACCATGCATTCGAAACAACAGTGGCGACCGATTTGGAAGCAGACTGTGTCGAGCTAGAGTTTTAACGTGTCAGTATGGGAGCTGGTCATTCAGAAAGCAATTCCAAATTACTGAACGTCAAACTTGCCAAGCTCCCCCGATGTGTCTCCACCTTGCCGTGGTGGGGGAGTTTGCATGTGCCATTGACCCCATGTGCTATGTCGATGGATGTTAAACTACATATCAGACAGCATATGGGATAGGGGCCAGACTAAGCGAGACACAACCTGCTGCTCTGCAGGAAGACTGAGGATAGTAGTCAAAAGTTTAAATCGGGCGCACAAAGGCAGAAGTTCTTGGTCCGGATACATACTCTAAGGCTCTCTGTCGAGGGTGTGGCTGAACGCCTCTAAGCCATAAACCCTCGGAAGTGAGAGCCTGGCCGATACCCACCTACCGAAAAATGGAGGTGAGATTCTGACCACACTACATGCCCAGTTCAGATACTTGTCCGAAGGCTCTCAGCTGGGGGATTCGAGGGATCCCCGGATGAGAGGACCTGGCCGTTTCTCGCTCACTTCTGCACGGAGGTAAGGTGCTGAGCCGGCAGTGCCATATAGTGAGTGCAGGCAAGAATGACGTCATCTGAATTAGAGAGAAATCCTCGACGCTAAATACGAGGAAAAAAACTAAGGGACGCGTTGGAAACACGAAAAACGTCACTGAGCGATTAGCCCAGGCCAACAACGGCAGACTTATGGGGAAATGGAAACGAGAAGGCAGTGCAATGTTGGATGTCACTAAATCGAACTGGACTGATGGTTACTTGGCATTAAACCAGTGGCGGAATATTACTAACTGACAAGGAAAAGGTTTAGCAACGTGATGCAGAATATCGCCACAAAGAAATGAACCAACAGCGAAAGGAAATAGCTGTATATTCCCGAGCGGCAGGAAACATGACTGATGGAGAGAGTGAAGGATTTTAGAGGACGTATAGCTGAATATGTAAACAGTTGTAATCACAAGGTTGGTGATCTTTTATGATTATTAGAAGATGCAAATAAGACTTGCTGCGGACCTGGTGGAACAGGCCTAGTAAGTGCTACATAATAATTATTGGACAGCCTTGTTGCTGTGAAAGATATTAAATAGCAATTTTGCTTGCTTAACGTCAAAGAATCCAATCTCGTCCAGTTTGTTCACATTGTTGTCTGATTATTGGAGCGAGCCGAGAATACCTTTTGTTGGAATCCATATAAGTTTATAAGTATGAAACAACCCTGCCAGCAGCAGTGTGGCACGTGGAGGACTCGCATTCCGGGAATGCCAACAACTTTCATCCATTAGCCACCATTATGCACTTGCCAAAACATCAACACACCCCAAAGTCAACAATAAGATTTGTGTAAATTCAATGCTATTCGTTTACGTGAGGAATTATACTGTGTCTGCCACTACACATCCATTATACAGTCGGGACATATATACACACCGCTTGGACTTGATTTTCGAAGCATTTGGACACCCATATTGACATATAACAGAACATGGACTTTAACCTTCACATGGACACTTCCCTCCATGGACTTCCCAAAGGACATGTCGACATCTTCACCAGCTTAAACACGAGACGCACGATCGTAATCATTATCAAGGATCGTTCCACATTTCACCACCATACATACTGAGTAGCCCAGGTATTTATCGTCGTAAGGTCCACACCTTAACCAGTTATACTGGCGCTGTTTATTATAATTCATCCGAAACAGCAGGCGTGTTGCCGCGGTGCCACATTGTACTACCGTAACTATATTTCAGAACATTATACTCACGCCTCAGGTACTTGAAATCAGCGCAGACAAGTTCACTTCCACAAGACGTATGTTCATCTCAACTTATACGGACATCGGGACTGATCTACATAACGGACAGTAGTAGTTACGCTATATAGGACATCACAAACTTCGCAGGACATTGTCTCATGCATTATTTTGTCATGAAATTCAACGACACATCTACATCAAGTCACCGGTGGTATCATTAATATTCAGATACCCATTTCAACGCCAACTTGTTTAACGCATGACGTCTACATAAGGCCAGTATATTTGTTGATTGTTGTATTCCATATTGACGTGGATAGGCCTTAGGTTCATACCGGAATACGATCAGCGTTGCCAGTAGTGGGTTGTGCTCAATATTTAAATTTCAAATCCCGAAACAACCAAATAATCAATTTGATTATTGCTCACTGGATTTTAGGAGGCCTGGTGTTCCTTGCCAGTGAGAAGTCCTGATCGTTCGGGTCCCATCAATTGACGGACGTCGGTCGCGGCGATTGGGCAATCTTGAGCATAGCCTACGATGAGTAACGTTGTAATATTCTGTTGTGATAATTTGGCGTGTCCAGTGTGTGCCGCGTGGTTACACAAACGCTTCACACGTGTGATCCGGGGCTTGTTTCCGGATCCGGTCAGGGATATGCACTACTGACGAGCTCAAATGAGAGCGAAACTCGAGTATAGTGCTTCCATATTGACGTGGATAGGCCTTAGGTTCATACCGGAATACGATCAGCGTTGCCAGTAGTGGGTTGTGCTCAATATTTAAATTTCAAATCCCGAAACAACCAAATAATCAATTTGATTATTGCTCACTGAATGTTAGGAGGCCTGGTGTTCCTTGCCAGTGAGAAGTCCTGATCGTTCGGGTCCCATCGATTGACGGACGTCGGTCGCGGCGATTGGGCAATCTTGAGCATAGCCTACGATGGGTAACGTTGTAATATTCTGTTGTCATAATTTGGCGTGCCCAGTGTGGGCCGCGAGGTTACACACCCGCTTCATATGCGTGATCCGGGGCTTGTTTCCGGATCCGGTCAGGGATATGCACTACTGACGAGCTCAAACGAGAGCGAAACTCGAGTATAGTGCTTCCATATTGACGTGGACAGGCCTTAGGTTCATACCGGAATACGGTCAGCGTTGCCAGTAGTGGGTTGTGCTCAATATTTAAATTTCAAATCCCGAAACAACCAAATAATTCATTGTTGTATTATTTGTTATCTAGTTGGGTGTGTTCATACATATTATTTTACCGATGGCCGATTCGTCATTTCATTGACGACGTGGGTGGTTGGAGGGCTATTTCTGTGGTAGATAAACTTGTTATTTAGCATAGAAATACGTTATACTAGCAATCATCAGCTCGATACGAAATTTTTTGTCGCGATCTTATGATTCGTTGGTACGTCTACTGTGTCGTAGTGGTCATATACGTTAGTTATTATTGTATCACTAGTCAGTGTTTATTTTCTTTTATGAGAATAGATATGTGTTTACGTTACATGTCACTTATTTTCTCGTAACTGTTAATTAAGTTGTGTTATTATATCCTTTATACGGAATATATTTTTTGTACCATTTTCTGGTATTTACATATCATAATGGTTAGGACGGTATTTATTCGCGCTAAGTTGCTAATTTTCTTGGTTATTCTGTTCTATTTTATCATTGATTTTGGAGTTGATATTTCGTTCAACAATTGTATTTTGATATATCTTCTACTATGTTGTCAACGTATTTGCATCTTGTCGATTCCTTGGCACTCCGCTATTCTATTTCAGCTAGATAAGTTATAGCGCAAGTAGCACACCATGTCGACACTACAAGACTTTATGAGTATGGTTGAGAAGTCTGGTTTGACTGGTCTCGAGTTAAGAATGTGGGCGAAACAGGAATTGAAAGAGTTTCAGGCCCAGCAGCGGGAAGAAAGAGCAGAAAAGTTAGCTGCAGAGAAAGAATCAAAAGAACTTCAAGCATGAAAGAGAGGAAAGACAAGAAAGGTTAGCAGCAGAGAAAGAAGCGAAAGAACTTCAAGCAGCACGTGAAAGAGAAGACAGACAAGAAAGATTAGCACTTGAGAAAGAATTAAAAGATAAGGAATTGGCCTTGGAAAGAGAGAAAATGGCGGCAAAAGATAAAGAATTGGCATTGGAAAGGGAGAGAATAGCAGCTGAAAAAGAGAAACTAGCAACGGAAAGAGAAATGAAAGAGAGGTAACTAACATTTGAGAAGGAGAAATTAGCTGCCGAAGCACTTTTAAAAGACAAAGAACTTGAGTGTAATTTGAAAGTCAAGACTTTGGAAATGGATCGTGAAGCCGAGATAGAACGAGAAAGAATACAAGAAAAGCATAATGATCCAGTTAAGAAGTACCAAGGACTGATTCGTAACTTTCAACAAGGTGATTCAGTAAATGGATTACTAATTTTGAAGTGCTAGCCAAATTCTATAAAATTCCAGAACAGGACTTACCAATCTTATTCCATCGACATCTCGCATTGGAACCTTTAAAGGTGATTAAGTTGATTCCTGAGAATTTGCGAACCAACTATAAATACATGCGAGATAGGGCCCTTGCAAATTT
The DNA here is from genome assembly GCA_963921405.1 of Cepaea hortensis. Lineage (NCBI taxonomy): Eukaryota > Metazoa > Mollusca > Gastropoda > Stylommatophora > Helicidae > Cepaea > Cepaea hortensis. Next base: position 103,080,354 of record OY992878.1, on the reverse strand, counting down.
TTCTCTTGAAAAGGCTTGTTTACGTACAAAATCCAAGACACTGTCACCCAAGGCGAACCAAATGTTCCTTGGCTATGTGTCTGAAACTTCTTCTTACTTTGATAAATAGTTAAGGTCAGCAGACGTAGGTTCTGATTTTGATAAATTACGTGACCTTGTTCTGAGAGACAAACTTCTTTCTTCTATACCTGAAGCTATGTCTGTGTTCCTCATTGAGAATAAATGTAAGTCTCTCGCAGAGATGGAGTCACGGGGTGAATCTTTCTATAACGCCCACCGTGACATATTTGCTGAATGCACACAATCTGAACTTGTGATAGGGGCTAGCGCCAGAATCCAGAATCACAGAGGTAATAGTAAGTTTAGGAAATTTCCAAATAGAAACAGAGGACCATATCAGAACACGAATAGAGATTCCGACAGACCTAGAAAGGGTCACTTCACACGATGTTAATATTGTAAACTGTCTCACGGGTATTTGGAAATGTGTGACCAACATCCGGGCTATGCTGCATATTTGAGAGACATCACGACAATGAAGAGAAGTAAGTATGACTCCTACAAGAGGAGTCTTAAATGTTTTTCTTGTCGGGCGAACAGCATAGCAGTAAGTATTGCGCGATGAGAAATACTTGGAAAGAGGCGAGTACTGCGTATGTGTTCTCCAGTAGCGATTCTGATGACATAGAGGACACACATGCAGCTATCATTCAGACATACAATGACAAACTAGATAAGACTGAGAAAGACTTCCCTGTTGACGAATGTCTAGCAACCATTCATGAAGCCAATGCGGCAAATATCCAGAATGGCGCACTTAAAGTTCACCAGGCATGGGTGAATGGCGAACCTACTACTTGTGTTCATGACACAGGGGCCTCAATTATTGGGGTAGACCAAAAGTTAATAAGAGAACAAGATTACACAGGCAAAACTGTTGCCTGCAGAACTTATGGTGGCACAATATAAAGATATAAAATTGCCACAATCACAATACAATCTCCATACTTTGAAGGCACAGTAAATGCAGCAGTGCTGCCTAATCCTTGTGCCGGTTTACTCATTGGGAACGTACCCAATGAAAATGGTCGCACTCACGAAGAGGCGATTAAATGGGAGATTGGCCACACTCCAACGAATGCTGTCACAAGAGCCCAAGTACGGTGACAAAAAGAACAATCTTCGCAGACTGATAGTGACAATACTCAGAACACTATCACACTGACAACTGACTTAGCTAATGAACAAAAACAAGATCCTACATTACAAATCTGTTTTAAAAGCATACAAGAACCGTCAAAACAAGCTAAACATGGTAATTGGCAATTTATGTTGGACAATAATATTCTAACCAGACGGTACAACAAAGGTCCAACACTTCTATTACAAACTGTTACCTACCAAATATCACAGTGAAGCACTGAAGCTTGCGCATGATTCACCATTTGCTGGTCATATGGGAATTGCGAAGACCACTCACAGATTGTTGGCACTATTTTATTGGGCTGGTTATGCCAAAGACATTACAACGCATGTTCGTTCATGTACATTGTGCCAAAGAACCACACAAAAAGGCAAGCATCCCAAAGCACATGTTCATAAAACTGATCTGGGATCATGCCCAATTCAGAAGATTGCTGTGGATATTGTTGGTCCACTAAATATGACTACTGATCGTGGTAATCGGTTCATCTTAACCATGATTGATCTCTGTACTCATTGGGCAGAGGTTATTCCACTCAAACACATCACCAGTAGATCCATCCTAGATTCATTATTATTAATTTTCAGCAGGATAGGATTTCCATGGTGTATATTGTCTGATAGAGGTAGTCAGTTCATATCTGCAGCTACCCAAGCAGCGATGAAAATACTAGGTATTCCACAAGTCTTTAGTTCAACTTGGCACCCAATGACACATGGGGTCACTGAGAATTACAACGGGGTCCTTAAACGAATCCTAGCAAAATTTGTAGCTGAGCGACCTAAAGATTGGGATATTCTATTGCCTGCAGTACAATTTGCGTACTGTGAGGTACCACAATCAAGTACGGGTTTTTCTCAGTTTGAGCTTATATAAGTCGCTAATCCTCGTGATCCATTGATGTTATACAATGACATGCTGATGAACAAAACATATGACCACCCGAAAAGAGAAGCCTATGAAATGGTTACTCAGTTGAGAGATAAAATCATAACGGCTTGTCAAATTGTAAAATCTGCACTCAAAATGGCTGGAGAGAAATACAGACAATATGATAACAGAAAGGCCAAGACAATAGTCTTGAAAGAAGAAGACAAAGTTTGGTTGTTACTACCCGACCCTCGTGAATGTCTTGTTACTTCATGGCAGGGTCCATTTAGAGTCATCAGAAAGGTCAATGATGTTGATTACCTCATTGATGTAAAAGGGAAACATAAAATTTTCCACATTAATGTTAAAACCATACGTTGCACGTGACACTGACACACCACAGGTGATACAACAAATACCACACAGAGTTGCAGCAGCATGCTGGGTGATCAATGAACAACAAGAAGACGCCATGACAAACCAAATACCAACTCCAATAGTTAATAGTGACAACGGTTGGCAAGCTATACACATAAATCAAAACCTGTCGACACAGGATAAAGATAAACTTATGTCAGTGATACAAGAATTTAGTACATTTTTTTCTGATAAGCCGGGACAGACATCGCTTATCAAACACAAAATCACAATACTTTCTGATATTCCAGTGAAAGTGAAACCACATTCTATTCCGATACATTATCTAGATAAAGTTACTGCTGAAATATCTGAATTAGATCAAAGTAGTATCATTCGGAAATCTATTTCAAACTACTGTTCTCCAGTAGTGATAGTGAAAAAGAAAGATGGTTCACTGCATCTGTGCGTCGATTACAGAAAAGTAAACGAGCTAACACTCCTTGATGCAGAACTAATGCCAAATATAGATGAGTTAACTGAAGGCATGACAAACTCTAAGCTCTTTTCAAAGATTGATGTTACCAAGGGAAATTGGCTAATTCCCATGGATGAAGATTCCATGCATATCACAGCTTTTAGTACTCCTTTAGGTCTTCTTCTTCTTCTTTCGTTCGCTTGAAATATGTCTATATCTGCAATGTCGTCTCTTGCATGAATTGAAGTGTTTTTTTTTTTTCCAGTTCACACAGTGGTCCATAGAGTTTATCTTCCACTGTCGTCTCTCTAGGCCAGAAGGTTTGCCTAAATATGTTATATTTTGGGCAGTCTTGGAGTATGTGCTCTGCTGTCTGCGACGCCAATCCACATGTGCACATGGCTGTTTCACCAATCTTGAATTTTGTATACATGTGGTTGCGTAGTCTATTGTGTCCTGTTCTGAGGCGCAGAATGATGACTTGTTCTGGTCTGTCCATAACGTGGTAGTCATCTTGAGCAGGTTTTGGTGGCTTTCTGACTGATTTGATCATTCTTTTTTTTTTGGTGGTATGTAACGGGCACATCAGGCTGTTCTTCTTTGGCTCCTTCCTTAGCCAATTGATCAGCTCTGTCGTTTCCGGGTACTCTACAGTGGAATGGTATCCACTGTATGGTGACTTTATGCTGACTGCTAAGTTCAGAAAGTAGTGTCCTTAGTACTGGCAATTTCCCAGAGAGGAGCGCCTTGAGTACTGATTTTGCATCTGTCAGTAGCACCAGAGGTTGTGTACCATTGCTGTTATTTAGTAATTTCTCTGTTGCTACCTTGATTGCCTCAATTTTGGCATCATAGTTATGGCAGTACTTTCCTGTCAGTACTCTGGCTGTGTCCCTAGTATTATTTGGGTATTTTATGTACACTCCCGCTCCTCCATTTCGAAAAGCATTTTGTGCCGACCCATCTGTGTAGACTCGGATCCAGAGGTCCTGTGGGTATTCTTCATCAAGGAAGCTGAGAGTGGCTGTTCTGCGCTGCACACTGTTCTGTTCTTCCTTGTCAAATATTCCTCTCACTTTTGTCTGGATTTGTAACGATAGTCTATGCTCATCTTTCCCCATAGCTAGGTTTTCAAATCTGTTCTTCATAGGGTGGCCTGGCAAGCTGAGGAACTTTTCTGCTTGTATTAGCATTTTCGTATCTCTGCGCTCACTCAGTGCCTGTTTCCTCCCCATCTTCTCCATTTCCACTATAGGGGTTGATCTTATCCCTCCTGTGGTGACTCTAAGTGCTTGATTTTGCACTTTGTCCAGCTCTTGTAGTGTGGTTTTTGATGCCGAACACCATGCAGTTGACCCGTATTCCAGGTGTGGTCGTATGCTGTGTTGGTAAACTTTGCTAAGTATTTTCCCACTGGCTCCCCATGTGGTTTGACTTAGCTTTCTCAGAATGGCTATTTTCCTTCTGGCTTTTGCTACTGCTTTGTTGATGTGCTTTCTCCATGTCAGCCTGCCATCAAATGTTACTCCAAGGTATGTTGGTTCTTTATCTTCTCTTAGGGGTGTTCCATTTATCTGGATGGTCCCTGCCTTTTGTTTTGGAGAGAGGGTAAATAGGGTGGTGCTGCACTTGTCAGTGTTTATGCTGACACACCATCTATTTGCCCATGCAGCAAATGTATCTACAGCTCTTTGTAGCAATCTGGTGGCCACTGATGCATATTCATTTGTGCTCCATAGAACCAGGTCATGGGCGTACATTGCCGCTTTAATTCCATGCGGTAGGTGAGCAACAAGATCATTGATGAAGATTAGAAAAAGTGTGGGGGACAAGACTCCACCCTGGGGAACACCGTGACGCAGTAGTACTTTCTTGCTCTTGAGTCCGTCTATCTGTACTCGGGCTCTTCTGTTGTGCACGTATGCTTTTACCCATTTGTACATTCTTCCATTGACTTTGCAGTTTCTCAGTTTCTTCATCAGACCTTCTTTCCAGACTTTCTCAAAGGCTTTCTTCAGATCTATCCATGCCGCAAGCACCAGCTTCTTCTCTTGGAATGCATCCTCAATTTCTTGAGAGAGGTAGGTTGTCTGATCTTCCGTAGAGTAGCACTGCCTAAAGCCAGCCTGCTGTGGCACAAGGATGTTTTTACTTTCAATGTACCACTGCAGTCTGTGATTGATGATGCGCTCCAGTGTTTTGCAGAGACAGCTGGTGAGGCTAATTAGTCTGTACCTAGAGGCAATGGAACCATCTTTCCCCGATTTTAGGAGGGGTATCATGATTGCTTCTCTCCAGGCTTGTGGAACACTGCCTAAGGTCCAACTGTTATTGAAGATCTGCAACAGCTTTCCTTTGGCCTCTATTCCTAGGTTCCTGATCATTTCATTGGAGATACCATCAGCTCCTGGTGACTTTCTCATTTTCAGTTTTGATATGGCTAGCACCAGTTCGCTGATTGTGATGGGTGCCTCCAGAACCTCATGTACTATTTCCTTCTGTCCTGTATGTTGTCGTTTCTCTCGAATCTCTTGTTGTTTCTCTGGACTAATTTTGATATTGTTATCTTGTGCGAATGAGTCCGCAAAATGGTCAGCTGCTTGCTTTCTTGTTAAGATGTTTCCATCTTTATGTAGCGCAATTTTTGAGTTTCTCCCCGTGCCCTCGTCATTAAGCTGTTTTATTAGCTTCCACAATTTCCTTGTGTCTCTTTCAAAGTTCAGAGACTCCGTTTTCTCCTGCCAGCTGTTCCGTCTAGCCTGCAGCTTGGCCCTTTGAAATTTGGCCTTTGCATGCTGGAATTTATTGTGGTGCTCTTAGCTGGGTGTGGCCTCTGCTTGCTTTCTACACACTTCCACATCATTATGCAACTGTTCCAGTTCACTACTCCAGTAGGGTTTATATTGTTTACGGGCTCCTCTTGGTACTGTTTCTCGCGCTGCCTGTAGTATGCATTTCCCAAACTCTTCAACTACTTTATTTATGTCTTTCTCAGTGTTCAGGTTTCTAACCAGTATGCTGGTGCATTGCCCAGTCTGCTTTCGTGTAGTTCCACCTCGAGAGGGTGCTGCTTTCACTTACAAGCTCATTTTCTACGGTTAGAAAGACTGGCCGATGGTCACTGTCACCAAGTTGTTTCCCAACAATTCGTGTAATGTTCCACTCCAGGTCTGGTGAATGAAAAGCCATGTCAGGTGTAGTTGTAGAGTGCCATGATCTCGAGTAGAAAGTATGTGGGTCGGATGGCTTGTTAATCAAGATGAATCTATTCTCATCCTGCCAGTCTTCCAGTCTCTCTCCTCTCTGGTCCATGTGATCATAGCCCCAGCTCTGCGAGTGGCTGTTGAAATCGCCACACACAATCATTTTTTCTTTTAGTGGTAGTGTGTCCAGTGCCTGTGGGCGGTCACTTGGACAGTAGTAATTGATCAGATGTAGGTCTGTATTACCTGTCTTAAGTTTAAGTGTCTGATACTCAGCCCCTTGCATGTAGACTTCCATTTGGGAAGCCATGATGTTATTTTTTTACAAGGGTCAGTATCCCACCTTTTCGCCTGTCCTTTCGGTCAGATCGGTAACACTGGTAGCCTCTGATTTTGAAGGCTATATTTTCATTGAGGTGAGTTTCTTGCAAGCAACATATGCTTACTTTTTCTTGGTCCAAGATTTTTTCTAATTCTATTTTTTTTGGTTGCTGACTCCCTCCGGATTCCAGTGCATTATTTTAAGTCTTCGTTTAGTATGGCCAGTCGTCCTATTCTCATGTCCCCTGGCTCCACAGGACATCTGAGAAGGACCTCCAGTAGTTGGGGTTGGACCCTTTCGAGACATAGGGCCCGGCACTGCACCTGCCTGGGGGTCCAAAGCAGGGCGAGCACCATAACAATTCGCAGTAGTCGACATATTCCATTTTGCGTGACATCCTGATTTCTGTGGTGCGCCTCTTGGCTGGTTGCCTCCGTCTTCAGCACCTTTATTTGCTAGAGCAGACTGTGGTCTCACTCGAGTGTAGATGTGTACACGTGCACACACCTGTCTGCGCATGCATGTACGTGCATACACATCTAGAGCATACTGGTTATTTTCCGGCGCCAGAGACTCGCCGCCGCCCCTTCTCCTGTTAGTTTAAACAGGTCCGCCACTTGAAGGCCAGGAGTTGGACTTTTGCTGCATAGGTTATGTATTCACGAGCCATTGAGGTATTTAAGCAATGTTGGGCGCTCACCCCAACATCGCGCCTCGGCTACATACAGCAACATTTGGAACCCTCCTTTAGGTCTATATGAATGGGTATATCTTCCATTCGGTCTGCAAAATGCACCAAGCACATTTATGCGCATGATGAGAAAATTATTACATGGTATTTCCAATGTTGCTACTTATATGGATGATATCTGTATCCATACTGCAGACATAGACACACATGTTAAAATTTTAAAACAAGTATTTCAGAGAATACAATAACATGGTCTTAAGGCTAAGCCAAGCAAGATTGAAATAGGTTTCACCGAAATAAAATTTCTTGGTCATAGAATTTCTGATGGGTTTCCTAAAATTCTCAACATCAAACCACCCACAACTAAAAAGGAGCTGAGAAGTCTGTTAGGTCTCATTAACTACTATCAGAAATTTATTCCTAATTTTGCTGATATGACAGCATTTTCTGAACTTCTCAAGAAAGGTCAGCCTACGAAAATCGTCTGGACAAATGATCATGACAAACTATTGCAGCAGATCAAAACTCTCTTCAGTACTCATCCTATTCTAAAACTGCCTGATATTTCGAAAGATTTTGTGTTACAGATAGACGCGAGTTTTCATGTAATTTCAGCAGTGTTACTCCAGATACATGACGGCAAGTTACATCCTATTCTTTATTTCAGTAAGAAGACTGTCAGATACGCAGAGAAATTATGCTATCACTGAACTTGAAGCCTTAGCTTTAATTGAGAGTATTGAGAAATTCTCTAGATATCTTCTTGGGAGGAAATTTCTCGTTCTATCGGACAATAAACCATTGCAAATCTTTAAGTATGGTCACCCTAAGAACTCCAGAATACATCGATGGTCACTCCTCTTACAAGACTATGAATTTGATATCTGTCACATTCCAGGCAAGGACAACAATTTAGCTGATCTTCTTAGTCGAGTCTAGATCTTCTACTCAACAGTTTGTTTACTATTAGTTGTCTATGCTCAGTTAAATGTTAGTTATTTAGGCCGATTGATTTGTATTGCAAATACACCCAATTGGATGGCAAGTTCCACAACAAACAACAAATTACTAAAATTTGTCATAGTATTATTCGGTTGTATACACATGTTGTTATTTTGTTCTTTGGCAGAGACATGATGCGACATGATATGCGGCATGATGAAGCTGTTATTTTTCCGCATACGTCAGATACTAAGATGGTGCGATTGGGTTCTTTATGGTCAACGAACTTTCGATCACATTGCTCATTCAGAAGGATTGCGTTCGTATATGGTTTTATGACAATGTTATTTCATTTAGAACATGTAGTTTCTGAAATTACAAATAGTAATTATTTATATATATTAACACTGGCAAGTGATAGGAGGGTGACATTGAACAATTCATTCCACAATTTTAATGGAAGGATGAACAGTAGCATAGACTATAGAATGTGATATTATTAGTATAATATTATGAACTATGTTAGTAGGTTAATTAGATTGTTCATAAGATTTAAATTTAGCATAATCAAGTGTTTACGTTCTTTGGTTGTTAGAATTGAGTAATTAATATTGCTTATAATTAGGTTATTAGCTTGATCGCTATCAACATATCCAAGTGCGATATCTAGAAGGTTTCGCCACATTATGATTACGCCACAGATAGAGAATAAGTGCCATTGCATTGCACACATACCAACTCATTGATAGGCAACATGTCGATACTATATAAGTCTCAAAGCTAATACAATTGCACTATATCTACAATGAAGACAGAACACCTCACCTTTATATATATGCGATATGAACCTAGCAGTGGATAAATAATTCAGCGACAATTATAGAGCGTTTACTAGTATTGACTTGGTGCCTGTGAATCACACACGTCCCCTTACTCCGGTTATTTAGCTAGAGTTAGGACGCTTGTCCTTGTTGACAAATGAGGGACTAATTTGTTATAGTTAGTTAGTACAGCCTCCCCATGGGCTGTCTACATGATGTCTACAGCGGGATTGTAGACAGGTGTGCGTGCCCGTCGTATAATAATTTTTTTTATTTTGTGTGTGATTGATAGGGGCCATAACGCCTTACAAGCATAGATATGACTCATTATGTCTGCACTGCTATGTGTCAGGTTAATTGATCGCGATTCAGAAAATTATTTCATCATTTTAAAGGGGAGGGGGGCATACTGCCTTATAGTGAGAGCAGGCAAGAATGACGTTATCTGAATTAGAGAGAAATCCTCGACGCCAAATACGAGAAAATAAAAACTAAGGGACGTGTTGGAAACGCGAAAAACGTCACTGAGCGATTAGCCCAACAACGGCAGACTTATGGGGAAATGGAAACGAGAAGGCAGTGCAATGTTGGATGTCACTAAATCGAACTGGACTGATGGTTACTTGGCATTAAACCAGTGGCGGAATATTACTAACTGACAAGGAAAAGGTTTAGCAACGTGATGCAGAATATCGCCACAAAGAAATGAACCAACAGCGAAAGGAAATAGCTGTATATTCCTGAGCGGCAGGAAACATGACTGATGGAGAGAGTGAAGGATTTTAGAGGACGTATAGCTGAATATGTAAACAGTTGTAATCACAAGGTTGGTGATCTTTTATGATTATTAGAAGATGCAAATAAGACTTGCTGCGGACCTGGTGGAACAGGCCTAGTAAGTGCTACATAATAATTATTGGACACGTTAATCCTTGTTGCTGTGAAAGATATTAAATAGCAGTTTTGCTTGCTTAACGTCAAAGAATCCAATCTCGTCCAGTTTGTTCACATTGTTGTCTGATTATTGGAGCGAGCCGAGAATACCTTTTGTTGGAATCCATATAAGTTTATAAGTATGAAACAACCCTGTCAGCAGCAGTGTGGCAGGCAGCACATGTAGCCTACCTCGTGAGCGAGTACAAAAAGGTAGAAATGCCCCAGTCGAATGAAAATGGTTACGAAAACTGTCTGTATCTAACTCATAGAGAGCCTAGACAAAGGTGGAAAAATATCTCAATAACACGAAATGGAACGCACGGCTAGTGAATCCATTTAGTGGCCCGAAGTCCAAAGCGAAAGCTTACCTAGTGGATATCGCCTGCAGACTGACCGTTCCTGGTGTGTGCTTGAGCGACCAGTGGCAAGCAAAATTCCCAACACATGGATGTGAGGAATTCAAGCAACCATGAGCAGGACGTGGCAACTCCTCGGGTGAGCCCAGTCTCAGAGCAATATGTGCCGGCTCTGCAATTATGGAAGCCTCCTTCGATAGCGGGGGAATGCCCATGGTCTGCCCCTGCCTTCCCTTGAGGGTTGACCGTTCTACTTTGACCAGCTGAGATGTGGGCGACACCACAGCATTAACAGTCTAATGTCTCTCGAAACCCCAGGAAGGCCAACCCGTAAAAATGCCTGCTGAAGTCGGATGTGCTGGCCTACGGGTGCAAATAAATCATGCACAACGCAAAAAAAACACACGTCAGAGTGAAATGTTTTTCATGCTAGGAACAGCGGCTGACTAACTAGTTATCTGAATAGCTCGTGTCCGGAAAAGCTCTGACTAGCTAGTTTCTTAATGTTCGTTGTGCCCGGAACAGCTCTGACAGGCACATCAACAAGCACATGTCCGAATCGAAAACTCCCTGAGTGGATACCGTCTGCAGACCGGTCTGGTCAGTGCAGGAAAGGCTCATGGTGAACAATATGCCCAATATATCGAAGTGAGGAATTAAAGCAGCCATGAGCAGGACATGACGATTCCCTCGGTGAGCCCAACACCAGGGCGCTATGTGTCGGCTCTGCAACTATGGAAGCCACCCTGGATGGCGGAAAATGCCATGGACTGTCCCTGCCTTCCCTTGAGGGCTGATTGCGAAGCATTTGACCGTTCCAACTTGACAAGCTGGGATGTGGACGGCACCACAAACGTGAGAGTCCCACAGGAATGCCAACCTGTCAAAAATGCACACTAAAAGTAGGATGTGTTGGCCTAAGGGTCTCGACCCAAGGGTGCATAACGAGACACACTGCAATCACATCTGAAAAACACTCCGTATGAACGCAAAGAAACTTGCCAAGACATCAACAACAGCAGTAAAATGCTGGTGTTGACAGCAATGTCCTGTAAATAGGATATGCAAAAAAAATAATGTATTGATAGCATAAGATTTGTTATTTTACATTACTGATAGTCTAAGATTTGCTATTGTAATTTACTGACATTTGATATGATAAAACATGGGCAATTTGTTACTGTTGAACTGTTGAATACTGACAAACAAAGACTTGTTATTGTAAATTACAGGCTAGTAGGCATGCTGGTACAGCAGCTAGGATCTTATGCATGTTGGCATGAGCACGATCGGACGAGAGTTCAGTGCCAATTCTTGATGTTCGCTACCATATGTAGGACAGTCAAATAGTTCACAAAATAAAGGCAGTCTTACACGTGCATTATATAAATATTTTCTTCACAAGGTATTTTATATTTAGACATTTTTTCTTCATTTTCATTAATAACATACCAATTTAGATAATCTATAAAGAAAATTAAACAGTCAAGTTCCATCAACATTGATGCATTTATCTCATCGTTTTATCAGTCCTCCCAAACCGGCTGGTGAAGTGGTCAAGCCGTCTGACTCGGGCTCCAAAGGTTGTGGGTTCGATTCCGGGCCGATTCCTTTGGTTTCACGGGTACATTTTTTGGAGATTCCCGAGGGTCACTGCTGGAGCTACGAAGTTCATGCTTTGTGCGATGCTTTTGGCAGTTCACTGCGGAAAGATACTGAGCCATATGGGATAAAAACCCGGTGCAATGAAATCAACCCTAATGACTTTTAAGTCACTTTTAAACAATGTATTTTTACACTATTGTTTAAGTTCAAACTCAATGTATAAAAAAAAAGCAATGAAACAGATTCACAGATACGTTATTTATTATAATACAAGTCTTTCACCCATCAGTCAATACTTTCAGCTCTCTTACTACCATGATACCCTCACAGGATATTTTACCATAACACATGCATATTATACAACAACATGTCAATCTCCACTTTTCTATTTTTGTCAGATGCAATGGTATTAGTGATACTGATTACAATAATTGTTTTACAAAGATAGCTCTTCTATCTCTCGATCCATCCAACCGAAATATGCAATGCTAATACAGTTTTTGTTACTATAGAACATCAGATATACAAAATACACCATCAGTCCTCTCACAATAACAATCTGCAAACCACAATTAACATCACTTAGTGATGAATGGAGACAAGTTAAGCCTTAGGCTTTGTGCTTCAATGAAAAATGCATCAACTTTCTGGTACTACATTAAAATAATATTTGATGACATCTGAGTTCCCATCTAACTTTTCTGATAGTTTGTTCACACTTTCAAGAAACTCTTGTGTTACGGTTACTGTAACTTTTGGTAAATAGGTTCGCTCACTTCTTGTAATATTAAAACCTGCGTCACTGAGGTTTTTACTAACTTTGGAAAGGTCAAATGGTCCACAAAGAAACTGAAAAAAAAAATGTTATGAAACATGACAGCAACTGGAATCATCTTCATTATTGTAAAAATCCTGTAAGTAAACAGAACATTATGAATATGATTATTTGCCTGAAAGGAAATATGAAGCAGGGACTACATTATATTGTTAGATTACAGTAGTGCAAATTATAGATAGGAAAATTATATTTACTCTTCAAAGTGCGATGGAAAATATCTGGGACCCAGTTACTGAACTCAGAATTCTACCTATCTGAAGATAACAGAGGAGATCAGGAAATCCAGGTTTGTTTGCTGTCTTTCAAATCATTGCAGGCAAATTTGTGTTTTGGGTACCCTCTTAAACTGAACTGACCTATGATGTGCAGGTATGAAGAACAATTTGCCAGAAGCTGCTCATGCAGTAGCCAATTCGACATTCCCCATCCCCCCACCCACACGCCTATATATCACACAGCGGTCCATAAAGTTTATCTTCCACTGTCGTCTCTCTAGGCCAGAAGGTTTGCCTAGATATGTTATATTTTGGGCAGTCTTGGAGTATGTGCTCTGCTGTCTATGATGCCAATCCACATGTGCACATGGCTGTTTCACCAATCTTTGGTTGCGTAATTTATTGTGTCCTGTTCTGAGGCGCAGAATAATGACTTGTTCTGGTCTATCCGTAACGTGGTAGTCAATTTGAGCAGGTTTTGATGGCTTTCTGACTGATTTGATCATTCTTTTCTTTGGGTGGTATGTAACGGGCACATCAGGCTGTTCTTCTTTGGCTCCTTCCTTAGCCAATTGATCACCTCTGTCGTTTCCGGGTACTCCACAGTGGGATGGTATCCACTGTATAGTGACCTTATGCTGACTGCTAAGTTCAGAAAGTAGTGTCCTTAGTACTGGCAATTTCCCAGACAGAAGCGCCTTGAGTACTGATTTTGCATCTATCAGTAGCACTACAGGTTGTGTACCATTGCTGGCACCCAGTAATTTCTCTGTCATCATAGTTATGGCAGTACTTTCCTGTCGGTACTCTAGCTGTGTCCCTGGTATTATTTGGGTATTCTATGTACACTCCCGCTCCTCCATTTCGAACAGCATTTTGTGCTGACCCATCTGTGTAGACTCGGATCCAGAGGTCTTGTGGGTATTCTACATCAAGGAAGCTGAGAGTGGCTGTTCTGCGCTGCACACTGTTCTGTTCTTTCTTGTCAAATATTCCTCTCACTTTTGTCTGGATTTGTAATGATAGTCTATGTTCATCTTTCCATGGAGTTCGCTCCGGAATAGTTGTTAGAGGGATACCAACTGTGGTTTCGGTGGTTTCTCTGCAGAGTCGTTTGGCTTGGTGGATAAAACTACTTCTTTTCAACCGACCCATAGCTGTTCTTCATAGGAGGGCCTGGCAAGCTGAGGAATTTTCTGCTTGTATTAGCGTTTTCGTATCTCTGCGCTCTCTCGGTGCTTGTGTTCTCCCCATCTTCTCCATTTCCACTATAGGGGTTGATCTCATCCCTCCTGTGGTGACTCTAAGTGCTTGATTTTCACTTTGTCCAGCTTTTGTAGTGTGGTGTTTGATGCCGAACACCACGCAGTTGACCCGTATTCCAGGTGTGGTCGTATGCTCTGTTGATAAACTTTGCTAAGTATTTTCCCACTGGCTCCCCATGTGGTTCCACTTAGCTCTCTCAGGATGGCTATTTTCTTTCTTGCTTTTGCTACTGCTTTGTTGATGCGCTTTCGCCATGTCAGCCTGCCATCAAATGTTACTCCAAGGTATGTTGGTTCTTTATCTTCTCTTAGGGGTGTTCCATTTATCTGGATGATCCCTGCCTTTTGTTTTGGAGAGAGGGTAAACAGAGTGGTGCTGCACTTGTCAGTGTTTATGCTGACACACCATCTATTTTCCCATGCAACAAATGTATCTACAGCTCCTTGTAGCGATCTGGTGGCCACTGATGCATGTTCATTTGTGCTCCATAGAGACAGGTCATCGGCGTACATTGCTGCTTTAATTCCATGCAGTAGATTAGCAACGAGATCATTGATGAAGATTAGAAAAAGATGGCACAAGGATGTTTTTACTTTCAATGTACCACTGCAGTCTATGATTGATGATGCGCTCCAGTGTTTTGCAGAGACAGCTGGTGTGGCTAATTGGTCTGTTGCTAGAGGCAATGGAATTATTTTTCCCTGATTTTAGGAGGGGTATCATGATTGCTTCTCTCCAGGCTTGTGGAACACTGCCTAAGGTCCAACTGTTATTGAAGATCTGCAACAGCTTTCCTTTGGCCTCTGTTCCTAGGTTCCTGATCATTTCATTGGAGATACCATCAGCTCCTGGTGACTTTCTCATTTTCAGTTTTGATATGGCTAGCTCCAGTTCGCTGATTGTGATGGGTGCCTCCAGAACCACATGTACTATTTCCTTCTGTCCCGTATGTTGCTGTTTCTCTCGAATCTCTTGTTGTTTCTCTGGACTAATTTTGATATTGTTATCTTGTGCAAATGAGTCCGCAAAATGGTCAGCTGCTTGCTTTCTTGTTAAGATGTTTCCATCTTTATGTAGCGCAATTTTTGAGTTTCTCCCCGTGCCCTCGTCATTAAGCTGTTTTATTAGCTTCCACAATTTCCTTGTGTCTCTTTCAAAGTTCAGAGACTCCGTTTTTTCCTGCCAGCTTTTCCGTCTAGCCTGCAGCTTGGCCTTTTGGAATTTGGCTTTTGCATGCTGGAATTTATTGTGGTGCTCTTGGCTGGGTGTGGCCTCTGCTTGCTTTCTGCACTCTTCCACATCATTATGCAACTGTTCCAGTTCACTACTCCAGTAGGGTTTATATTGTTTACGGGCTCCTCTTGGTAATGTTTCTTGCGCTGCCTGCAGTATGCATTTCCCAAACTCTTCAACTACTTTATTTATGTCTTTCTCAGTGTTCAGGTTTCTAACCAGTATGCTGGTGCGATTCTTGTACATTGCAGAGTTTGCTTTCTTGTAGTTCCACCTCGAGAGGGTGCTGCTTTCACTTACAAGCTCATTTTCTACAGTTAGAAAGACTGGCCGATGATCACTGCCACCAAGTTGTTTCCCTACAATTTGTGTAATGTTCCACTCCAGGTCTGGTGAATGAAAAGCCATGTCAGGTGTAGTTGTAGTGTGCCATGATCTCGAGTAGAAAGTATGTGGGTCAGACGGCTTGTTAATCAAGATGAATCTATTCTCATCCTGCCAGTCTTCCAATCTCTCTCCTCTCTGGTCCATGTGATCATAGCCCCAGCTCTGCGAGTGGCTGTTGAAATCGTCACACACAATCATTTTTTCTGTTAATGGTAGTGTGTCAAGTGCCTGTGGGCGGTCACTTGGACAGTAGTAATTGATCAGATGCAGGTCTGTATTGCCTGTCTTAAGTTTAAGTGTCTGACACTCAGCCCCTTCCATGTAGACTTCGATTTGGGAAGCAGTGATGTTATTTTTGACAAGGGTCAATATCCCACCTTTTTGCCTGTCCTTTAGGTCAGATCGGTAACACTGGTAGCCTCTGATTTTGAAGGCTATTTTTTCGTTGAGGTGAGTTTCTTGCAAGCAACATACACTTACTTTTTCTTGGTCCAGGATGTTTTCTAATTCTATTTTGTTGTTGCTGACTCCCTCCACATTCCAGTGCAGTATTTTAAGTCTTTGTTTAGTATGGCCAGCCGATCTATTCTCATGTTCCCTGGCTCCACAGGACATCTGAGAAGGACCTCCAGTAGTTGGGGTTGGACCCTTTCGAGACATAGGGCCCGGCACTGCACCTGCCTGGGGGTCCAAAGCAGGGCGAGCACCATAACATTTAGCAGCAGTCGACATATTCCATTTTGCGTAATTGCGTGGCATCCTGATTTCTGTGGTGCGCCTCCTGGCTGGTTGCCTCTGTCTTCAGCACCTTTCCTTTGCTAGAGCAGACTGTGGTCTTACTCGTTTTAGTTCTGTAGGCACACACACATGTGTCTGCGCATGCATGTAAGTCCATACACATCTAGAGCATACTGGTTATTTTTCGGAGCCAGAAACTCGACGTCGCCCCTTCTCCTGTTAGTTTAAACAGTTCCGCCATGTGAAAGCCAGGAGTTGGACTTTTGCTGCAGAGGTTATGTATTCACGAGCCATTGGGGTATTTAAGCAATGTTGGGTGCTCACCCCAACACTGCGCCCCAGCTACATACAGCAACATTTGGAACCACACCTATATATATATATATATATATATATATATATATATATATATATATACATATATATATATTCATCCATCATATGCCATGCCGATAAGTGTAGGTGGTAATGTTTCCCAATCAATCACCACAGTCATGGATCAGCTCAGTGTTCTTGTCTTGACCATAGCATGTAGCCAAGCCATCCAGGTATTTACTTCTCCGCCTTCCTCTTGTTCTCTTCCCATCGATCTTGCCAGTTGTCATCAAGTTCTCCAATTTATTTCTTATAACATAACCAAAAAATTTTGACTGTCTACATCTAATTTCTCTAATCAGTTTATGGTTTTCATTTGTTTTTTGTAGGACTAGGTCATAGGTTTTTCTGTCTGTCCATGGTATTCTTTTTCATTCTCTTCAGAAACCACATGTCCACAGTCAACAGATGTTTTTCAGATTGTCTGCTCATTGTCCATGCTTCACATCCATACAAAAGCACAGGTTCTAGGTAGCACCTCAACACTCTTTTCCTCGAAGCAGATGCCATCTTTTTATTGATCAGTATGTTTTCCATCTTGCAAAAGGCTACCTTCGCCATGGTGATTCTTGTTCTAATCTCTTCAAGGCATCTCTCATCAGACGTTATGATTGTTCTGAGATAAATGTACCGCCTCACTTGTTTAAGAACATTTCCATTTACTTATAAATTACATTGTGGTATTTCCTTCTTCTTAGTTACGACCACAATATGTCTTCTTACAATTTAATTCTAAACCAAGTTGTTCACTGTTGCAGATCCTGCTCATTGTCTCCAATAAATATTGTTGTCTCCAATAAATATTGTATCATCTGCTTATCTAATGTTATTGATGTTAAGTCCCCCAATGATGATTCCTTTCATATAGTCAACATTTCTGAAAATACTTTCACTGTACAGGGGAAAAAGATCTGGAGACATTACACATCCCTGTCTCACACCTCTCTTAAAAGGCTTATATTGACCTACTTTATTATCAATCTTTATGGCAGCTTGTTGTTTCCAATATATGTCTTTTTATGAGTCTAAGGTCTCTCCCATCAATTTGCAGATCTGCAAGCATCTCCATCATGTTGACATGTCTTATTTTATCGAAAGCCTTTGTGTAGTCAATACAGCAAAGATGTCTTTGTTCATTTCTATCATCATCATCATCATCATCAAGTGCCATGCCGACTGGTGTAGGCGCTCATGACTCTCCACAGATCTCAGTCTTTGGTTTTCTGGATCAACTCTACTGTTGACATTCCTCCAGGCCACTGTCGCAACCCATCCAGCATCATTTGTCTTGGTCTGCCTCTTCCCCTCAATCTTTCCAATTGTCATGATGTTCTCCAATGCCTCTCCTCCCATCACATGACCAAAAAAAGTTGTTTGCCTTTTTCTTATTGTTGTATATAATGTTCTAGTTTCATTAGCTTCTTTCAGGCATTTGTTGTTAAGTTACTTTGGCAGTCCAAGGAATTAGCAACATTCATCTCAGAAACTATATCTCTGTTGCTTCCAATCTCTTCCTAATTTGTTCATTTATATTCAAAGATTCACAGCCATACAGCAAAACAGGTTCTATATAGCACTTCAGCACTCTCTTTCTTACATTCAATGATATTGACTTATTGCATAAGATACTCTTATTTTCTGAAATGCAGCCTTTGCTTGCCCTATTCTGCTCTTGAACTCTGTTGTGCATCTTCCATCTGATCTTATAAATGTCCCTAGATATTTAAAGCTATCCACTTGGTGATTACTTCTATAGAACTTTCAATTAATGTTCTCAGTATATACACAGCATTTACTGTACCCTTGCCTTCTACAAACTCACATTGTTCTCCTACTATTTTGGGTTGTATTTTCTTCCTAACTCTGCATAATTCTTAGCAAAATCTTTGTGATGTGGCTCATTATACTAATTGGTCAATATTGATCACATTCCAAGGCTCCTGATTTCTTCGGGATTGCAATAAATATAGAATTACATAATTCAGGAGGTATATCTTCATTATAATATATAGTGTTCAGCAGTCTGATGACTTGATCTATTCCATATTCTTCTAGGGCAGTGATCTTTTCTGTTGTGATGTTGTCTGAGCCCGGCGTCTTGGCAGTTTTGGTACGTTTAAGAGCATTCGTAACCTCCACCTTCAAAATTAATGGTCCTTCATTATTATTCAGAATATCATACTTTCCTCTCTTGTATCGTTACAAAAATCTTTCACATAATCTGACCTTAAAAAAATGTTATATATCCCTTATAGGATGTTGCAGTCAATATCAGAATTTTTCAGCTACTGCTGATGTAATAGGCAAGTTTACGCTCAGTAGTTTGCCAGTGCTTTCTTGAGCGACCGGCTCACATACCTCCGTAAGTAACCAACACGGCACAATCCACTACCGAATTTTGCGCAGCTGCGTTACTCATGATAATATATGGGATTACGGAGAAAGGCATAAACCCCTATGCCAGGGAGACCGTTTTAGGCAACCCGCTGATGTGTGCGTTCTTTTCTTAGTGATGTCATTAATTCTTTTATGCATTAATTTGGTATTCCAGGTGTTGTGTTGGTTTTCGATTTCCCTGCAATTTCCCTCAAGTCAAGCCTCTTTGCATAATTTCCTAATTTTCCTGTGAATCTCTTCATAGTTTAATGCTTAATTTTGTTATTTCTTCTTATTTCTACGAGTTTTAAGATGTTGTCCATCATCCATTTTTTTACGTTCCATCATTTAAATTTTTTAGATGGTTGTTTCTGCAGCTTGGCTGACTGATTTCTTTAATATTTCCCTTGATCACTGACATCTTGAAATAGAATACCCAGATCGGACAATGCATCAAATCTGTACCTTATATCTATGTCAAATGTATCTTTTATCTCCTTGCTCTTCAGTGCCCGTAGATCAAAGTTTGTTTCTTGGTGTATTTTTTAATCTTTAAATTTATATGTTTATTACTTATGGCTATGGTTGTTGTAGCAGTCTGTACTTGGTATAATTTTTGTTACTTTTGAGGCATTTCAAAATCTTCTGTTGATGAGGATTTAATGCATCTGGTTTCTGATCTTATGATCAGGACTCCTCCATGTCCATAATCCCCTTGGATGTTGGTAACACCAGGTGTTTCATATCATGTCCTTTTGCCCACTGTACAAGTCTGCAACCTACAAGCCTGCAACCTCTTTCACTCAGTTCCCCACGTCCATTCTTGCCTACTGTGCATCCATCTGGTCGATTTCCAACTTTAGCACTAAAATCACCCATTATGATATTTAATTTTGAATACCTGCATTTCTTGAAGGTATTCTCCAAATCATTACAATATTTATCGATGCTGTCATCACTGCTGTCTGTTCTTGGTGCATAAACTTATATAATGCTTAGATCAAAAGGTCTGCCACTTAACTTTACCAGACATAGTCCAATATCCTTTGATAGATTTTTCTCTCTCCATATCAATTATAAGTGCTACCCCTCGCTCGTCTTTTCTCTCTCTACCATAATTAATATTAAAATCATGGAAAAGATAATTGAACAAGTACAGAAATTTCCCTATCTGAGCTGAATAATTACAGAAGATGTTCAATTTAAAACAGGAAAAAAAAAACCAGATTGCAGTACTCAAAGCATTTTTTTAAAAACACACATTCCTAACATCAATGATGAACTGTAGAAATGAACAATCACTACACAATATCTGGCCCATAACAATAAATGATGTTGAAACATCAAAACAGGGTAAAACCACTTGGATGCTTTTGGTATGTAGTACTATCACATGATACAAAGAATAAGCTAAGCAGAAAAGAAGATCAAAATGAACACATTGTTAAGAGCAATGGAGAAAACAGACAACCATTGAACACAAACCAAACCACACAAAACAAACCAAAAAGATATGAGACATGGCAGTATTACTGAAAACACTGGCGGGCAAGATAAACAGAGACATGGTAGGAAAAAACTACCTCACGTAAATGATTTAAGATGCATGAGCTGAAAGAGCTGGTGAGAAAAGAAGGGAGTGAAGGGACACGATCAAATGTCAGTCATGGCCTTCCCATTATCAGCAGAATGCAACTAGAAAGACTGAAGATGGTGCAAACTGAGGAAGCGAGACTCATGCAAGTTCATGCAATGCAATCTTGATTTACAAACAACAAGCACCAGGCATAAGGCTGCACAGGTCAAGGCATACATGAGAGCATCAGTGGACAATAACCACCCACTGCACAGCACTATCAACAACAGAATGGGAATGTGTTTCAAAAGAGGCCGCACCTGAATGGACGAGGTTGAGGTAATCAAACCTTCAGAATGACTGACTTAATGAATGAATACTTCAACTACAGTAAAATATGATGTATATTGAACTACTGCTCCTACCTGTACACATGGCTTTTCACCATCATACTCAAGCCCAACATCTTCTGCTCCAACAGCTATGGCTACATCAACATATTTGTCTAACGGAAAATTGTCCGGATCAGCATTGGCAGCAATGACTTCTTCCTCTGAAAGGTCCACATCAACCACACCTTTGTGTTCAAACAGGTCATCTGCAGGTGCATGCAGGCTAAATCTGAAATCAAAATATAATACAAAATGCCTAGTACACATGCAACTCTACAAAGAAATATCATACTGTTATGTATGCACGTGTACGCGCGCATATCGTAAACGTGTACTCACTTCTCACCATAACAGAAGTTAAGTGTACTATCAATGATCTTGCTTCTGGCAAGACTCCAGGTAAGGATGAGATTTCAACAGGTTATAAAGTGGGGGAAAGACATACTCACTCTACAGATCCACCAGCTAATAGAGCTATGCTGGAGAGAAGGAAAAGTCCCATAGGATTTCAAAGATTCAAGCATCATAACACTGTACAAGAACAAGGTGGATCGGAGTGACTGTAACAACTATAGGGGTATCTCACTTATATGTATCGTTGGGAAAATATTTGCCAGAATTGTTCTGTGCAGGCTTCAAGTCCTGGGTGGTCAAGTCTATTTTGAATCACAGTGTGGCTTTTGACGGAACCAGTATACCATTGAAATGATATTCTCATTGAGACAGCTACAAGAAAAATGACCTGGACAGAATCAACCACTCCCGCAGAAGTCGGATGTGTCGGCCTAACGGCGCAAGAACGCAGCTCTGCTGTAAACAGGTACAACGCAGTCACATCCGGAAAAAAAAATCCGGATGAACGCAGCAGAAGAAGAAGAAGAATCAACCACTATTTACCGCTTTCATCGATTTCACAATGGCATTTGATTTGGTCAGTCATGAGGGTCTGTTCAGGACTCTAAAGAAGATCGCTGTCTGTCAACTCTACTGTTCATTCTGGAGTCATTCCACACAGGCATGAAAGGTATAATCAAGTTTGATTTTGCATCTTCAGAAGAGTTTGAAATCAAGAGGAGGAGTTTTAGCAAGGTTGTGTACTTTCCCCCATCTTTGGAATAAACTTTTCATTTCCATTGAAATATATGTCTTTTGGTGATCTGGATGGTGGTTTATACATTCACTCACGCTCTGATGGTGGCCTCTACAATGCTCAGAGATTGAAGGCCACAACCAAAATTCTCTGATCAGAGTTGGTTTTTGCGAATTATACTGCAATTACGACCCATTCTAAGAAAGAATTATAATGCACACTAGTTGCATTCTACAACGCCAATTATGAATTTGGTTTAACAATCATTGAAAAAAAGACACAGATTATGAGGCATAGTACAAATGGGGTACCATCAATCTTTATTGACGCACAGCTGGAGATAGTTGACCATTTCACGTATCTAGGATCAGAGGTCAACAATAAATTATCCCTAGATCAGAAAATGACATCAGGATTAGTAAGGCAGCAACAACAATGAACAGGTTAACAAAAAGAGTCTGGGATAACAGGAAGCTTACTGCCAAAACTAAAGTCCTGGTCTATCAAGCCTGTGACCTTAGTACTCTTCTTTATGGCAATGAAACCTGGTCACTTACTCCATCCATCCATCATGTGCCATGCCGATAAGCGTGGGCGGTCATGTTCTGCCATCTCACTCGATCACCAGAGTCGTGGATCAGCTCTGTGTTCCTGTCTTGACCATGCCACATGGCCAAGCCACCCAGGTATTTACTTCTCAGTCTTCCCCTTACTTGCTCACACTAAGAGAAAAATGTCTGAACAGCTTTCATATGCTTTGTTAAGAATACTTGGTATTAAGTGGCCAGATAAGATCATTAATACTGAAGTATTGGAAGGATCGAACGGTGTAACGCTTTGTTCCATACTCAGTCTTCATGGATTAGATGGATAGAACACATTGTGAGGATGGATGATGGTAGAATACCAAAGAAAATATTTGTGGGTGAATTACAGATGTAAAAAATCTTGGAGTTAGCCTACCACTACGATAAAAGATGTGTGTAAGCAGGACATGAATGATATAGGCATTGATATTGCACACTGGGAGCAAGTTGCTGCTGATATCGTTGCATGGAGGGAAAAGAACAGGAATGGAATAAAGGCAAAGGAGAAACTGATTGCAGCTAGGTCAGACACTGAGCGTGTGAGCCATCAGATGGTGTGTGATAGTGGAATTGTGTGAGCCATCAGATGGTGCGTGATAGTGGAATTGTGTGAGCCATCAGATGGTGCGTGATAGTGGAATTGTGTGAGCCATCAGATGGTGCGTGATAGTGGAATTGTGTGAGCCATCAGATGGTGCGTGATAGTGGAATTGACTATGTGATCACATGGATCCAATGTGGATGAACAATTATTGCGTAAATTGGTCTGTTCAGTCATATTCGCTACCACCATGGGTTTTAAATATTATGCCATTGTTTAAGCACAATGTAGCAAACTATTGTCTGTCAAGATGATAAGGTGCCAGTACAGTATGTATGTGCATACGCATGTATTTATGAATGCATATAAATAAATGTATGTATTTATATGTATGTAAGAGTAAATTCCAGATACTAATGCAGAGGTATGAAGTTTTATGCCTTCACAAATTCCAGGTCATGGCATATGAGGTGGGGTCAGTTGCCTTCCTCATGACATTTCCCTGCCAGACAATTCTGAACATTGACTGGTATTCAGTTTTATGAGTCAACCCCAGAGTTGTACACTAGTGATCTTTGTAAACAACAAAAATATTTAGAAATGCTAAATAAATACTTTCATGTATAAAATGCTACAGCCAGTTTTCTATGAGAGAATGAACATGATGTGTTAGCTAACTAAAATTTAGTGACATAGTAAAATACACACCCATATTTCTTCACATAACTCTGCAAGATATCTTTGGTTTGTTGTGGCTTTGGAGAGAAGCACTCAATTACAACACCTGTGTTAGAAGGACCTCGTCCAGAAAAGAATGTTATATTATTTGGATCTCGTCGCTTCACCTGCAAATGAAAGCAAATGCTATTTTCTCAAGTTAATACTGATTCAGAAGATGTCATGACAACGGTTACCAGTCAAGAAATTTGTCAGTGAAAACAAAGCCATTATTGATGAAAACATTATATTTTAATTATAAGTAACATAACATTGTTTTATTAATATGTAAGAGACCTACGCATGTAATGCCACACAAAAAAAAAATGGTGGTTCTATGAAAAGACAACTAAAAAAATATGCACTGTTGGCTACATTATATGAATAGAAATAAATCAGAGTGCATGCCATAGTTTTATACTAATGCAAAAAGTGGCAATTGCAACAATGCAGACAGTCAAAGGTCAACATACTCATTGTTTTAGTTGAACATGCACATTAAAGGAAACATATTTGTTTACTACCTATTTTACAGAAATCTGAGACACAAATGACACATTGAAGCGGTTAACTTTAAGTGAAGTATTACAGGGCACACTCATTTAATGTTTATAATAACGCGCATTCAAATTAATAAAAATTAATCATAGGTTGCAAAATAAAAGTTAAATGTTCATGCCTAAAGTGAGACAATAATACATACAAAATAAACATTAGTTGACTAATAAAAAAACACATATATGTATATGTTACATAACTGTGGAAGACAAGGGTGAAACAAATCAACTGAAACCATGCATTGAATATTAGATATAAAATAAAAATTACAAAAAAGATGCTTCCATAGAATACAGCTCCAATCAACTGTGCACATGACTGAAAACATGTTAGGAAGCAAGACAGAAAGAGGGAGAGAATGAGAGATGAGGAACATGGAAGACTCAGCACATTTTTACTTTCTTCTTGCCAGCAAAAATGTTATTGAATAAGGCTTTAAATTCAACAAACCTAGAAAATTAAGTTAATGGTACAATTAAAGAGTTCACATTCATTCAGTTCTGGCATTGACAGTACTTCAGGCTACTTGAATAGTAACCCAATAACAACAAACAATTTGCCAGATATTTGCTTTGAACTGTCCCAGAATTAAAGCTATGTATTTAGTGACGTAATCAAGATGGCGAAGTAAACAATGTTCACTGCGATTTGGAGATATAATTATGTGTTTTGTGTGTGTTTCTTAAGATCAGTATGTTCAAATAAGGATGAACCTACGACAGGTTCAGCAAACCGGTAGGGAATGTATTTGTTCAAGTACTATTGCTCGAGAATTATGGAGGAAATTGAAAGATAAGAGTGACTCAATCAGCACTCACAGCGGAAATACACTGAATAAGCGAATAACAACAGCGAAAGTGACAGACAGGAGACATTTGGAACTTGGAACGTTAGTGGACCAGGAGATAAAGTACCAGCTCTTGTAGAGTTTATGAAAAAATCAAATATTCAAATATTAGGACTCGATGATACGAGGAAAAAGAGACAGAACACAAAACAAACACACAAAAATTACATTCTAATATGGAGTAGTGTCGAGCAGCGAGCAAAGGCTAAACATGGAGTTGGTTTTTCATTACATCCCGAAAAAGCAAAAGCCATTATCGACACTAAATTTATTTCAGAAAGAAAAATACTAATACAGATCAAAGAAGGCAGAAAAACAATGACTGTTATACAAACAAAAGCCCCGTGTAACAATACTAACAGCGATGAAGACAAAGACGAATGTTTTTGCAACCTTGCAGATATGTTAAACAATATCAGTGAGACAGATGAACTTATTGTGATGGGTGATTTCAACGGACGTATAGGCACAAGAAGAACACTGTGGGATGAATGCATGGGGCCATTCAGCGACGAAGAGACAGAATGTAATAGCAATGGTGAATACCTACTCAACATATGCTCCGAACAAGGACTAATAATAGCAAATAGTTTTTTACAATATCATCATAGCCGCATCAAAATATAAATGGAACAACATAGATCAAGCTTCTCAAATTGACTTTATTCTACTCAGGAAATCAAACAGAAGACTACTTATGGATTCAAGAGCACTCCCAAATACAGACATTTATACTGATCACAAACCAGGCATAATAAAAAAGAACTCAACATACAGGAAAATAAGAAACAAAAAGGTAACAACAGATGTCATCAATTATAGGAGGCTTCAGGAAAATACGGTTAAAGATGAATTCAAACAAGAAATCAAAAAGCTATCTAAGAACATCCCTGATGATTACTCAAGTGTAGATACGGAAGTCAGTTTTCAAGACTGCCATGCTGGACACACTGGAAAATAAATATGGAACCAAGAAAGTAGGGCAGGACAAAAGATTCTTCTTCTTCTGCTGCGTTCATCTGGAGTGTTTTGTCAGATGTAAGTGTGGTGTGTCCAGTTATGCGCTCTTAGGCCAACACATCTGACTTAAGCGGGCGTTTTTTGCCGGGTTAGCTTTCTCAGGTGGACACAAGATTAAGAACAACTTGGTGGAACAATGAAGTCAAAGACAGCGTATTCAGAAAGACGACAGCGTTCAAAAAGTGGATCACAACTAAATCTGAACAAAACTATGTTACATACAGAATAGCATGACGAAATGCCAAACAAACAATTACATAAACTTTACACGTAAAGATGAATCCTGGAGAATATTTGGTGAACAGATGGCAACTCTTAGCAAAGACTACCCAAGAAAATTTTATAAACGTATCAATAATATAAGAAACAGAGATGCATGCTACAACCCAACCACCATCATAAGCAGCAAACGAGGTATACCATTATTTAATCCACAACAAAGACTGAGCAAGGTGGGCAGAGTACTTCCAAGAACAACTTAACCCCACATATAATAGCATAGACAACCTAAACTTTGTGCCTAAAAGTTGTGGACAACAAGAACATAACTTCACCTCTGCAGAAGTCAAATCAGTTATACAGAAAAGTCCTAAAAACAAATCACCGGGTCCAGATGGAATAACCACAAAAGCTATTCAGGCATGTGGAAAACAGGAGTTAAATGGCTGACAAGACTTTTTAAAATAGCGTGGGAAGAAAGAAAAGTCCCAGTACCAATATGGAAAAAGAAAAGCAATATGAAAGAGTGCGAAACACAGAGGTATATCACTCCTGAGTCATATAGGGAAAATGTACGCAAAACTATTGGAAATAGACCCATAGTTGAACAACAGTTTAGCAAAGTACAATTTGATTTCGGAAAGGTTAAAGTTGCACTGATGCAATATTTATACTTAGACAAATATGTGAAAGAACCATCGAATATAGTGACCAGCAGAAAATTGTGTTTGTAGATCAAGAAAAGGCTTTCGATAGAGTAGACATACAAATTATGGACCATCCATGAAAACTATGGGATACAAGGACAATTCTTAGAAAACATCATAGCCATGTACCACTCGAGCCAAAGTGTAGTAAGAACACAAGAAGGTATATCAGATATGTTCACAGTCAATACAGGAGTGAGACAGGGATGTATGCTCTCTCCTCTGCTGTTTAATATTTACATAGACAGAATATCCAAAAAAGCAAGCCTTGACAGAATAGATTCAGAAAACTTTGAACACTACTTTAGATGAAACAACAGATCCACATGCAATAAATGAACTTCTATTTGCAGATGATAAATGCCTGTTTTATAGCGATAAGACTACAAAATCATATTAATAATCTCCCCTCTGCTGTGTGTCCACCGTGACGAGGTAGAGGGGCTTGCGCGTTCCAATGATCCCAAGAGCTATGCCGACGGTAGCACAGTTACTGGTAGGGTCACCCATGTCGGACAGGTCAAGGAAGAGGAACCAGACAAAGAGACACACAAGCCTGCAGCCTTGTAGGTAGACTGGGGACAGTCAAAGGCTAGGGAAAGCACCCCAAAAAATGCTTGTCGAAATCGGATGCACTGAGCCACAGGCTTGACAAAGCAGTTCAACGTAACTTAATAAATTCATGATGCCACAGATGAAAATTAATCGTTATAGTGCTAATCCCGTGAAGTTCCATCAGGCGGTGATAGCGTCGGGCCTCCTGCCTCGAGGGGGTCCACCCATGACTACTGGTGGTCAACTTCCCCTGTGATGTGGAGTCAAGGCACAGAGGAGTAGGTTAAGAGCTACTGACCAAACACCCTGGACACTCAACATACTACAGTGGAATGCCGAAGGAGTTTATAACAAAAAAGTCTCTCTAACAAAGTGTCTTTGTAAAGATAGAATCGATGTGGCATGCATTCAAGAGACACACCTCAATGCCAATCGCAAATTCTCAGTTAGAGGATATTAGGCCACACATTTTGACCGTGAAAGACACAAAGGAGAAGTTCTAATACTTACACGAAATACAATACCTTGCAGCGAAGTATCTGTGATCTCTGACAACGAAACGGAAATGATAGGTGTTGATATAATGATAAAGGATGTGAAAATAAGAATTTACAATCTGTATAGCCCAGCAGATAAGGACCTAACACTCTCAAACATGAAAATAACTGACACAAACTGCATTATTGTCGGAGACTTTAATAGCCATTCAGAAAGATGGGGATACCCAGATACTGACAAAAGAGGAGATGAAGTGGAGGACTGGGAAATAGACTCAAATCTCCATCTACTCAACAAAGCGGATGACACACCGAGCTTCTACTCCAGAAGATGGTTTACCACTTCTACTCCAGACTTAAGCTTTCTGCACAGGAGACAAATGTAACAGAGTTAGGAATAGGAAGAAGGGGCAACAAGGTGTGCATAGTCAATAGGGAAGTAGGGCACGGTCAAGCACCATAATATGGGGTAGTTAGGGTGGGTCGTCCTATGACGAGGATCTTAGAAACAAGGTCAGTTGGGAATGACCCATCCTTCGATATGGACGTGTGATTTAACTGGGCAACATCTGGCTTGATTGATGGTTTGTTATAACCTATCTCCGTTGATTATGAATAAAGTAATATGAAGAAAGAACCGTCTTGGAGTTATTGCCAGTTCACCATTACTTCGCTGTACTGTTACAGTACAGAAATGTTGCCCAATGACCAGGATCGAGTTTGAACCAAGTACTGCACCACTATACTTGATGAGGCCAGAGATCTATACCGTGCTTGTACAACAGATTTTGGAAAATTCGATACCTTCGGCACCATAGCACCTAATATGATCTCTAGTGAACACTGGAGAAAGTTCTTCAAGATGTTGATCAACTGCAAGCTCTTGGCTGGGTCACGAAGCCATGTTATTCGATCAAAACTCCTCCGGGCTCTGTTGTGTGAGAGCCGTTGTCAAGTCTCCTCCGGGTTCTGTCGTGTGAGAGCCGCTGTCAAGTCTCCTCCGGGCTCTGTTGTGTGAGAGCCGTTATCGCTGTCAAGTCTTCGCCGGGCACTGTTGTTCGAGCGGTTTGCTAACGGGATTGTTTTTGGCGGACGACATGGATACCTACTTCTGATTGTACCTCCCACTGTTGCAGGGACTTCAAAGACTTCTGCATTCCGCCATACATAGTAATTAGGCCGCATCAAATTTTGCTGACTGAATCATTGTCACACAGTCTGCTCGTTGCCAAATTTTGCTGACTGAATCGTTGTCACACAGTCTGCTCGTTGCCAAATTTTGCTGACTGAATTGTTGTCACACAGTCTGCTCGTTGCCAAATTTTGCTGAATGAATCGTTGTCACACAGTCTGCTCATTGCCTGACTAACGCCGCTGCTCTACACTATCGTTCATTGCTAATTTCAGAGGGCTGGCCAGTGCTGTCCTCTGATCACAGTCGTTGATTGTTGACTTCGAGAAGTTTTCAAAATGAAAGTCAGCCTTAAGATCTTTATGGGGTGGTGAAGCCCGCTTTGTCAAGTCAGTCAGCCGCTGCCTGCACTGTCGTTTGAGAGGTTAACCAAGCCGCCACCTGTATTATCATTTGTCGTCTCAACGCCTGCCTGCACTGTCGTTTAGAGGGGCTAACCAAGGCCTCCGCTGATCGTAGTCGTGTAGTACTGACCCTTGAGGACCTGCTGTCACGATCTAGACTCAAGAGGCTTGTTCAAGCCGCCACCTGCGTTGTCGTTGGTCTCAACGGGCTACCAAAAGCCGCTGTGTTACATCGCTGTTTCGGGGAGCTGACCAAAGCTGATCTCTGGTTACTGTCTGTTACTGTCGAGACTACTAACTTGTCGTGCCCTGATTTGGTGACCAGAGGACAGAACTTGTATACGCTGGTGAAGTACATATATGTACATTTAATTAGATTAGTTAGATTAGATAGTGTTAATTCTAGATTATATTAGTTATATTAATTATTATTTCATTGAGACAAGTAGCAAAGAACATGAAAGGTTTGAGCCAAGAATTGAAAAGGGTGTCCATATGGCTGGAAGAATTGCAGGTAGCGGTCGGTGAAGTACAGCATTTTGTAGAAGGGTTAAGGAGAAGAACGACTAGACAAGAGCCTTATAGATTTAAGGTAGAGTGCAATGAAATAGTAAAGAATAATAGGAGACAGACAGTATCTAATGAAAACAGAAGACAACATAACGTTATATATAGAGACAGTTACGTTGAGCCAGATGTGACTAAGGTCAGAAGTGGTTATAATAGACGAAGATACAGAGATGGGCCTGAGAGAGACCTTTCCAGGAAGCAGTGGAATTGGCCATCTAATACTATGACTGCTAGAAAAAAACGTGACGAGTGGTTTGAACAAAGACGGAGACAGTATTTGAAGTCAGGGTCGAAGGACAGAGTAGAACATATAAAAAGAAATTCAACTACTCCTAAGGTGGTTGCGAATCTGACTGTAAAACAAGAAAAGAAGACGACGGTATTAGTAAAGAAAATAGACCAAGAGACTCAGACGCAGGTGATTGAAGTGGTGGAAGGGAATACACAGACACAAGTTGATACAGTGGAAAAGAAAGTCCAGGTACAACCAACCAACAAGATAACGAGGGGAAGTCAAACCGAGTTGGTAGAAACTCAATCAAATCCAGCTTACTTGAAGGTGACAAAGAGAGACACTGGTATAGAGGTTAGACAACCCAAGACAAAAGACAGCAGAAAGAAAATTAGAAAGAGTGTTAGGACTAGAAATGAAAAAAGTTTGTGCATATATGGGTGTGGAACTGAAGAATCTGAGTCGTCTCTACAATCAGAACTTTCAGACCTTGCGGATTTTGGTGACTCTTTGGAACAAGATACCAGTAGACATGACAGAAAAGTAGCGAAGGCTAGGAGACGAATACCAAGAGAGAGAGAAAAAGATACTTTCAAAAAGAAAGATGTTTGCCTAGTAGAAAGTAGAACACAAAAACAAGAAGAGTCGCTGGAAAAAGCTAGAAGTCTCATGAAATCGATAAGACCATGGTTATATTTAAATAACCGATACGAGCAGATTTGAGCATTTTATAACTAAGCTTGGGGTAATTCAACTATGATGAGGCTTATACCGGCTCAAAGGTTGCGTTGCTGTGGAGAGGATTAAAGTGGAAAACGGTGGAGAATCACTGCAAGTGATGTGTGATGTCGAGAATTGATGTAGTATTGTTTTGTATTGTCTTGGGGTATAAAGTAGTCATAGAATAGGGATGACGATTGGGTAGTGCGGATGTTATAGCCTGAGAATAGCGCGAAGAAGTATTATGAAGTGATGAGGAGGTTAAGATAAAGTGAGTGAGTAGTTGACTGTCGGAGTGGTTTAACGTGGAGAATTAAGTAGGACGGAGAGTAGTGGGATTATGATGATTGAGAATGGAGTAAGAAAGCAGTCGAATTGTGAAAGTCATGTTGAGTATTGAAGTAATTCGTCTGGTTATGGGTTGTCCGTGCGTGAGTATAGGTGTAGACAAACATGTGTTAGTCGCGCTGAGTGAAGCAGGAGTGAGGTTTTGAGACGCCGTCTAAGTGGAGTACATGGATAGAACGATGTCAGGTGATTGGTAGTAGTAGCGCATGCATGTACGAGGCGTTTGGTATATCTTGTGTCAATGTGTGTGGAAGTGACCGACACGCTTAGGCTGTGGTGAGTAATTGCCAGAATGTTGAATTGGTGTCTAATTTGTTTTTTTTTGTAGAAGTAATAGTATAGGCACGTCAGGTTGTCGTGATACGAGAATAATCGTGAGATGAGAACGAGCTTGTTTGTACACAATGGTCAATGCATATGAGAAGTATAAATACGAGCGCCGTGCGAATATGCAAAGAGTGGCTGATGGGTGACGCTGATAAAACATACCGCTGATTTCGTAGAGAATAGAGTAAGTGAGTATGCGAAAGTTAAAAAGTATAAAGAAGGTGATTGAAAAGGTGTGATGTCCTTTGTTTGGAATGTGTGGCGTTGGACAGAATTAATGAAAATTTTATGACAGGCTGACAGATAGAGAGTTAACGTTATGTTTATTTATAGTAAGCAAGTACCATGTCGTTGGCGGAGGTGAGTGTGCGGAAGAATGAGAAAACACAGAAAAGTTAGCTGTGGGAAAGTTATTGTTAGCGTTTTTAGCGTTTAGATTGTTGGATGATGGGAGTGGACGAAGAATTGCTTATTAGAGCTAATGTGTTGTTTGAGCAAGGTAGGCTTTGAGTTGTGGAAAGGGAGTGAATGATTGAGAAAAGTTGAAATAAGAAAGTTAGATTGTGAAAATCGTTGGTAGAGACATGTTGAAGCAAGAATGCCTGATATAGAGAAATGAGAGAAGATGGTTTGCCCAATTGAAGTGAGGTTTCGCGTTAGTCATATGCGGTGTTGTTTACTGTTTCTGAAAGAGTCCCGATAAATAGGAGTAAGCAAGAGAAGGAGAGAATGTGATTAGCTAAATGAACGTCGGAGCATTATAAATAGAGCACCATAGAACGTGTTCCGATAAGGGTGACTGGTTTGACTATCATCGCGGTGTGAGAACGCTAGGAGAGAGTTGAGGATAGTTTAGAGTTGTTGTGGTGAGATGTTAGAAAGTATTGATACAGGAGAATAAAATGTTAGTTGCGTCGAGTAGACGAGAGACTTAAAATTAGAATTAATTATTGACAAATATAGTAGATAGATGTATTGGTGAAGTCTATAGTAAATAGACATTTTTTTGCTGGTTGTAGCATTGTGAAGATACCGTAGTAAACGGTAATGTTTAAGAAGTTGTGGTAATTCTTGGTGCAAATCCAGGGGAAACAACTAGTGTGCCGAGTCAAGGTTTCTCTTAGTAGATAGATGACTGGTAGTACATTGGGATAGCCGCCACACTAGTAGTAGATGAAGTGATTTGAGCTGTAGTTTACAGCGGTTGTTTAGGTTTATATTTCAAATATTGTGATGTGTTATGAGTTAGTTTTGTAAAAGATGGAATGTTGTGAAGGGAAATAATCAATGCTTGACTTCCAGAAAAAGTACGGTCATTTGTTGATTAATGACTTTTGGTTGAGGAGAACAAATATTGTTCTGAGTTATGATGAGAATATGGTCTGTAGGTAACAGATACATATATTTTGGGATTAAGGCAGGTTAATAATTGGCCTAGCATTGAGTTGTTTTTTTTACTGTTGAGTAGCGGGATAGACATAACTTGACCAATGTTGTTTGGCTACTATAAGCAATTGGTTTTAATTTAATATGATCTTTCAATGTGTCATGAATGGTATGTTATATTATTTTTCTTTACTTAATTTGGTCCTGTAAAATGATTGCCATTTAATTTTAGGATAGGACTTGTTCTGTTTTCAGTCTTTTATGTGTATAACACCAGTCCGTAAAAGAGACTGGTGATGTTATATAACACTAGATATTTTCTTTTAATTGATGCTTGTTTTATTTTGAAAAATGTGGGCATATATGAAAACATATTTGAATATCAAGGGGGGGGGGGGGAATATTGTTCTGTTCTGATTGTATCTTCGATTATTCATGAGTTATGCCGTTATTTAAGTTTGCCTTGTTTGAACATTAGCATATTACTTTGCAAAATTGAGTTGCTGTTGACCGTTCTTAAAAATAATTACTTTTCAGTAAAATTGTTTTTCTTTTGACGTTTAATTGGGTGAAGTTTTAAAACAGAAACTAGTTAATAGAGTCCTTGGGAATTTTGAATGCAGGGTTACATTCAGAAGATGTGGGGCAATTTTAAAACATGGTCTCCATGGGGTCGGAAGTGAACATGGAGTTAGTGCCATGATGTAATGGAAATTTCATAAGCGCCACGAGATTGCTGGTTTTTAGTAGATATGGGTAACGCTTATAATAGGTGCTGCGCCAGACAGCGTGA
Organism: Cepaea hortensis; assembly: GCA_963921405.1. NCBI lineage: Eukaryota > Metazoa > Mollusca > Gastropoda > Stylommatophora > Helicidae > Cepaea > Cepaea hortensis. Next base: position 103,045,923 of record OY992878.1, on the reverse strand, counting down.
AGACAAATAGTAAAACATGAATTGAATGCCATGTTTTAGTCCTGTAGATATCAATACAAGAGTTGGGGGATTAAACCAGTGGAAGGTTTATAAAGGGAAGTAAGTATGTTCGTGAGAAATGAACATTGTCAGTGTGTAGTGCTGTGGTCACAGCGAACATAGATTAAATGACATGAGGTTTTGGGGGTCCGTGATATATGGACTGAGAAAGAATAACGTTGATTGCAAGCAGAGATGGGTTAGGTCACAGACATGAGTTCAGTGGCGATATTTTGTTGCTGTTGATAACGGCATAAATTCACAAGTGGAGGTTTTAGGAGATATGCCCATAATAAATGGACATTAGTGGATTGTTGAAGTTTTCGACGAGATTAATAGGGAATTCTGATATGGAGTATGCCTGAGTGAAGTATAGGAGAGATTTGGGTATGTTAGGTGATGTGGAGGAGGTCTTGAGTAATAGGGCCCATAATGGAACTTTTGATTTGTGTACTGGTTGTAATATATAGACATTTAGGAGTGAATAATATTTTTTTTTTTGGTGGTTGATGCTTGATGCTGTAGATATCAGCGCAAACTGTGAAATTTAGAAGATATGTAATTGTTTTAGACTTTATTACATAAAGTCTAAAGGCGACATAGGGGGGTAAGTGTGAGTGTGGTTTTTTGTGAGGAAGAGTTCTAGTTCTTTGACTTTCCGGTGCGCACCGATTCTTTGCCTTTCTATCATGTGCGAGTGATTTCAGGTTGGTCGAAAGTCAAAGTGGAGAATTAGTAATGTTGAGGTAATACTGTTAGTGATGACGATAGGGAGTTTGAGGTAGTATCAGAAGAGTACGGCGTTTTGAATTTTTGAGATCAGATATTGGTATATATGGTTTAAGAGGATCGCTTATGAAGAGAAGAAGAAGTATTTCGAAAAGGTACACATATATGTTATGATGTGTTGTATAAAACTGAGATTTTTGTAAGGCAGAAATATTATGATGTATACTGGATACCTATATACATGTGGATTTCCTTATGAACTGTTATTTAGCTATAAGAGATAAGTGGCGGATTGGATTCGAAGGAGTAGAAATAAAGTTCATTAGTTAAGAGGGGGTTAGTTTAAGATGGCTTGGAGAAATAATATTGGGGTTAAGGTTTTAGTGAGGGAAAGCATAATTAGAATAAGTAGGTTAGGGATGAAGACTTTTCAGCGAAAAGTCTTGGTTGAAGAAAGGGAGGAAATGTAACAGAGTTAGGAATAGGAAGAAGGGGCAACGAGGTGTGCATAGTCAATAGGGAAGTAGGGCACGGTCAAGCACCATAATATGGGGTAGTTAGGGTGGGTCGTCCTATGACGAGGATCTTAGAAACAAGGTCAGTTGGGAATGACCCATCCTTCGATATGGACGTATGATTTAACTGGGCAACATCTGGCTTGATTGATGGTTTGTTATAACCTATCTCCGTTGATTATGAATAAAGTAATATGAAGAAAGAACCGTCTTGGAGTTATTGCCAGTTCACCATTACTTCGCTGTACTGTTACACATCCTCCACAAAATCGATCGCCGTGTGCTTGACCAATTAGCAGGTAGTGACCACAGACCAATCAAGCTTGTAATGAATATGGAGTATGTTCCACAGGAGCAAAAGCCTTTGCCCCTCTGGAATTACAAATGAGCAGATTGGGATAGGTTTGCCATACTAACAGACAAATATTGTGAAAACATAAATACATGATATGTCAACATGAAGCAAATGCTGGAAAGTCTAAACAGAGCAATAATACAGGCGGCCACTGAGTCTATTCCAAGAGGAGCGAGGAAAAGTTACAAACCATATTGGACTTGGACTGAAGAACTACAAATTTTGGGGGACAAAGTTGAAGATGCCAGGAAGACAGCAGAGAGAGAACAAACAAGTGAAGCGAACATCTCTCTCAAAGTCATCGCAGCAAAATATAAAAGAATAGTAAATCAAACAACAAGAGATTGTTGGAGGGAAAAAAACAGAAAACCTGAACTCTGACAGGGATGGAAACAAACTATGGAAACTAGTGAAAGCCATGAATAATGAAGGACCTAGAAACAAACAAATAATAATTAAACAAGGAAATGCCTTGCTTACAGGGAAAAAGGCTGCAAATGCACTAATGGAACACTATGCCAGTGCAAACCACATTGATATTACAATTGAACAGAAGAAAGATAAACTGATGCATCATAGTAATACAGAGACAGCAGCAGAATATATGATGGCAAATCTAACAATGGAGGAAATGGAACAGGCAATGAATATCCTAAAAAAGAAGAAATCACCAGGAAAGGATGGAATCACAAATGAAATACTAATAGGACTAGGCACTAGGGCAAAAAAGAAACTACTAGCAGTCCTAAATTACAACTGGAAGACAGGAATTGTCCCACAGGCATGGAAGGAAGCTATACTAATACCAGTCCCAAAGAAAGGAAAAGACCTGGAAGAACCAAATGGCTATCGACCTATCAGTCTACTTAGCTGTGTAGGAAAATTAATGGAATGCATTATCAATGGCAGGCTAACAGGGCGTCTGGAAGAAAACCAACTCTTAACAAACCACAAAGCAGAATTCAGAAAGTACAGATCCACTGAAGATCAAATAACCTATATAGCTCAGGAAATAGAGGATGCCTTCCAAGAGAAAAAGCACACACTGGCGGTCTGGATAGATTTAGAAAAAGCATTTGATTAAGTATGGAAGGAAGGACTGAAAGTAAAACTGCAAAAAATGCATGTTTGTGGGAAAATGTACAAATGGATCAACCACTATCTTGAGAACAGAACTGCCAGGACAAAAAATACAAGGACAAACCAGCAATATGATGCTGTTGGAGCAAGGTGTTCCCCAAGGAGTTCTTTCACCAACATTATTCCTAGCATATATAAATGACATCACGGAAAATTTTCCAGCCAGAGTACACACATCCTCCTTTGCAGATGACCAAGCCATATGGACATCTGAAGAATATATTAGTACAGCTAACAGCAGAATACAGCAAGCCTTATTAGCGCTAGAGGACTGGTCAAAATCATGGCTAGTGAAATAAGTGAGGAGAAAACAACATGCACAGTGTTCTCCCTCTCAAATAAAACTCAGCAACCTAAGCTGGTATTGAATGGGAAAATATTGCACCATGAAGAAAATCCAAACTATCTAGGGGTCACCTTTGATCGTCGCCTGACATGGAAGACACAGGTTGAGAGAAATCGAACAAGAACAAGGCAAAGAATGGCAATCATTAAAAAGCTTGCTCGTACAAAGTGGGGAGCAGATGAGAAAGTTCTCAAGAAGTTATATACTGGACGGGTGAGGCCAGTACTGGAATATGGTATTGCAACTTGGGCAAGATCAGCTAAATGAAACTTTAACAAAATAAGTCCAAAATCAAGAAATGCGAATCATAACTGGAAGCCTGAAGACAATGCCTATTAATGAACTAGAAAGCAGAAAAATTTAGAAGATTGACAGACCACCCTATGTATAACAGGTTTAATGGTTTTGGAAAGGGAAGACTGAAGCGTAGCAACTTTGTAGAAACTGCAAAGCGAAAGATTAGGGCAGATCCTATACTTAACATATCAACAGTCAAACCCATTTACAATGCACACAAGTTCCCAGCTTGGAGACAGCGGCAACTGCCTGAGATGATAGAAAACATTCCTGGTATTGAGAAAAAGAACACTCAGAATGAAACTGAAAGAAGAAAAATAACCCTAAACTACATAAAAGAACTTTACCCAAGCAGCAATTGGACCCATGCATATACAGATGGATCAGCCAAAAATTCAATAGAAAATGGAGAAGGAGGAATTCTCCTAAATTTAAAAAATGGAGTGGAAAAAAAGAGTCAGTGACAACAGGAACATTTTCAAGTAATTTCAAAGCGCAGGTAGAGGCTTTGAAAACTGCAGCAGAAATGCTCTTGATGGAGGAAAATAAAGAGAAGCAAATAGCTATCTTCACAGATGCAAAGTCAGCCGTCTCAATACTGAAGAGCAAAAACAGCACAGAACTAGCTGACCTAAGAGCAGCACTCCATGGTATATGCCAGAAATCCAAAAAAGTTGTATTACAGTGGATCCCATCACATTGCAGTATACCTGGAAATGAAGAGGCTGACAGACTAGCAAAAGAGGGCGGACGACTACCACAGCCTGACATAGACATTACCTATAATGAGGCAAACAGGTTCATAAAAAGCACTTATAGAACCAAATCAGAGCATCCAGGACACCAGAAAGATGATGCATATTACAAACTCGACCGAAGAGAACAAGCAGCAATCTTCAGACTCCGCACAGGACATAACAGGCTGAAATACCACTTGTTCAATAAACTGAAGATAGAAGATACCGATGAATGTAACTGTGGAATTGGTAAAATGACAGCTAAACATTTGCTGCAGGAGTGCCCAATATATGCAGAACAGAGAAAGATATTTTGGCCCACACCTGCTTCATTTGAGGACAAGCTCTATGGAGATATCAACAAGCTCAAGTTTACATCAGCTTACGTCTACATTCAGGTTGACATCTAAAGGTGCATGAAGAAGTATTTAGACTGCCACACTTCACACCACAGGTATGTTGGTTACAAAAGCGTCCCAGAGGCACGAAATGGAATATTGCTTGGATAGCAAATCCATTACTTGGAATCAAAAGCTCACTGTGTGGATGTCATCTGCAGACTGCATTCTTCTGGTTTCCAGAAGAACAGCCTATGGTGAACGGAAAGCATAATATACAGAAGTGAGGCTAAGCAACCATGTGCAAGACGTGATGATTCCTTAGGTAAGTCCAGTACCAGAGCGCTGTGTGTCGGCTCTGCAAGTATGGAAGCTTCCTTGGATGGCGGGGAATGTCCATGCTCTGCCCCTGCCTTCCCTTGAGGGCTGACCAGGATGTCTTTGGCTGTTCTATATGGCCAGCTTGGATGGGGAATAACACCACAACAGTGAGAGTCAAACGTCCTAAGAAACCCCCGGGAAGGTTAACCCGGTTAACAAATGCCCGCAGAAGTCGGATGTGATGGCCTAACGGCGCAAGAATGCAGCTCTGCTATAAACAGGCACAACGCAATCACGTCCGGAAAAAAACAACACTCCGGATGAACGCAGAAGAAGACGATATTAATAATCTGATTTTTAACATGCAGCAGATACAATGTGAGTATAAATATAACTAAAACCGAAGTAATGCAAGTCAGCAGATCTCCTGGTCCACTAAGTATACAGATAAATGGCACATCTCTGAAACAAGTTAAAGAATTCAAATATCTTGGAAGTATTATCACAGATGGCGGCGGGGTTACGGACGCAGTTCGTTATCCTGCATACCCACGCTTGAAACAACTGCGTGCGAGTTAGCAGCAGACCGTGTTGCATTGATTTTTGACGACATGGTTGCCAAGCATCTCCTGTAAGGCTCGTTGTAGATAACCTGACACTCTTCACGAAACAGACATGTAGTAACTGTAGATAACCTGACACTCTTCACGAAACCGACATGTAGTAACTGTAGATAACCTGACACTCTTCACGAAACAGACATGTAGTAACTGTAGATAACCTGACACTCTTCATGAAACAGACATGTAGTAACTGTAGATAACCTGACACTCTTCACGAAACAGACATGCAGTAACTGTAGATAACCTGACACTCTTCACGAAACAGACATGTAGTAACTGTAGATAACCTGACACTCTTCACGAAACAGACATGTAGTAACTGTAGATAACCTGACACTCTTCACGAAACAGACATGCAGTAACTGTAGATAACCTGACACTCTTCACGAAACAGACATGCAGTAACTGTAGATAACCTGACACTCTTCACGAAACAGACATGCAGTAACTGTAGATAACCTGACACTCTTCACGAAACAGACATGTAGTAACTGTAGATAACCTGACACTCTTCACGAAACCGACATGTAGTAACTGTAGATAACCTGACACTCTTCACGAAACCGACATGTAGTAACTGTAGATAACCTGACACTCTTCACGAAACCGACATGTAGTAACTGTAGATAACCTGACACTCTTCACGAAACCGACATGTAGTAACTGTAGATAACCTGACACTCTTCACGAAACCGACATGTAGTAACTGTAGATAACCTGACACTCTTCACGAAACCGACATGTAGTAACTGTAGATAACCTGACACTCTTCACCAAACAGACATGTAGTAACTATAGATAACCTGACACTCTTCACCAAACAGACATGTAGTAACTGTAGATAACCTGACACTCTTCACCAAACAGACATGTAGTAACTGTAGATAACCTGACACTCTTCACCAAGCAGACATGTAGTAACTGTAGATAACCTGACTCTCTTCACCAAACAGACATGCAGTAACTGTAGATAACCTGACACTCTTCACGAAACAGACATGCAGTAACTGTAGATAACCTGACACTCTTCACTAAACAGACATGTAGTCACTGTAGATAACCTGACACTCTTCACCAAACAGACATGTAGTCACTGTAGATAACCTGACACTCTTCACCAAACAGACATGTAGTAACTGTAGATAACCTGACACTCTTCACCAAACAGACATGTAGTCACTGTAGATAACCTGACTCTCTTCACCAAACAGACATGTAGTAACTGTAGATAACCTGACACTCTTCACCAAACAGACATGTAGTAACTGTAGATAACCTGACTCTCTTCACCAAACAGACATGTAGTAACTGTAGATAACTTGACACTCTTCACCAAACAGACATGTAGTAACTGTAGATAACCTGACACTCTTCACCAAACAGACATGTAGTAACTGTAGATAACCTGACACTCTTCACCAAACAGACATGTAGTAACTGTAGATAACCTGACACTCTTCACCAAACAGACATGTAGTAACTGTTGATAACCTAATACTCTTAACCAAACCGACATGTAGTAACTGTTGATAACCTAATACTCTTCACCAAACCGACATGTAGTCACTGTAGAACAGGGCAACACCAGCGTGCTAGCAGCAGATCACCTGTGATTACTGAGAATGGAACATTCATGCAGCTGTCCACTGCCCCAGCACTCTCGCAGTGTGTCGGAGGCTAGCAGGATGTTATATATATTATTGTGCGACGACTGCTATAATAATTCTTAGTCTTTGGTGTCTACTTCTATCGTCTAGGGAGCAGCTACCTCTTCACATACACCACAGGTTAATGTTCTATAAAGGTTAACTTACATCGCTGGCTGGCCATCTGGGGCAAATGCACAACAGACCTTGACTGTGGAAACATCATTAAATGTGAGCTGAATTCATCGTAGTAACTTGGTTTAGTGTTCTAGCCTGTCGCAGGACCTATTGAAGGTCTTGATGGTGATATTAATATGACTTGCTCGATATTCTCAAATGCTTGGATGCATTTTTCCAACCTTTCAAAAGGACTCTCTCGGCGTAACTAAATTCTTGTTCTTTCTTTCTTCTGACGTCACCTCCGTTCAGTCACATGATGCTTTGAGGTCGTAGCCTCTTGAGTGCTTTCCCTTTCTTGGGCCTGTCGTTCTGCAGCTGAACTATCATCGCTAATCCTACGTGTCTCATACTATACCACGCTTTCGTGGTGATTGTCACTATTCTATTGTTAACTCTTCTCTAGCCTATTCTTGTCGACTGTCACGTGTACTGTATACCCTATTTTGTTACATGGCAATGGCATGGGTGCCGGTCATTCAGAAAGTAATGACAAACTACTGAACGTAAACTTGCCAAGAGATCACAAAAGCAAAAAATGCTGGTGTTGACGGCAACGTCCTGTAAAGGATATGCAACTAACTTTTTTAAAAACTTTTATAATAACAGAAGTTGGCAGATTGGATAGAGAAATCAAAATCAGATATCAAAATGCTAGTGCACTTCTACATCAACTATCACCCATACTGAAACATCCATACATACCTATGTCAGCAAAACGACAGACAATAAACAGCATTTTCACACCAAGCCTGTGCTATCAATCTCAAACTTGGACATTATCCAAATCACACTTATGCAAAATCAACAACTGTGAGATCAGATGCCTGAGGAGAGCTGCCAACTTAATCCAAGACCGAATAATAAATGTTGTTATCAGACAGACAGTGGGGTCAACACCTTGTGCCACATTTATTGAAAGGCAGAAGATCAAGTGGTTTGGCCATGTTGTTAGAATGCAACACCAGCAACTACCATCACTGGCCCTACACAAAAGATCATCTGCGATAAGACCACGAGGACATCCAAGAAGAAAATGGATTGACAACATCAAAGACATTGTACAATCACACGGAATGACACTACCAGTGCCACTCATTGGGCGTTGGAACGTCAATTATTCCTCCCCGCAATGCTTGACGGCAAAAGTGGAAGATGATGATTATGATGATTTAGAAACACATGCAAAAAAAAAAAAATTAAAAATGTACCTGTCTGTCTATTGCATTGTTTATAACATCATTAGTCAAGTTATTAGATCGTGCCCATTTGACCAGGTGACCCAGCTCTGTATTTTGCTTTGGATCGGTGTCTGGATTCTTCTCTGTGAAAATGGCATTTAAAATTAGAGCAACCACAAAGCCTTACAATGAACAACAAAAATGTACACTAACAAATTACAAATTTTTACTAACAGATATTTGTGCAGCAGACCGTGTCGCGTTGTGTTATAACGTACTGGTATGGAAGCCGGTTGTTCAGAAAGCAATGGCAAACTACTGAACTTAACACTTGCCTAGTACATCAACAGCAGCTGAAAATTGCTGGTGTTGACTGCAACGTCCCGTAAGGGATACGAAAAAAAAAAATTATTATGGTATAACAACATAGTTACCAATAAAGAACTGGTAGAAAAAACATGACCAATTCTAGCGAAACAGGTCAGGAAAACATGCTAGAAATAGATAGCTTATATACTAATTCAATTAATAGTATGCTTAGCTCAGTCTTTATTGGTGATCAATAGGTTAAAGAAATACAGGGAAACCAACAAATCATACGCATAAGAGAACTGGGGTCAGGCCAAGTAAATGACTTAACAGCACTGTTTTAAGGTGTGAAGAATAAGCCTTTACAAATACAAAGTCATAGAATAATAAAGTGTGGTGACCAATTCTCTTCACATTTCCTTCCTAACAGATTAGCTAGTCATGATTTTACAAGGCTGGATCGACCTCAGAACTGCAGTAAGCTGTACAGATGCAATCCTGCCATCACTCTGGGTTTCACTCTCAGAATATCTAAAGACACGAGAATAAATTCAACAATAAACTGAGAAAGTATGTAAAACACACAAATAAGCAGTTGACAGTTTCTTCCTGAGTTAAAGTAATATTCTCTTTAATGAAACACCTCCACCTGATTCAACTCCTGGAAGTGTACGTAGGCCCCCAAAGTGATAGGCTATGCAAGACTACTTCAGTGACACTTGCTGAGATTCCTACCTTTTTCACTGTTATTTACATGTCAGTCTCACAATGTATTGTATTATTTACTATGATGGACTTCCGGTAACCAACATGGTGGTTAGGCATTGAACCGTTAAGGCCTGTGGCATGTTTATGCTTGTAGCTACGGTTTGCAATCGCATTTTCCTCATGTTGGACTGGTAGTACATGGTTCAATCGCCCTGCTACTTAGTGAGTGCGTGGGCAACACTGTGAGCTGTGAAATTTGCATGGAATGCTGTTACATCTGTCCTGTATAGTGACCTGCATGTTCGGAACAATGGGTACCTGCTGTTGCTGAATTGACTGATTTGCCTTGTCGGTTCACGAGTACATTTTTCAGGAGACTCCTGGGAGTAGGCGCTGAAGCTGCGGAGTTCGTGCTTTATGCAACACTTTTAGCAGGTCGCCTTGCGGAAAAAGACCGAACCATGTGAGAAAACCCGAGTCAATGAGGTCTTTCTGGTGACTGCTGAGCCCATCGACGATGAACTGTGGTTTTCGTGGATGACATTTGTGTTGGCATTCTGGCGGCGGCATTATGCATAGTGTACCCGTGCAGGCTGTTGGATTGCCGAGACTCCTGTCTATTCCACTTTTCACATTGGACAGTGGGGAGCATTTTGTGTGATATTCACTGGCACAGGAATGGAGCATAATGGGGACGACCCGTTGCCGTGAAGTTGGAACCTTGACTAACTAACTATTTACTATGATGGTTCATAGGTCCTTTTCTTCACGTCTTTATTACTTTTTTTTGTTATGTTACAAGATATCTTCATTTGATCATTAAAAAAAAAATAACTGCATTTGTTCTCTTAAACTTATGGCGCGCTGATGACAAGATATGGGGTTCAACCAAGTTGGTCTTAAATGTTGACTTCTCATACAGAAAGCAATGGCAAACTACTGAATGAACAATTGGCTATAATATAAACCTGTGGCTGATAGCGATGTCCAGCAAAATTTTACATATGTTCAATGGGAGCTGTGGTAGTGCAGTGTCTGGTACATCTGCCTGTTGGCCCAGCCGCCATGTTGTTGAATCACCTTTGAGGTTGGGATGTTTATTAAGTGACCTGGGCTCCCAGGTCAACCCATTCTAAAATGGGCATTAGGAAATGATGACTGGCATGATAATGAGCACATCACCTATCAAGTGTGGACTGGTCTAAAAATATGAAGCTAGCACCAATTGCACGATGCGCCTCATGGTGTGAGAAAGTATCCTTTACTTTCATCTGATCGAATATTACCCATCATCATCATCATGTGGCAGAATGTGGCTTTCATCACAACCTGCCAGAAAGACCATTGATATTTCGCCATTATCATAATTCACGATGGTTCCAAATGTTGCTGTATGTAGCCGGGGCGCAGTGTTGGGGTGAGTGCCCAACATTGCTTAAATACCCCAGTGAATACATAATCTCTGCAGCAAAAGTCCAACTCCTGGCCTTCACGTGGCGGAACTGTTTTAACTAACAGGAGAAGGGGCGACGGTGAGTTTCTGGCGCCGAAAAATAACCAGTATGCTCTAGATGTGTGTGCACATACATGCATGCACAGACACATGTGTGCGCGCGTACACATCAAAACTCGAGTGAGACCACAGTCTGCTCTAGCAAACAAAGGTGCTGAAGACGGAGGCAACCAGCCAGGAGACGCACCACAGAAATCAGGATGCCACGCAATCACGCAAAATGGAATATGTCGACTGCTGCTAAATGTTATGGTGCTCGCCCTGCTTTGGACCCCCAGGCAGGTGCAGTGCCGGGCCCTATGTCTCGAAAGGGTCCAACCACAACTGCTGGAGGTCCTTATCAGATGTCCTGTGGAGCCAGGGGACATGAGAATAGGACGCATGGCCATACTTAACAAAGACTTAAAATAATGCACTGGAATGCGGAGGGATTCAGCAACAAAAAAATAGAATTAGAAGACATCTTGGACCAAGAAAAAGTAAGCATATGTTGCCTGCAAGAAACTCACCTCAATGAAAATATAGCCTTCAAAATCAGAGGCTACCAGTGTTACCGATCTGACCGAAAGGAGAGGCAAAAAGGTGGGATACTGACCCTTGTAAAAAATAACATCATTGCTTCCCAAATTGAAGTCTACATGGAAGGGTCGGAGTATCAGACACTTAAACTTAAAACAGGTAATACAGACCTACATCTGATCAATTACTACTGTCCAAGTGATCGCCCACAGGCACTGAACACACTACCATTAAAAGGAAAAATGATTGTGTGTGGCGATTTCAACAGCCACTCGCAGAGCTGGGGATATGATCACATGAACCAGAGAGGAGAGAGACTGGAAGACTGGCAGGATGAGAATAGATTCATCTTGATTAACAAGCCGTCCGACCCACATACTTTCTACTCGAGATCATGGCACACTACAACTACACCTGACCTGGCTTTTCATTCACCAGACCTGGAGTGGAAAATTACACGAATTGTTGGGAAACAACTTGGTGGCAGTGGCCAGACTTTCTAACTGTAGAAAATGAGCTAGTAAGTGAAAGCAGCACCCTCTCGAGGTGGAACTACAAGAAAGCAGACTGGGCAATGTACAAGCGTTGCACCAGCATACTGGTTAGAAAGCTGAATACTGAGAAAGACATAAATAAAGTAGTTGAAGAGTTTGGGAAATGCATACTACAGGCAGAATGAGAAACAGTACCAAGAGGAGCCCGTAAACATTATAAACCCTACTCAAGTAGTGAACTGGAACAGCTGCATAATGATGTGGAAGTGTGTAGAAAGCAAGCAGAGGGCAAACCCAGTCACGATGTTCCCCAGGGCGGAGTCTTGTCCTTCACACTTTTTCTAATCTTCATCAATGAACTTGTTGTCCATCTACCGCATGGAATTAAAGCGGCAATGTACTCAGATGACCTGGTTTTATGGAGCACAAATGAACATGCATCAGTGGCCACTAAATTGCTACAAAGAGCTGTAGATGCATTTTCTGCATGGGCAAATAGATGTGTCAGCATAAAGACTGACAAGTGCAGCACCACAGAAGAAAAATAGCCATCCTGAGACAGCTAAGTGGAACCACATGGGGAGCAAATGGGAAAATACTTAGCAAAGTTTACCAACAGAGCATACAACCACATCAGGAATATGGGTCAACTGCGTGGTGTTCAGCATCAAAAACCACACTACAAGAGCTGGACAAGGTGCAAAATCAAGTACTTAGATTCACCACAGGAGGGATGAGATCAACCCCTATAGTAGAAATGGAGAAGAGCACTGAATGAACGCAGAGATACGAAAAAGCTAATACAAGCAGAAAAGTTCCTCAGCTTGCCAGGCCACCCTATGAAGAACAGATTTGAAAACCTAGCTATGGGGCGGTTAAAAAGAAGTAGTTTTATCCACCAGGCCAAACGACTCTGCAGAGAAACCACCGATCTGCCCACAGTTGGTATCCCCTAACAATTATTCCAGAGTGAACTCCATGGAAAGATGAGCATAGACTATCATTACAAATCCAGACAAAAGTGAGAGGAATATTTGATAAGGAAGAACAGAACAGTGTATAGTGCAGAACAGCCACTCTCAGTTTCCTTGATGAAGAATATCCACAGGACCTCTGGATCTGAGTCTACACAGATGGGTCAGCACAAAATGCTGTTCGAAATGGAGGAACGGGAGTGTACATAGAATACCCAAATAATACTAGGGACACGGCCAGAGTACCAACAGGAAAGTACTGCCATAACTATGATGCTGAAATTGAGGCAATCAAGAAAGCAACAGAGAAATTACTAAATACCAGCCATGGTACACAACCTGTGGTGCTATTGACAGTTACAAAATCAGTTCTCGAGGTGCTCCTGTCTGGGAAATTGCCAGTACTAAGGACACTACTTTCTGAACTTAGCAGTCAGCATAAGGTCACCATATAATGGATACCATCCCACTGTGGAGTACCCGGAAACGAGAGAGCTGATCGATTGGCTAAGGAAGGAGCAAAGGAAGAACAGCCTGATGTGCCCGTTACATACCACCAAAAGAAAAGAATGATCACATCAGTCAGAAAGCCACCAAAACCTACTCAAGATGACTACCACATTATGGACAGACCAGAACAAGTCATTATTCTGCGCCTCAGAACAGAACACAATTTATTACGCAACCACATGTATCAACCAATCATGTGCCATGCCGGAAAGCGTGGGCGGTCATGATTCGCCATTTCACTCGATCACCAGAGTCTTGGATCAGCTCAGTGTTCTTGTCTCGTCCATGCCACGTGGCCAAGCCTTCCAGGTATTTTCCTCTCGGTCTTCCTCTTGGTCTGTTCCCCTTGAACTTGCCAGTTGTCACTAAGTTCTCCAATCCATTTCTTCTAATAACATGTCGAAAAAAATTTTGACTATGTCTAATTTACTCTTTTAGGTTTGCCAAATCCATTATTTTGTCTTCATTATACAGAGCCCTCTAACTCCAGTATTAATTCGTATTATTGAACCTCATATCTTACCCTGAATTATCGGGAACCTTATAATATGTCCAGGGTAGTAGTGAACTCTTTATTTGAGTCATGTACTCAATTTGTGCAAACCGCACCTTTCTTAATTCTTGGTGACAATTTACTCCCTTAAACCCATAATCTATAACTGAATACCCTTCAATATATCTACTTTCTTACTTATGAGCTCAGAGGTTGAGGCTTTGAAAACAGCAGCAGACAAGCTCTTGATGGAGGAAAATAAAGAGAAACAGATCCAAAGTCAGCTATCTCAATACAGAAAGGGCAAAAACACCATAGAACTAGCAGATATAAGATTGCACTCCATGGATTATGTCAGAAATCCAAACAAAGTTGTAATACAATGGATCCCATCATATTGCAGTATACTTGTAAGTGAAGAGGCTGACAGATTGGCAACAGAGGACGGACGACTACCTCAGCCTGACATAAACATAACCTATAATGAGGCAGAGGTTTATAAAAAGCACTTATAGAACAAAGTGGGAATCAGAGCATCCAGGCCAACAGAAATATGATTCTTATTACCAACTTGAGTTTAGTGAACAAGTAGCAATCTTCAGACTGTAATACCAATTGTTCAATAAACTAAAGATAGGAGATACTGATGAATGTAATTGTGGAACTGGTAAAATAACAGCTAGATATTTCCTGAAGGAGTGTCCAATATATGCAGAACAAATAAAGTTATTTTGGTCTACCCTCCTTCATTTGAGGACAAACTATGTGGAGCTGCAAGTTGACTGCTGCTTTTTAAAATTATATTCAAGTTGACATCTGAAGGTGTATGAAGAAGAATGTTCCTAGCCTGCCACACCTCATGCCACAGGTATGTTGGCAGAGAAGTGTCCCAGTGGCACAAAATAAAATATTTCTTGGCAAGCAAATCCATTAAGTGGAAAGTCCGAGTTGAAAGCTCATTGTGTGGGCGTAATCAAAGATGGATAAAATGTTTCAGTGGTTATGAAATGGAATATTGCTTGGCTAGTGAATCCATTATGTGGAAAGTCTGAATTAAAAGCTTGCTGTGTGGATATCATCTGCAGACTGCATTCATCATATTTCTGGAAAAGCAGCCTGTGGTGAAGAGAAGACCCAATATATGGAAGTGAGGCTAAGCAGTCTTGTGCAGGACAGGGCGATTTCTTGGGTGAGCCCAGTACCTGGGTGATATGTGTCGGCTCTGAAATTATGGAAGCCTCCTCAGATGGCAGGGAATTCCCATGGTCTGCCCCTACCTTCCCTTGAGGGCTGGCCGGGATATGTTCAGCTGTTATAAATGGGCCAGCTTGGATGGAGGGTTGAAGATGACACCACAACATTGAGAGTGGGACGTACTACGAAACACCCAGGCAGTTTAACCCTGTCAATAAATGCCTGAAGAAATCTGATGTCCGTCAAAAGGAGCAAATATTGCAGCTCTGCTGTAAACAAACAGAATGCAATTACATCCAAAACACACATTTTGGATGAATGAAGAAGAAAAAAACAATGCTGCCTCTTGGTTTTAAACAGGCCCCAATAACCATGAAGGTTGTCAAACTATTCCAGTCTATGCCAATATCTATTTGTGTACTCAAGAGGCACTAAAGATTTGTTCAAGTTTAAGTTTAATTTGTAACAAATAGATATATGAAGCAGTATCAGTACATACAGGATATTGGGCATGTTAAGTTGGTAGGAAACTCCAATGGTATAAGCATGGTCGGGCGTGGGTTTGACGCATGGGCTCATCTCATTCTTAAGTGAGGAAAAGATTGGCCACCTCTCCAAAATGTGATGGTCCTATTCCACCAGAGACCCATGGCAGGAAACAGCTTCAGGACAAATTGTAAAGAATGTTATATACAGGATTATCATAGTTAGCGGGGGTGTCTAAATGCAAACAAGAGAGAATAAGATTCAAAACTGCAGTACAAGCATGCAAGGGATTGAAAGCTGTGGCAAAATGATGAAAGTAAAATCAGCGAAGTCAAATATTTCATTTCTCTGACATAGGTTTTAAAAAAATCTTTATGTTTTCTGGTAAAGATAAATAATGTTCTATCACACAATGCTAAAAAGGGATTAACAAAACATCAGTGTGGGAAAAGATATAGACAAAGCAAACTGAACATAAAATAAATTACCTAAAAGAATTTGTAACCTGTGGGCCAGTAAGTTACTCTTCTGGCCCTTTTCTCTGTCAAATGCTGCTTTGATATGCTTGATATTTTGCCACTTGCTGTGACCTGCTTGAAGATGGCTACTGGTGTGAATCTGGTGAACACAAACAACTCTGGATGCTACTGTTGTCTTCTGATGGATGATATTTAATGACAAAGCAATGCCATGCATCATGCGTTGACTTGAATCGCCAGCCTTCAGCAAGTGTAACATGTTTCTTGATGAACCATAAAGTTTCATGTTGATGCATCCATGGAAACTAGCTAAACACCTGGAAGTCATGTCTGCCTTTGATTCAATTTCTGAAAAGACAAAACCACAGCTCACATGAAGTTTTAATAATGCATATCTTCTGTAGATAAAAAAACCAATTTGAATAACAAAGACAAACAATAGATTGCACGATTTATGCTTGGCATATTTCACTGCATCTCATCAGGTATATACTGCAAAAATTACACAACATTAAACTAAAGTCATTAAATAAATTCTTCAACACATACACAAGAAGAGGTTCTAACATGCGAACCACAAATTGAAGAACCTACATTTGAAGAAATCCTATATGTAATCACACGACTTAAAAACAATAAGGCAACTGGGACTGATGGAATTGCTGTTGAATTTATAAAGGCAGGTGGCCATGCATTACATCTAAAGCTATACGAACTAATAATAAAAATCTGGAGGACAGAAGAATTACCCCATGACTGGAAAGAGTCATTATTGATACCTATCTTTAAGAAAGGAGACAAGTTCCAATGTGGAAATTATAGAGGAATATCACTACTGTCCACAAGCTATAAGATACTATCCGCAGTATTACTAAATAGACTAAAACCATATTCAGAAGACATATTAAGTGACTACCAGGCGGGTTTTAGACAAAACAGATCAACAATAGATCAGATATTTATCTTACGACAAATAGCCGAGAAACATTGGGAATATAAAAGAGATCTCCATAACATTTTTGTGGATTTTAAAAAGGCTCATGATAGTGTCCATAGGAATAGTCTATGGAATGCTATGCAGGAATTTGGAATACCAAGGAAGTTAATCAACATGACCAGACTATGCATGGAAGATACTTATAATATAGTAACATATAAAGGCAGGAAATCAGACCCCTTCCAAATAACATCTGGCTTGAAACAGGGTGATGCACTATCGCCGCTACTCTTCAATCTGGCTCTAGAGAAAGTTGTAAGGAAGGTAAAGGAGGAATGTGATATTGGAGGAACATCCAAGCTGCTTGGTTATGCAGATGATATAGATATTATAGGGCAAAGTGAACAAAAGACATTGGAAATATTGACTCACTTAAAGGAAAAAGCCCAACAGATGGGGCTGGTTATCAACCAAGATAAGACAGAATATATGGTAATTTCAAGAGACGGAATGGCTAGAAACTCTGGCCACATACAAATAGATAATATGACCATTAAAAGAACGGAAACATACAAATACCTGGGTACGATCTTCAACTGCTCCAACATCATAAGGGAAGAAATACAAACTAGAATCAACTCTGGAAATAAGATATACTATGCACTACAACATCTACTAAAATCAAAGGCGCTATCTCGTAACACCAAAATCACAATATACAAAACACTGATCAGACCAGTTGTGCTGTATGGCTCTGAAACCTGGAGTACAACGAAAGGAGACGAAGCCTTGTTACAAACCTTTGAGAACAAAATTTTAAGACGCATCTTTGGACCCATTAGGGATACACAAAGTGGAGAGTGGAAAAGAAGAAGTAACAAAGACATTTATGATCTGTTTAAGTTCCCGCTAATCACTGGTATCATGAAGGCTAATAGACTACAATGGCTGGGGCATATAGAAAGAATGGAAGATAATAGGGAAACA
Organism: Cepaea hortensis; assembly: GCA_963921405.1. NCBI lineage: Eukaryota > Metazoa > Mollusca > Gastropoda > Stylommatophora > Helicidae > Cepaea > Cepaea hortensis. The sequence goes on along the minus strand of OY992878.1, from coordinate 103,027,876 downwards.
AAACTCGCTTACACTCAGGAAATAAATGACCGTAGACCCCGAGGTAGACCAAGAAGGCGGTGGAGAGATAATACATGTACAGACCTACAAGCACTTGGAATCAACGACTGGCAAGAGAAGGTCCACCAGAGAGACGAATGGAGACGGATTGTATATGCAGCAAAGAACCTCAATGGCTCGGAACGCTGAAGAAGAAGAACAACACATATACAACACACATATTCACACAATAATTGCAACTGTGCAAAAGAAGCAAATACTTGACAATTAAACCAGATATTACTGCGCTAGACAGATATTTTAACTCAAAATCTGTGTTAAATGTGGTCACAGAGACTTTCTTTGATGTAGATTTTATAGTTATGCAGATTAAGTATTTAAATTATCCAATTAATTGATTTTCAAATATAACAATATGTTGAAGGATCATCTTGGTATGTATCTGCATTTGAGTGCTGCAAGTTGAATCTACCTTGCTATTAATTTTCTTAATTATTTTCAGTAGCAGTTCAAAGCATGAGACATTAGGCTTATCGTACAATAATCTCCACAAACTACTGCATTCTACCTTTCAAAGTAAAGAAATATAGGGAGACCTAAAACACATGAATAAAAGCTCAGAGGCACATGAATCATATGGGAAAGACACCAAAGGAACTACAAGTTACAGTAAACTATAGGATGTGTCAGCATGTAAAGGTTGAGGGCCTATGCTTTATTGGGGGACAAAAGACAAAATTCTGTGACATGACCATCGGCAGGTAAGGAATGCCATAAACCTCCCCCTTACCCCCTGCTGTCTTGCAGGATTCAGATTCATCTCTTGGACAAAAGCTAGCATAATTAAACTGTAGACAAACTGGCAGAAGTCAAGGAGAAATAAATCATTGATAAATTATGATGTGTGAGCTTACACAATTTCAGGTAAACATAAATGAACGATCCATAAGAGAAGCCATTTCCTGGTAGGGAAAGTGACATGACCAGGTGAATGTACTCTGCCAACAATTGACTGAGTGCAAAAGAATCACAACACTTAAGAAATGAAGAGACTGAATACTAACATCTTAGGAAGAAGTAGAATTAATTACATCTGACAACGTTAAACTTAATCCATTTTGAAGGTGAGAACTACCAATGAGGTGTAGCCTTTTTATGGATCTGCAAAAGTCTAAAATTTATCAAAGGGTACTAGGTAGTGTCAGAATATTACTAGTAAATTTGAAAGACAGGAACCTGATATTATCATCACACAAACATAAGCCTCAACAGCAGAAAAACAATGAAAGACAGCTGTGATATACATTATTTTCACAAACGCAACATGCTGTAATTTCCCGTCTGCATTTAAAACCTGAACACCACAACAGGATTGGTTGTTCCACAATTGTACGATCCAAGATTTAATATACCCATTGGCAATGAAAAACGTGAACCGGAAAAGGCACTGTATAAATAGCAGTGGACATCCGGAAGACAGCCTGTTTTGTTTACCATCCAAGCAGAGGAACCAGGAGATTCGATGAGCGAAGGGAGTGATAATCTCTTCAAAATCAACTTACCGAAGATAATTTAGTATAAGTTAGATAGACGAAGAAAAACATCAGCCCACGGCATCGCTTTGGAAAAATCTTAATCCTGGCGCCGAAGTGTGGAAAAAATTCATTTTACATGAAAGGTAAACAGTAATAATTTATTTTAAATCTTAGATTAAGTGTGAGACTTTTTCCTAGAAGAAGAATTGATAAGTCGACTTGTTGAACACGTGGTGAGTTCTTAAGAAGTTAATTATAATATAGTTAATTGTTATAGTTTATATATAAACTGTACATTAAGAATAACCATAGTGAGTTTTATTTTCTCCCAAAGTAAACAACTGATGTAATGTATAAGAATTAGTCCACGTTGTACATTTATTTCTTAAGCAATTCAATCTACAATGATTTGGAATGGTGAGTTCTTAAGAATTTAATCTAGTACAAACTAAATAATATTATATTCAGTTATCATAGTCATAAGATAAACTGTACATTAGGAGAAAACTATAGTGTTTATTTTCTCACAGCTAAAGAACTTAGTTAATGTATAAAACATTAGACACATGTTACACATTTTATTTCTTAAGCATGAAACTCAATCTACAATGAATTAGAGTAACTTAAGACTTAAGAAAGCTCAGAATTCTTAGTACAGTGGTAAGTACATAGGGTACATGTGCCCACTGGTAAGATTTAAAACTAGTTTACCTGTGCCAGCACTGATAGAGAAATTAGTGGAATAGTTAGTTAGTCGACAGATCATCCTCGTTGCACATCGAACCATTCAGTCCATAAGTGCTCGGATCCCCTCCTCAGCAAATCCTGCAGTTCTGTGTTGGTTTATCAATCTTCTTTGGCTTCCTGCGTAGTGTTCTTGTTTGGCCACCCCTCTTTTAATTTGCTGCTCTAGCAGTCTGGCCATTGTTGTAGATTCACAGTCATCACTTGGTTCTCGCAAAAGTCTCACATCACGTAGAGCATTCAGAATGTCAGCCTGGTCCATGGCGCGTCCGCCCTCCACAGTAGCCTCACCTGCGAGCTTGTCAGCCCGCTCATTTCCTTGTACTCCCGCATGCCCTGGCACGAAGATGAAACTAATCTTTGCCAGCCGAGACCGCTTCAGAGGCAGCAACCATTCTCTTCGGATCGACCCCTCCTCTATCCTCTTGATCATGTTCATTGAGTCGCTAAGGAAACAAGCCCTGGTGAATGGCTGTGTCTCGAGCCATGTTATTGCTTTACTTACTGCCATGACTTCCATGGTCAGGCTACTTGTGGTTTCAGTGAAAGCACCAGAGTCCTCCTTCACAATTCTCCCTCCGGCCCGAGCTGTAAAGGCCCATGAGCTTCTCACATGTCGGACGACCGACCCATCTGTGTAGATGACCGCGTCACCGTCTAGCGAATTCTCAACAATCAACGCTTGTACTTCAGCCTCAACAGCAGCCGGATTTTCTTGTCTGCATTTTCTATCTAGTTGGATGCAAACTGAAAAGGATGTGCAGAAGTCTGTTGGCACTTGCACCCACTCCTCGCCAGGTTCTAAGTCCTCAAGTGAACACACCTGTTGAAGAATGCCTTCGGCTTGACCCATCCACGACCGTCCTCTTTTTAACCTGCTGCCCTTCACCTTCCTAATTTCACTATGCAGTGGATGTTGTGTGTTTGCGTTAATTCTGAGGTAGGCGCGTGCCCTGCAAACTTCTATTCTCTCTTCAATGGTTGGAAAATCAAGAAGGTAGCGCATCGCCCTGCATGCTGTATCTCTTGTACATCCAAGAATAATGCGCATAGCTTCATTCTGTATCCTTTCCATCCTTTCTATCTGCTTATGGCTGAGAGTCAAGATTGCCATTGCATACTCCAAAACAGACATGACCAGCCCCTCGTACAGAAGACATAGATGGCGCTGCTCAGTTTGCTGCCGCCATCACCCGCATCGCTGCCAAACCCCGCTTGGCCTTTGTTATCACCTGGTCTATGTGCACATTATAAGCAAGGCTTCGATCAAACCGTATCCCCAGGTAATTCATTGCCTGCGTTCTTTCCACCGTCTCTGAACACAGCATTACAGTTGGTGTTGGATTGTTGACAATATGATTATTCAACGAGAACCAAGTCACTGTTGCCTTTGTTGGGTTGACCATTGCCCCAGCTTCATCACACCAAGTACTTATGCGATTGAGTTCGGTTTGTAGTTCCCCAGCAACCTCCTCTCTATCCTTACCCTGACGATACACTAAAACATCATCGGCATATGACAATGTCCTGCCAGGTCCAGTGATCTGCTCACTGGTGATTCTCACTGTGTAGGCGTTGAACAGTACCGGAGATAATGGTGATCCCTGTGGTAGGCCAGGATATATTGTTATTGGTTCCGAAGTCCAACTGCCACATCTAAAAACTACTTTCCGTTGGAAGAGGGCTGCAGCGATCCAACTAAGGAGGAATGGGCTTACGTTTAGTTCAAGAAGCTGAAACATTAAAAAATCCAGTGGTACTCTGTTGTATGCGACCTCAAGATCAATCGCTGCAGCAACGGTTTCAGTGCCTGAGTGGAAACCTTCATAGACATCATGGGCAAAGACTGCTGCATTGGTCCAGGTTTCTCTTTTTGGATGGTACCCACCCAGGGTAGGTGGGAAAACACCTTGCCTCTCTAGTTGGCTTGATATTTTCCTGGCAATTACCTTCTCCAGCAGCTTGCCTATTGTATTCTGCATGGTTATAATTCGATATCCCTGAATTTTTGTGTGGTCTTTGTCAGGCTTCGGCAAGGGAATCAGATAGCTGTGTAACCATTCCTCCTTGATGCTAGCACTCCCTATACTGTTGTTGTACATGTCTGCTAGTTTCTCTAGCTCATTGTCGGTACACCTATTTATGTCGTCGTATCTTATGCCATCAGGACCTGGAGCACTGTTTTTTGATCGTCGAAGCACAGCCTTGATTTCTTTCACTGTCACTGTGTCTTCATTCAAAGTGTTCTGGGCCTTACATCTGTCTGAGGTGACCTCCTTGGCCAGATTTCAACCTCCCATGTCTGTCTGGTTGCTCTGCTCAAGGTAGCGTTCAAAGAGGGCTGTGCCCTTGTCCTCGTCAGTCCTCTGCCAGATGAGGTCAGCACCTTGGAAGTCAGAAATGCTCTTATTCTTGACTACACCACTCATGCTTTTATGTAGTCGCCAGAACAATTTCAGTGACTTGTCTGTGCTTACTCTTTGACACACCTCTGCCCATTTTTCGCTTTTAACCACCGTGACCAGTTTTTTGAAATAGCTTACTTTTGTGTGCATCTCTCTTTCTAAGTGCAAGCAGGGACTAGGATGACCAGCTCTGTTCTTCTTGGCATTTTGCCATCTCCTTACAGCACTACGCTTATCCAACCAAGCCTTCTCCACCTCGAAACTCCACCACGGTGGCTGCTCCCAGCTTTTTTTCCTTTTCTTCCTGCCCTGAAACGTTCTGCGCTTGTCACGTCTTATTTTACTCACCACATCTTGCCCTGTACTGTCATACTGGAACGTCTTTACCTTTAGCTTGTGCTGCCTGGTTCTGCCTTTCTCCACCAATATGCTGTAGCATTAGTGGAATGTGTATAGTCAAGTAGATTGAGCACATTAGTCAGTAGATTTACTTTTTGACATGAGCACATGGACAAACAAATAGTTTCCTTATAATTCATGAACCCATGCGGTGAGTCAAATGTATTTTCAATGTTGTAAACATATGGAATTAATGTTTGTGCCACATCATAATAATACTTAGTCAACCGGCATGTTAGAATGGTTAAGATTCATAATGCCTGAATATGGATTGAGTATATCACATAAATTGTATGTATTTGATGAGGTGACTCCTGGATGTCATGTTGTTAAATCCTGGGTGAATTTCATAAGTGTGACTAATGATCAAATGTCTATGTCATTGAAGAACATGCTTGTGTCATGTGTTGTTCATCATTGTTAAACAGATGCGAATGTATCATTTGATAAAACCCATCAGCATGCATGACTAAATATCCAGGAAATAGTATAAGTTAGGTTGAAGGATGGGATTCCCTTGTAATGTCATTCTTGTTGAATCTGTGAATGTATTCTGTGTAAAGCACCTACATAGGCATGATGTCATTCCTACAGATATGATGTGTATGATGAGTGATGGTGAAAGGAGATATTTCATTGTGATATCAATGATGGTAAACATTTTAAGTTATCATTGGGAAATCACCCACCTTACATGCCAGTATGAAGGATGTGTGCTGAATGATTCCTATATGATCACCCATACCAATATGAATGTGTCTATAGACTGAGTGAAATGATCATCCCTACATATGAATGATGTCTGAGATGAGTGAATTGACCCCACATGCAAAGATGGATATGTTGACTGATGCATGAGGAATTTGAGTGAGTGAGTGAAGTTACAGGCTGAGAGAGAGGGAGCATAGGCCAACAGTCAATCTCAGGATAGCCAGCAACTTTGATGTGGAATGCCATGACTAACACCAGAAACTAGTTCGGCGTAACCCATAAACTAAATAATAATTTAGTAAATTCCAGCGCATAACAACACTTTGTATAAAATATCATTCATGCTATAATCATCTAGTTTTGTGGGCTAAGCACGACAGAAACCATACCATACATTACGCATAGTACCAGCATCTGTGTTTGTAACTTAAGCAAAATCCCACTTTGCAGATCGTGTCCCTCCTGTTAACACATATGATGACTGTAACGTATTGATAGCAAGCCGTCCAGGCGATGAGGACAGTGCTATTGATCTGGCGCTGGTTTCACCTTCACTCACTACAGTGTGTAGATTGGTGAGTAAAATAAGACGTGACAAGCGCAGAAAGCTTCAGGGCAGGAAAAAAATCTGGGTGCTTGGTGGAATTTCGAGGTGGAGAAGGCTTGGGTGGATAAGCGTAGTGCTGTAAGGAGATGGCAAAATGCCAAGAAGAACAGAGCTGGTCATCCTAGTCCCTGCATGCACTTAGAAAGAGAGATGCACACAAAAGTAAGCTATTTAAAAAAAAACTGGTCAAGGTGGTTAAAAGCGAAAAATGGGCAGAGGTGTGTCAAAGAGTAAGCACAGACAAGTCACTGAAATTGTTCTGGCGACTACATAAAAGCATGAGTGGTGTAGTCAAGAATAAGAGCATTTCTGACTTCCAAGGTGCTGACCTCATCTGGCAGAGGACTGACAAGAACAAGGGTAAAGCCCTCTTTGAACGCTATCTAGAGCAGAGCAACCAGACAGACATGGGAGGTCGGAATCTGGCCAAGGAGGTCACCTCAGACAGGTGCAAGGCCCAGAACACTTCGGATAAAGACACAGTGACAGTGAAAGAAATCAAGGCTGTGCTTCGACGATCAAAAAACAGCGCTCCAGGGCCTGATGGCATAAGATACGGCGACATCAATAGGTGTACCGACAATGAGCTAGAGAAACTAGCAGACATGTACAACAACAGTATAGGGAGTGCTGGCATCAAGGAGGAGTGGTTACACAGCTATCTGATTCCCTTGCCGAAGGCTGACAAAGACCACACAAAAATTCAGGGATATCAAATTATAACCATGCAGAATACAATAGGCAAGCTGCTGGAGAAGGTAATTGCCAGGAAAATATCAAGCCAGCTAGAGAGGCAAGGTGTTTTCCCACCTACCCTGGGTGGGTACCGTCCAAAAAGAGAAATCTGGACCAATGCAGCAGTTTTTGCCCATGTCTATGAAGGTTTCCACTCAGGCATTGAAACCTTTGCTGCAGCGATTGATCTTGAGGACGCATACAACAGAGTACCATTGGATTTTTTAATGCTTCAGCTTCTTGAACTAAAAGTAAGTCCATTCCTCCTTAGTTGGATCGCTGCAGCCCTCTTCCAACGGAAAGTAGTTTTTAGATGTGGCAGTTGGACTTCGGAACCAGTTCAGTTATTCAGTTATCAGTTGGGGTGTCTTCATTGCACTCCGTTCATGTCCATAGGTGCTCAGATCCTCCCCCCAGCATATGCATCAGCGTCCGGTGGCTAATAGTGCCAGTTCTGTGTTGGTTGACGAGGCGCTTTGTTTTCCCGATGTACCTCTCGTGTCTGGCTGTGCCGATTCTTACTCCCAGGTCTTTCATCCTGGACAGCGATGTGGAATCACTGACGTCAAAGTCCTCTGTTCTCGCCATATCTTTGAGGACGTTAATAACATCGGCACGATCTATAGGTTGGCCATCTACAGCGGTTGCAGAGCCAGCCAGTTTGTCAGCTCGTTCATTTCCCTCGACTCCCGCATGTCCCGGGAAGAAGATTAAGGTGACTTTACGGACACCAGACTTCCGCAGCGACTCAGTCCACTGTCTACGTACAGATCCAGCTTCGACCTTCTGAATCATGCTCATTGAATCACTTAGTACACACACGTTGGTATAATGCTGTGATTCCAGCTACATGAAAGCCTGTGTAACTGCCATCACCTCCATCGTCATGCTGCTCGTGGTCATAGAGTGGGCGCCACTGGATTCTTGAACGGTTTGGCCCGCTGAACGGGCTGTAAATGCCCACGCACTTCTCTGCTGCTTTACAACAGATCAATCTGTATAGATGAGCACTTCGGGGCTATCTGAGTGTTCATAGATGAGCACGTTAACCTCTGCATTGACAGCGGCAGGGTTCTGCTCTCTGCACCGTCTGTCGAGTGTGATACTGCAGGAGAAAGTTCACTTAAAAGCTGGAAACACCGGCACCCATTCCTTGCCGGCGTTGATACTGGTAAGACTGCAGACCTGTCTGACGACATCTTCCGCCCGACCCATTCATGATTTGCCCCTCTTTAGCCTGTCACCCTTTTCTCTGAATATAGCGTCATGCAGAGGGTGCTGCTCATCTGCACTTATTTTTAAGTATGCACGAGCTCTCCAGATCTTGATCCTGTGTTCCATTGTCGGGAAGTCAAGGAGGTATCTTATTGCTACACAGCTGGTGTCTCTCGTGCAGCCCAAAATGATGCGCATAGCTTCGTTTTGTACCTTTTAAAGTCTTCCAATCTGTGTAGGGCTGACAGTGAGGATGGCCAGGGCATACTCGATGCGTGAAAGCACAAGTCCTTGGAACAGAAGTATTAGCTGTCTTTGGTTGATATTGGCAGTCGCCATGACTCTCAATGCTGACAAACCTTTTCGAGCCTTCGTTATGACATAATCGACATGATCCCTGAAGGACAGGTTACGATCAAGCCTCACGCCAAGATATGTCATTGACTGGGTTCTACTCAAAATGCTCCCATCCATTCTTACTGCCGGCAAATCTGTTTTCACAATATGGTTGTTTAGTGAGAACCATGTAACCGATGCCTTTGCAGGGTTGACAAGGGCATCGGCATCAGCACACCATGAGGAAATTTGATCTAGTTCGCCCTGCATATCATTGGCAACCGCCTGTCTATCTCGACCCTGCCGATACACGAGGATGTCGTCAACGAATGACAGAGTCCTACCCCTCCCGTCCAACTGTTGTTCAGTGATCGGCACCGTATACACGTTGAATAGTACTGGTGACAGTGGTGAACCCTGCGGCAATCCTGGACATATCGTTATCGGCTCAGAAGACCAACTTGGAACCAACAACAATATATCCTGGCCTACCACAGGGATCACCATTATCTCCGGTACTGTTCAACGCCTACACAGTGAGAATCACCAGTGAGCAGATCACTGGACCTGGTAGGACATTGTCATATGCTGATGATGTTTTAGTGTATCGTCAGGGTAAGGATAGAGAGCAGGTTGCTGTGGAATTACAAACCGAACTCAATGGCATAAGTACTTGGTGTGATGAAGCTGGGGCAATGGTCAACCCAACAAAGGCAACAGTGACTTGGTTCTCGTTGAATAATCATATTGTCAACACTCCAACACCAACTGTAAAGCTGTGTTCAGAGACGGTGGAAAGAACGCAGGCAATGAATTACCTGGGGATACGGTTTGATCGAAGCCTTGCTTATAATGAGCACATAGACCAGGTGATAACAAAGGCCAAGCGGGGTTTGGCTGCGATGCGGGTGATGGCGGCAGCAAACTGTGAGCAGCGCCATCTATGTCTTCTGTACGAGGGGCTGGTCATGTCTGTTTTGGAGTATGCAATGGCAATCCTAACTCTCAGCCGTAAGCAGATAGAAAGGATGGAAAGGATACAGAATGAAGCTATGCGCATTATTCTTGGATGTACAAGAGATACAGCATGCAGGGCGATGCGCTACCTTCTTGATTTTCCAACCATTGAAGAGAGAATACAAGTTTGCAGGGCACACGCCTACCTCAGAGTCAACGCAAACAAACAACATCCACTGCTTAGTGAGATTATGAAGGTGAAGGGCAGCAGGTTAAAAAGAGGAAAGTCGTGGATGGGTCAAGCCGAAGACTTCTTCAACGGGTGTGTTCACTTGAGGACTTAGAACTTGGCGAGGAGTGGGTACGAATGCCAACAGATTTCTGTATGTCCTTTTCAGTTTGCATGCAACTAGACAGAAAATCCAGCTGCTGTGGAGGCAGAAGTACAGGCTTTGATCTTCAAGAATTCTTTGGAGGGTGATGTTGTCATTTACACAGATGGGTCGGTCGTTCGATGAGTGAGAAGTTCATGGGCTTTTACGGCTCAGGCCGGAGGAAGAATTGTGAAGGAAGATTCTGGTGCTTTTGCTTTGACCACAAGTAGCCTGATTATGGAAGTCATGGCAGTAAATAAAGCAATAACATGGCTCGAGACACCGACATTCACTAGGGCATGTTTCCTTAGTGACTCAATGAGCATGCTCAAGAAGATAGAGATGGGGTGGATCCGAAGAGAGGGGCTGTTGTCTCTGGAGCGGTCTCGGCTGGCAAAGATTAGTTTCATTTTCGTGCCAAGGCATGCGCGTGTATGAGGAAATGAGCGGGCTGACAAGCTCACAGAGTTCATTCCAGTACACCATTCGTGTTGGTTAATGTTTATGCCCGCAATGCGAGTGTGGACGCCCAGAAGTGGCAGTGCTTAAGTGGCATATTAGGCCACGAGAGAAATGTTATTTTCTGTGGTGACTTCAGCGCTAAAGGCAGATCATGGGGAAACACTTCCTCCAATACACAAGGGGAGGAGCTCGAGACTGCACTGGAAACCATCGACCTGGTTTGTATCAACAGTGGCTGTGTCACCAGGACAGCAAGCCGTCCAGGCGATGAGGACAGTGCTATTGATCTGGCGCTAGTTTCACCTTCACTCACTACAGTGTGTAGATGGGGTGTCCTAGGACACCATGGCAGCGACCACCACCCATGCAGCATATTGGTGGAGAAAGGCAGAACCAGGCAGCACAAGCTAAAGGTAAAGACGTTCCAGTATGACAGTACAGGGCAAGATGTGGTGAGTAAAATAAGACGTGACAAGCGCAGAACGTTTCAGGGCAGGAAGAAAAGGAAAAAAAGCTGGGAGCAGCCACCGTGGTGGAGTTTCGAGGTGGAGAAGGCTTGGTTGGATAAGCGTAGTGCTGTAAGGAGATGGCAAAATGCCAAGAAGAACAGAGCTGGTCATCCTAGTCCCTGCTTGCACTTAGAAAGAGAGATGCACACAAAAGTAAGCTATTTCAAAAAACTGGTCACGGTGGTTAAAAGCGAAAAATGGGCAGAGGTGTGTCAAAGAGTAAGCACAGACAAGTCACTGAAATTGTTCTGGCGACTACATAAAAGCATGAGTGGTGTAGTCAAGAATAAGAGCATTTCTTACTTCCAAGGTGCTGACCTCATCTGGCAGAGGACTGACGAGGACAAGGGCAAAGCCCTCTTTGAACGCTACCTTGAGCAGAGCAACCAGACAGACATGGGAGGCCGGAATCTGGCCAAGGAGGTCACCTCAGACAGATGCAAGGCCCAGAACACTTCGGATGAAGACACAGTGACAGTGCAAGAAATCAAGGCTGTGCTTCGACGATCAAAAAACAGTGCTCCAGGTCCTGATGGCATAAGATACGACGGCATAAATAGGTGTACCGACAATGAGCTAGAGAAACTAGCAAACATGTACAACAACAGTATAGGGAGTGCTAGCATCAAGGAGGAATGGTTACACAGCTATCTGATTCCCTTGCCGAAGCCTGACAAAGACCACAAGAAAATTCAGGGATATCGAATTATAACCATGCAGAATACAATAGGCAAGCTGCTGGAGAAGGTAATTGCCAGGAAAATATCAAGCCAACTAGAGAGGCAAGGTGTTTTCCCACCTACCCTGGGTGGGTACCGTCCAAAAAGAGAAACCTGGACCAATGCAGCAGTCTTTGCCCATGATGTCTATGAAGGTTTCCACTCAGGCACTGAAACCGTTGCTGCAGCGATTGATCTTGAGGACGCATACAACAGAGTACCACTGGATTTTTTAATGTTTCAGCTTCTTGAACTAAACGTAAGTCCATTCCTCCTTAGTTGGATCGCTGCAGCTCTCTTCCAACGGAAAGTAGTTTTTAGATGTGGCAGTTGGACTTCGGAACCAACAACAATATATCCTGGCCTACCACAGGGATCACCATTATCTCCGGTACTGTTCAACGCCTACACAGTGAGAATCACCAGTGAGCAGATCACTGGACCTGGCAGGACATTGTCATATGCCGATGATGTTTTAGTGTATCGTCAGGGTAAGGATAGAGAGGAGGTTGCTGTGGAGCTACAAACCGAACTCAATCGCATAAGTACTTGGTGTGATGAAGCTGGGGCAATGGTCAACCCAACAAAGGCAACAGTGACTTGGTTCTCGTTGAATAATCATATTGTCAACAATCCAACACCAACTGTAATGCTGTGTTCAGAGACGGTGGAAAGAACGCAGGCAATGAATTACCTGGGGATACGGTTTGATCGAAGCCTTGCTTATAATGTGCACATAGACCAGGTGATAACAAAGGCCAAGCGGGGTTTGGCAGCGATGCGGGTGATGGCGGCAGCAAACTGTGAGCAGCGCCATCTATGTCTTCTGTACGAGGGGCTGGTCATGTCTGTTTTGGAGTATGCAATGGCAATCCTGACTGTCAGCCATAAGCAGATAGAAAGGATGGAAAGGATACAGAATGAAGCTATGCGCATTATTCTTGGATGTACAAGAGATACAGCATGCAGGGCGATGCGCTACCTTCTTGATTTTCCAACCATTGAAGAGAGAATGCAAGTTTGCAGGGCACGCGCCTACCTCAGAATTAACGCAAACACACAGCATCCACTGCATAGTGAAATTAGGAAGGTGAAGGGCAGCAGGTTAAAAAGAGGACGGTCGTGGATGGGTCAAGCCGAGGACATTCTTCAACAGGTGTGTTCACTTGAGGACTTAGAACCTGGCGAGGAGTGGGTGCAAGTGCCAACAGACTTCTGCACATCCTTTTCAGTTTGCATCCAACTAGATAGAAAATGCAGACAAGAAAATCCGGCTGCTGTTGAGGCTGAAGTACAAGCGTTGATTTTCGAGAATTCGCTAGACAGTGACGCGGTCATCTACACAGATGGGTCGGTCATCCGACATGTGAGAAGCTCATGGGCCTTTACAGCTCGGGCCGGAGGGAGAATTGTGAAGGAGGACTCTGGTGCTTTCACTGAAACCACAAGTAGCCTGACCATGGAAGTCATGGCAGTAAGTAAAGCAATAACATGGCTCGAGACACAGACATTCACTAGGGCTTGTTTCCTTAGCGACTCAATGAACATGATCAAGAGGATAGAGGAGGGGTCGATCCGAAGAGAATGGTTGCTGCCTCTGAAGCGGTCTCGGCTGGCAAAGATTAGTTTCATCTTCGTGCCAGGGCATGCGGGAGTACAAGGAAATGAGCGGGCTGACAAGCTCGCAGGTGAGGCTACTGTTGAGGGCGGACGCGCCATGGACCAGGCTGACATTCTGAATGCTCTACGAGAAGTGAGACTTTTGCAAGAACCAAGTGATGACTGTGAATCTACAACAATGGCCAGACTGCGAGAGCAGCAAATTAAAAGAGGGGTGGCCAAACAAGAACACTACGCAGGAAGCCAAAGAAGATTGATAAACCAACACAGAACTGGCGTCGTTAGCCGCTACACGCTGCGGGATTTGCTGAGGAGGGGATCCGAGCACTTATGGACTGAATGGTCCGATGTGCAACGAGGATGATCTGTCGACTAACTAAGCTCACAGGTAAGGCTACTATGGAAGGCGGACGAGCCATGGACCAGGCAGACATTCTGAATGCTCTACGAGAAGACTTTTGCAAGAACCAAGTGATGACTGTGAATCTACAACCATGGTCAGACTACGAGATAAGCAAATTAAAAGAGGTGTGGCCAAACAAGAACACTACGCGGGAAGCCAAAGAAGATTAATAAACCAACACAGAACTGGTGTCGTCAGTTGCTACATGCTGCAGGATTTACTGGGGAGGGGATCCGAGCACATATGGGCTGAATGGTTCGATATGCAATGAGGATGATCTGTCGACTAACTAACAGGAGGGATGAAATCAACCCCTATAGTGGAGATGGAGAAGATGGGGAGGACACAAGCACTGAGAGAGCACAGAGATACGAAAACGCTAATACAAGCAGAAAAGTTATCCGGGCTTGCCAGGCCACCCTATGAAGAACAGATTTGAAAACTTAGCTATTGGGAGGTGTGACATATTCACCTATCCATCATTTTCAGCGCGTCAACGTTACACAGCAACCCAGAGATTATCGAAACAATTACAGCACCGTAGAACATCGAACGCACTAAGCGATACTAATGACAGACAGATGCCAGGATAAGAATAGAAGGGTTAGCGTCAACAGAATAGAATGTGACTGGTAGAGACACATCACGTGGATATAGCGTCCCCCAGCTTGGGCGCCGCTTTAATAAAACCGCGCACTTCTATGACTTCAGAGCGAGCGAGCAGTCGCCAAAGCTATGTGTTGTCCAACTTTCAAACTTTTACAACGGGCAGTTTGATCTGGTCTGAGGTAAGCGCGTGATTCTCAGATCTAAGTGGTACCAAGATGTATAACGTAAAGGTATCCAGTGTTGTGCGTCCAATGAATTGTATTTTTGATAAAATAAATCTCTGAAAATGTGAAAAACTGCCGATCGCAACTTCAATACTGGCGCCACTTCCCCGGCGAAACCGACATCTTATAATTTCTCAAAACTGCAAAACTCTGACTTTCTACACTACATCTAACAACTTCACTATGTGCATATGACTATAATCTATCACAGAATAATGTACAAGATGAAATTTCCAATGCACTCAAATGCTTTTCATCAAAAACTTCTAGGAAAACGTTTCTGCAGAGATAGTCAGCTGGTGCAAACGAAACACTACCTTGCTTAAAAATGTACTTAATTCTGTCTATTTTGCAATCTAAAGAACTGAAACAGGAATTATACTCTTCCTTTTCTCTTTACGGATTGAAAACAAATAGTATTTGATAGAAATTAGTTTATTCATGTGTCAGATTTTATTTAGACAACGCACTACATCAACTGCATTGCTTAAAATAGGTTTATGTTCACAAACGTCATTTGTGATAGCCGACCTACTTAATCTGCTCAGACTAACGGGTGATAATTACCTTGGTCTATAGCCAACTGTGTCGCCAACAGAATGGACATGATATGCACTGGTAAAAGATGTAGGAGAAGTATAAGTAGACAGAGAGGAGGAGAGTATTAGGGAAAAATACTTTAAGTAATAATTTTTTTCTAATATATTGTGTCATGACCTTGTATAGATTACATTTTGTAACAAATACACATCAGAAATTCTGTATGTTGGACATGAACCACAATAAAAGCACACTAGATGAGTTAAACTCATATTAACTGATGTAGATGTGAGGACAATTAGTACAAGCTATGGAACCCCACACAACAGAAGTTAACTCAACACAATACACTTCACACCACACACCTCCACACCACAACAGCAGGAACAAGGAAATGATTTAGAATAGGAAGTAGTTGCCTTGGAAAGTACAGATAAACAATTATATACACAATGTAGAACAAATAGAGTAATGTGGATGTTTAAATGTATGCCATTTATACAAATGCATCTCATACTTGTGTTGATCTTGCCTGTCAGCTTGATTACCATGATTCAGGGAACATCACATTATCACTCTTATCTGTGTCTGACTGTACACTACTCACTGAACTACAGGTCCACTGAGGAAATGCATACAGCAGGTACCAGACAACAGAAGCTGCATCCAGTGTAATAATCTCTGACCCACCCCAAAGTAACACAACAATACTTCTTCTGATCTTATCATTTTTGTTTTGTTATGTTGTGTTCACACTATGAACATGCTGTAAAGGATTATACATACCTGTATGAATTTTAAACAGTGATGTCTTGGTGCCACACCTAACCAACAAGGAGGGAAGAGGAGTGAATGAGATGATCAACACCTGTGATGGCAGATGACTCCAGCCTTAAGCAGAGAATGAGAAGTCTTCAGTGAAGCTAAACTGGCCCAACCTGAAGTGGATCCATCAGACCATGGACCCAGGCTTATCCACATCTCATCACACCAGGTTTTCTTATCACTCCCACAAACTTCACCCTCTCAGAAAATGATTTTCTTGAATTATTGTTGGATGTAGAAATTGTTAACTATAACACATTTTGGTAGTTAAAATATCTCACTACACAATGAATGTTATTATTTATTGACTGACTATACTTGGTCCTATGAAAGTTTTTTTTTTCTATTTCATTCTGTAAATGTTAACAGCTGATGAAAGAACAAAGAAAATGTCAAATAGGCCAAAAGAAACTGGCACAGTCAATAAATTTGTTTAAATGTGAAGATCTCTTCCACTTAATTTGTCAGTCCAAACTATCTGTGGGAAAATCTCTATCTTGTGTGTGGAACATGTCTCAATGCTCCCTTGTGTTTGTTGAATGTTTAATTAACAGATACACATTCACATAAGATAAATTCTTAGTTGGAGAGAGAGAACAGGAGACTCTTCATCTTTAACTGTTCCAAATCCATGTTATATTGCACCTGATTCTTATTGAGAAAGTCTTTTCAGACAATTTCTTAAGATGGAAGAAGGGGGTTCGTGAGCTATACCATTAAATACCAGGTGGAAAGACAGGGGACAAACCTAGTGATGACTTTTCTATTAAAAGAGGACCACACACCCTTAGACAAATAACCAAATCCGAGTCTGTAAATCTTTCAAGGGTCGTATTCTTGATCTATTTACATATAAGAAGAGGATGGGGCCCAGCTACCTTTAACAGAGATGGGTCATGCACTTTAGTGATTGCCAGTCCCTTCAAAATATACGACATATATTGGATGCCCGTCCCGGACTTTGAAACCCAGCAGACAGTTTAGATAACTATTATCCTAGATGATAAACCCTGGGAATAGATAGATATCTGACGAGGGATTCTAAACTATAGTAGATCAGTGACACTAGATGTGAACAGTATTCATGTGTGAATTGGTGACATTGTACTTGTTTTGAACAATTATAGAGATTGTTACACAGATTTAGATTTCCAACTTTGTCATGTTTACATATGTTGAATAGACATCATGTGTGGTACTGATTGACTTCCATATGATATGATTGACAATTATAGAGGTTGTTAAACAAATTAAGATTTTTAACTTTGTCACTTCACATATGATAAATGAACATCATGTGGGGTACTGATTGACCTCCATATGATATGAATGACAATTATAGATAGAATATGGCAAGTGACTGATCATTTCTTCTGAAAAAAGGAGGGCCTCTTTCAAATAGGTCTATATTTCAGAAAAAGGTGTTCCAGAGGAAATAGAGTGAGAATTTACCATCTACAACATTTCTCTTTCGAGAAGATGTCTTTCTATAGAGGAATTTGGACTTAGAGAATTTCATCACCGACTGGGGAAAATTTTTCTCCATAGGGAAATCTCTATCAAAATTTCAGGTTCTTTTGGGAAGAGTGCAATCATTCTGGGTACTTCTTTGCTTCTGTCTTTAGCTTGAGGAGCATTGACAGAAAGACAAGAATTTAAGTTGCAATTATTTCTTAGGTCAGATTCTCGTGGTGTATAAGAACTATTTTACTTGGGTCAGCGGACATTAGTTAGTTTTTGCTTGTTAATATTGTGCATGTTATGCTGTATAATTTCAGATCCGGGAAGTGACAGGCTTACCCAGACCTGAGCAAACTGCACAGTATTATTTTTTTTTACAAAAAGATAGGGTAGACAAAAATAGAGCATGGCCGAGGCTGCTAAGTTCCGTGCCCAGACAGTTGAAATAGGCAAGCTATGCAATTTAGACGGCCCTGAGCTGGCTAAATTTGTATCAGATGAATTTGACAGGAGGGAGAAACTGCAGGCTGAAATAGCTGAGAAGGAGAGGAAGTTGCAGGCTGAAATTGCTGAAAAGGAGAAGCAACGCCTACAATCATATGAATTAGAACAACAGAAACTTCAAGCTGAAATAGCTGAGAAGGAGAGTAAGTTGCAGGCTGAAATCGCTGAAAAGGAGAAGCAACGCCTACAATCATATGAATTAGAACAACAGAAACTTCAAGCTGAAATCGCTGAAAAGGAGAAACAACGCCTACAAGCTTATGAGTTAGAACAAAGGAAACATGAAGATGAAATAAGGGATAGGGAACGAGAACGTCAACATCAACTGGAGTTGAAAAGAATGGAGACTGATCTGGAGATCCGAAGACTAGAGGGAGGGATTCCCCCCACCCCCTCAAACTCACTAGGTTTTCCAGTGACAGAACAACATTCCAACGTCTCGTACCAAAATTCCGGAGCGATGTCATTTCCACTAGAACCATTTAATGAACAGACGGACAATGTCGAGGCTTTTTTATCACGTTTCGAACTTATGTGCGTCAGTTGTGGTCTAGAACAGGAAAAATGGGCGACGAAACTATCGCAGGCTTTAAGGTCTACCTCGTATGACGTGTTCTCTAGACTCACTCGAGAAGAACAACAGGATTACGAAACACTCAAAAAGGCACTCTTGAGCCGATTCGAAGTGGACGGGGACTCTTACAAAGTTCGATTCAAAACCGCAAGGAAAGAACCGGGCGAAAGTTATGCGCAATTAGTTGAAAGGCTGAAATCTTATGTTCAACGATGGGCAAGTCTGGGTAGGTTTGATGAGAGTTTCGAAGGGCTCCGAGAGATGATCATCATAGATCAGCTAAAAGGAAAGATGTCGAATGAAATGAAAGCATTCTTAACCCAGAACGGAGCTGACCGACTAGAAAGCATCATCATCCTAGCCGAGAGATTTGAGAAATCTCAGAAGGAAATCGGAGGTAAGGGACGTTCGGCCAACATTCCCCCTCAGGATAAAACTTCAAAAGCAAAGGAAGGTGATGGCAACTTAGGCACCAAGAAAAATGGGAAAACCAAAAACATCCCTCAGAACACAGCCCAAACAACAGCGAAGGAGGAAAAATTATTCTGCACTAATTGTAAAATTAAAGGACACACATTGAAGAATTGTAGGAAGAAGCCACCTCCACACACAGCTGCTTGTTTGGCCAGCCGAAGAGAGAAAGGAGTGAACACTGATGAAACGTCCAACCAGACACCTCATAAAGACACCGCATCTCATCTTCCGGTTGTCGAGTCCATATTGCTGAATGGATTCAAGACGACCTGTCTCTATGATACCGGGTTATCGTACGACTGTGTTGTATCATCATCCTTAGTTCACCCGGAACAGGTGACAGAGGAGATCGTCGAATTACAGGGACCCCTGAAGAGCTCTACAACTATGTCTCTTCCGGTGGCAAAGGTGAGCATAGCATCTCGTTATGTCACTGGGACAATCAAGGCTGCAGTCTTAGAAGATCCTATATATCCCGTAATTCTTGGCTGTAGATTTATAATTCTAGGAGAACCTGTTCAACCTGTGGCGATGTCGACGATGACAACTCGATCCCAGACGAAAAAGACTCCGGAAACAACTACGCCAATCCCTCGAAAGGAGGAACTGAAGAGGGCACAAGAAGCCGATAGCACCTTGGAACCCTGCTTCAGGAAACTGCCTAAATCACATTTACCTCCACGTAAAGGTGAGCTGTTTATGAAGTCAGCACTTCTATACAGGAAAGCAGGGAGAGCTGGACAAGAGTTCAACCAACTTGTTGTACCAACTCCACACAGGGCTCAGATTCTTGAAATGGGCCACAGTCTACCCTTTAGTGGGCATATGGGTATCAACGCCACTACACAGCGCATTGCAACTCACTACTTTTGGCCAGGGATGAACGCAGACATACAACGGTTTGTAAAATCATGCCCACAGTGTCAGAAAGTATCACCAAAACACCGGACACCACCGGCAATGTTGGGTGATCTGCCCATAACAGGAATACCGTTCGAGAAGGTAGCTGTAGACATAATCGGACCCCTCTCCGCAACGAAGAGGCGAAATCGATTCATATTAACGCTTGTGGACACAACGACCATGTGGGCCGAAGCGGTTCCTATGCCAAGCTGTGACTCCAAACACGTTGCTGAAGCATTATTAGGAATATTCACACGTCTAGGATTCCCCGAAAGAATCTTGACGGACAACGGTTCACAGTTTCGTAGTAAACTTATGGAGGAGACATTTAGACTTTTTCATTCACGCCATATCTTTAGTTCACCATATTACCCGCAATCCAACGGACTTGTGGAGCGGTGGAACGGGACCTTGATTAGTATTCTGCGCAAAATTGCCCAGGAGAATACGGAGGATTGGGACTTGTATTTACCCGCAGCACTATTCGCTTATAGGGAGGTACCCCATCACTCAACAGGTTTTGCTCCAGCAACATTGTTGTTTGGACGACCAATCAAGGGGCCATTGGAGGCATTGCTACGAACATGGACTGATGATCATACAGACGATACAGTCGTGACTGCATCTACGTATGTTGCCGAGTTGAAGAATCGTTTACAACACAGTTGGAAACAAGCGAATGTCAATCTACGTAAAGCCAGACGAAGAATTGCTAGCTACTTCAATCGCAAGGCAAAAGATAGAGAGTTAGAGGTGGGAGAGAAGGTGATGTTGCTGCTTCCAACCAGTCAGAATAAGCTGCAAATAGGATGGAGAGGACCTTATGTAGTGACGGAGAAAATCTCACGTACCAACTACAAGATTTCTGTCAAAGGCAAGATTAAAGTATTTCACATAAACCTTCTGAAGAAATATAATGAAAGACCCTCAACCACCGAACCTGCACATCTGATGGCCATGAGTGTGGCTACTGAAGTCGAAGAAGGATCAACAATGGGAGTCGAGTACCCACTGCAAGCCAAAGAAACCTTTAAGGATGTGGAAATTAATCCCAACTTAACAAAGGATCAGCAGGAGCAGATTCGGGAACTTATGGTTATGTATGCAGACGTACTTACAGATAAGCCAGGAAGAACTGATTTGGAGGAATTTGACATGAAGTTAAATGACACAGTGCCTGTGCGAGTCAAGACTTACCCAGTTCCTTATGCAAAGCAAAAGACTTTAGAGGAAGAAATACAACAGCTACTCACCGCAGGAATAATTTCACCATCTGAATCACCTTACAGTGCCAGCGTCGTATTATTGAGAAAGCCAAGTGGAGAACATAGATTGTGCATCGACTATCGACAGCTCAATGCTATTACTGAATTTCAAGCAGAACCTCTGCCTGATCAGAACAAACTCTTCACAGCACTCAACCGAGCGAAGTACTTTACTAGGATTGATCTCAGTAAGGGATATTATCAGATTCCTGTAAAGGAGGAGGTTGGACCATGGTTAGCTTTCAGTACGCCTGGAGGACACTATGAGTTCAACGTACTTCCATTCGGATTAAGTAATGCTCCTAGCGTTTTTACACGTATGATGAGAAAATTACTTGACCCACTACAACATCCAGACATTAGTCACTTTATGGATGATATACTGATCGCAACTGAAACATTTGACAAGCATGTAGAAACACTACATCTTTTGTTCAGACGACTCAGAGAAACTGGATTAACGGCTAGGCCAAAGAAATGTCAAGTAGGATTCCAAGAATTGGACTTTTTAGGTCATAAGATATCTCATGGACTAATAACTCCACAGGAAGGAAACGTGGACAAACTCCAGAGAACACCTCGTCCAAAGACAAAGAAGGATGTGAGATCATTCGTATCTTTGGGTGGATTCTATCAACGATACATTAAAGACTTCAATACTCTGTCAGCACCTTTAACGGATCTTACCAAAAAAGGGAACCCAGAGAAAGTCAATTGGTCTGCTGAATGTGAGAGAGCTTTCACAGCACTCAAACAAGCCTTAACCAATCACCCAGTTTTACATCTGCCAGATCTCAACCAACCATTCGTACTGCGTACAGACGCCAGTGACATAGGAATTGGGGCAACGCTGTTGCAGAGAAAAGGAGATGAAACATCAGAGCTATTCCCTGTAGCTTATGCCAGCAGGAAATTGAATGCAGCGGAGAAGAATTATAGTGTTATCGAGAGAGAATGTTTAGCTCTCGTATGGAGTGTACAGAAGTTTCAGGCATACCTATATGGAAAACACTTCACTGTACAATGTGATCATCAACCACTTATGTTTCTCGCAGCATCCAAAAATTTGAATGCAAGACTTATGAGGTGGTCACTACTTCTACAACCATACTCGTTCCAGATAGAATATGTCCCTGGAAAGATGAATGTGGGAGCAGACTTTCTAAGTCGACACCCAGTGTCTGATGAACCAGGTCAATCAGATACAGGAGAGAATACATTGGAGTAAATCATATAGAAAAAGCTTGACCACTGTAAATGCTGGAAACTTAGTTCCATACCCTAGAACAATCTGGAGTGGGGCTATGTGACATATTCACCTATCCATCATTTTCAGCGCGTCAACGTTACACAGCAACCCAGAGATTATCGAAACAATTACAGCACCGTAGAACATCGAACGCACTAAGCGATACTAATGACAGACAGATGCCAGGATAAGAATAGAAGGGTTAGCGTCAACAGAATAGAATGTGACTGGTAGAGACACATCACGTGGATATAGCGTCCCCCAGCTTGGGCGCCGCTTTAATAAAACCGCGCACTTCTATGACTTCAGAGCGAGCGAGCAGTCGCCAAAGCTATGTGTTGTCCAACTTTCAAACTTTTACAACGGGCAGTTTGATCTGGTCTGAGGTAAGCGCGTGATTCTCAGATCTAAGTGGTACCAAGATGTATAACGTAAAGGTATCCAGTGTTGTGCGTCCAATGAATTGTATTTTTGATAAAATAAATCTCTGAAAATGTGAAAAACTGCCGATCGCAACTTCAATACTGGCGCCACTTCCCCGGCGAAACCGACATCTTATAATTTCTCAAAACTGCAAAACTCTGACTTTCTACACTACATCTAACAACTTCACTATGTGCATATGACTATAATCTATCACAGAATAATGTACAAGATGAAATTTCCAATGCACTCAAATGCTTTTCATCAAAAACTTCTAGGAAAACGTTTCTGCAGAGATAGTCAGCTGGTGCAAACGAAACACTACCTTGCTTAAAAATGTACTTAATTCTGTCTATTTTGCAATCTAAAGAACTGAAACAGGAATTATACTCTTCCTTTTCTCTTTACGGATTGAAAACAAATAGTATTTGATAGAAATTAGTTTATTCATGTGTCAGATTTTATTTAGACAACGCACTACATCAACTGCATTGCTTAAAATAGGTTTATGTTCACAAACGTCATTTGTGATAGCCGACCTACTTAATCTGCTCAGACTAACGGGTGATAATTACCTTGGTCTATAGCCAACTGTGTCGCCAACAGAATGGACATGATATGCACTGGTAAAAGATGTAGGAGAAGTATAAGTAGACAGAGAGGAGGAGAGTATTAGGGAAAAATACTTTAAGTAATAATTTTTTTCTAATATATTGTGTCATGACCTTGTATAGATTACATTTTGTAACAAATACACATCAGAAATTCTGTATGTTGGACATGAACCACAATAAAAGCACACTAGATGAGTTAAACTCATATTAACTGATGTAGATGTGAGGACAATTAGTACAAGCTATGGAACCCCACACAACAGAAGTTAACTCAACACAATACACTTCACACCACACACCTCCACACCACAACAGCAGGAACAAGGAAATGATTTAGAATAGGAAGTAGTTGCCTTGGAAAGTACAGATAAACAATTATATACACAATGTAGAACAAATAGAGTAATGTGGATGTTTAAATGTATGCCATTTATACAAATGCATCTCATACTTGTGTTGATCTTGCCTGTCAGCTTGATTACCATGATTCAGGGAACATCACATTATCACTCTTATCTGTGTCTGACTGTACACTACTCACTGAACTACAGGTCCACTGAGGAAATGCATACAGCAGGTACCAGACAACAGAAGCTGCATCCAGTGTAATAATCTCTGACCCACCCCAAAGTAACACAACAATACTTCTTCTGATCTTATCATTTTTGTTTTGTTATGTTGTGTTCACACTATGAACATGCTGTAAAGGATTATACATACCTGTATGAATTTTAAACAGTGATGTCTTGGTGCCACACCTAACCAACAAGGAGGGAAGAGGAGTGAATGAGATGATCAACACCTGTGATGGCAGATGACTCCAGCCTTAAGCAGAGAATGAGAAGTCTTCAGTGAAGCTAAACTGGCCCAACCTGAAGTGGATCCATCAGACCATGGACCCAGGCTTATCCACATCTCATCACACCAGGTTTTCTTATCACTCCCACAAACTTCACCCTCTCAGAAAATGATTTTCTTGAATTATTGTTGGATGTAGAAATTGTTAACTATAACACATTTTGGTAGTTAAAATATCTCACTACACAATGAATGTTATTATTTATTGACTGACTATACTTGGTCCTATGAAAGTTTTTTTTTTCTATTTCATTCTGTAAATGTTAACAGCTGATGAAAGAACAAAGAAAATGTCAAATAGGCCAAAAGAAACTGGCACAGTCAATAAATTTGTTTAAATGTGAAGATCTCTTCCACTTAATTTGTCAGTCCAAACTATCTGTGGGAAAATCTCTATCTTGTGTGTGGAACATGTCTCAATGCTCCCTTGTGTTTGTTGAATGTTTAATTAACAGATACACATTCACATAAGATAAATTCTTAGTTGGAGAGAGAGAACAGGAGACTCTTCATCTTTAACTGTTCCAAATCCATGTTATATTGCACCTGATTCTTATTGAGAAAGTCTTTTCAGACAATTTCTTAAGATGGAAGAAGGGGGTTCGTGAGCTATACCATTAAATACCAGGTGGAAAGACAGGGGACAAACCTAGTGATGACTTTTCTATTAAAAGAGGACCACACACCCTTAGACAAATAACCAAATCCGAGTCTGTAAATCTTTCAAGGGTCGTATTCTTGATCTATTTACATATAAGAAGAGGATGGGGCCCAGCTACCTTTAACAGAGATGGGTCATGCACTTTAGTGATTGCCAGTCCCTTCAAAATATACGACAGGAGGTTGAAAAGAAGTAGTTTTATCCATCAGGCCAAACGACTCTGCAGAGAAACCTCCGATCTGCCCAGAGTTGGTATCCCCCTGAAAACTATTCCAGAGCGAAATCCATGGAAAGATGAACATAGACACTACAAATCAAGACAAAAGTGAGAGGACTATTTGACAAGGAAGAACAGAACAGTTTACAGCGCAGAACAGCCACTCTCAACTTCCTTGATGAAGAATACCCATAAGATCTCTGGATCCGAGTCTACAAGATGGGTCAGCACAAAATGCTGTTCGAAATGGAGGAGCGGGAGTGTACATAGAATACCCAAATAATACTAGGGACACGGCCAGAGTACCAACAGGAAAGTACTGCCACAACTATGATGCTGAAATTGAGGCAATCAAGATAGCAACAGAGAAATTACTAAATACCAGCCATGGTACACAACCTGTGGTGCTATTGACAGATGCAAAATCAGTACTCGAGGCGCTCCTGTCTGGGAAATTGCTAGTACTAAGGACACTACTTTCTGAACTTAGCAGTCAGCATAAGGTCACCATACAGTGGATACCATCCCACTGTGGAGTACCCGGAAACAACAGAGCTGATCGATTAGCTAAGGAAAGAGCAAAAGAAGAACAGCCTGATGTGCTCATTACCTACCACCAAAAGAAAAGAATGATCACATCAGTCAGAAAGCCACAAAAACATGCTCAAGATGACTACCACTTTATGGACAGACCAGAACAAGTCATTATTCTGCACCTCAGTACAGGACACAATAGATTATGCAACCATATGTATATACAATTCAAGATTGGTGAATCAGCCATGTGCACATGTGGACTGGCATCGCAGACAGCAGAGCACATACTCCAAGACTGCCCAAAATACAACATATCTAGGCAAACCATCTGGTCTAGAGAGACGACAGTGAAAGATAACTCTATGGACCGCTGAGTGAACTAAAAAAGACAGTTAAATTCATACAAGATACAAAATTGCAGTTATAGACATATTTCAAGCGAACAAAAGAAGAAGAAATTAATAACTTGAAACATTAGCTGGCGACCACTTTGAACTCTTAATCAGGCCTGAACATTTAAGATTACAATGACAATGTGACCTTTGTTTATTATATCATCAACATCCAGTGCCTTGCCGGCTGGTGTGGGTGACCATGCCTCACTACAAATTACGATCTCTGACATCATGGATCAATTTGTGTGTTAACTCTTTTCCACAAGACTATCAAGAATCTTCTCATGCTCTCTTCCTCTATCTCTCTTTCCACAAATCTTTCCGGGTGTCACAACATGCTCCAGATTTTGTCTTCTCATAATGTGGCCAAAATACGATGACTTCTTTCTGATGTTTGTGATAAGTTGTCTTTGTGACTCAGCTTCCTTTAAAATGCCTTGACTGCTCATTTTGGCTGTCCAATTAATTTTCAGCATTCTTCTATAAAACCTTATCTCCAAGGCGTCCAGGGATTTGATTGTCTTTTACTAATTGTCTGGGATTTGCAGCAGTATGTTAAAACGTTTGTTTTATCCATCTAGATAAAACAAATATAAGGTCCACACACTTTGCTCAATTATTAATTAAAATATCAGAGATTAATTACTTGAAGAGAGACTTTATTAGCAAGTGTTTGATAATAAAGTGCTGTACATTATTCGCAAACGGCTGGTCACGTAACGTTTACTACCGCCGTCGATTGGCTTAAGAAGACTATTATTCTCCCATCTTGTCTGTCTTTTGTTTGCAAGTTCTTTTTCTTCAAACCTCACTAAGACGATAATTGTCTTGTGGTCTGGGTGCCAACGACATGGTTACAACAAGGTTTAACAGGCGAGAAGACATATTTCTGCCGTCTATCGAAGGCGTTACAAGTTCTTCCAAGTTCATTTTCTTCAAACCTCACAAAGACGATATTTATCGATAAGGACACACACTATGTACAGTGATAATTTATTTGGCAAATAAAATTCACGTTAAACAAAGACATCTATTGGATCTATCAATTCTGACACTCAATCACTCTGTCGCTGCCTGGGTGGCTGCCCCCTTCCTCCCCCGGCAGCTTCCGCAGATCCATTGAGCACACTTTATTCACATGCTTCTTCTTCTTCTGCTGCGTTCATCCGGATTATTTTTTTTTCGGACGTGATTGCGTTGTGCCTATTTACAGTAGAGATGCGTTCTTGCGCCGTTAGGCCGACACATCCGACTTCTGCTGGCATTTGTTGACCGGGTTAACCTTCCCGGTTATTCACATGCTTCGAGTTTCTCAGTTCTATATTTTAGTTCCTAATGTTTAATATTTGTTTTATTAAACGGGAGACTTTATAAGCAAACATTTGCTATTAATGTACGGACATTATTCGCAAATGGCTGGTCATGTGACGTTTACTACCGCCGTCGATTGGCTTAAGAAAACTATTATTCTCCCTTCTTCTTTTCATTCAAACTCCACTTTCTTTTTGAACTTCAACTACATACATACTAGTTTATTCCATAAAACTTTTATAATCATATCTTAATGAATGCCCAGATACAGTACTTACTTCTTAACGGTGAATTTGTGTATGCACGAGATGAAAGTAAGCCTGTAGATGACACTAGTCGCCCTATCTCAAGTGAACCAAGTCGATAGACCTCCACTTTGCAACTAATTTCTAGTCAACATTTGTTTTTATGAACTCCGAAGCGAGTTCAAAGGTGATAAACTTCACACAGGGTTAAATTTGCATATCACATGACCATAGTTAATCCTAATTGTTTGTTGGTTACTCCTAACTGTTTGGCTCGTCTGTGTGTTACTTTTATTTTCCGCATATCCTTTACAGGACAAGTTTTACTTTCAGTAGTTTGCCATTGCTTTCTGAACGACCGGCTCACATACCTCCGCAAGTAACCAACGTGATGTGATGCACTACCTAATCACCCGCAGCTGTATTTTGTACGTGAGTATATGGGATTACGATCAATGTTCTTAACTCCTTCGCCAGGGAGACCAGCTGTGTGTTACTGGCACCTATAAATAGTTACTGTAATCTACCATGCTTGACGTAGGAGGCGTCTAAGGTAGGGTGCCGTAAGACTGACTGCCTCACCCAGTGTAAAACTGGGTACTCTACCTGCAAAGAGGTTGACATGATTTAGTCTAGGCTCCATTGGAAGATGAAAAGAAGGGGAAGAATATTATTTGTCATTTTTACTTTGTTTTATATTGTCCATCAACTCTAAGATTACACCTGTCATCTATTTCTTGTTCGCCTTCTTTTCAGTAATATACTTTGCTTATTTTATAGATGTTGATCTTTTGAATTTCCCTTTGTTTGCCTATGCTTTGCGCCTATTTCTCCATCTGTCCATACAATTGTAGAGAGGAAGGTGGGGGAGGAATATAATAATGACAGGATTTGCAATTTTTTGGGTGTCCATCGACAAGGGTATTTGAACTCACCGATAAGGGTTTTCGAACCCAATTAAACAAAAACAAACAAACAAATTTCTGGCGGGTAGTTGAACCCCAGACTTCCGCATGGCAGGCGGAGATACTAACCACTACACTACTGAGGACACAATGATATTTCCACAAACATTAATAATGTAGTCAAACGTAGGCCACGTGACCAGCCGTTTGCGAATAATGTCCCGTACATTATCAGCAAATGTTTGCTTATAATCACTTCGTTACTTGAAACATTAATTGACAGTCATTTTGAATTGTTATAATCAGGCGTGAACGTTTAATCAACATTTTGTGACCTTTGGATTAAGTTGTTCAGTCTGCAAAAAAAAAAACATATATAGTCTGTGTGGTATGTTCAATTATTAATTAATATATCAAGGATTGACCTAATGGCGAAGGACACTGGTAATAGGGAAAGCTAATCCACACGCAAAAATCAGTGCAGTACTAGATGTAGTAGCACATTAATGGACTTCACTTGCGATTAAAGTGAGAGAACGGAAAAACATATATAAGAGATTAATGAAACAATACTTGGCAGTCATTTGGAATATTAATGTGATCAAATTACTCAATATTTCAAAAAATATATATATAAAAAAAAAAATTGGTATAAGTGTAATCATGAATACAGTGATATAACATTGCTAAGGTCTTTGTTCACAAACAAAACAGTTACAATCATTAAGGGTTAGGCCGTATGTCATCAAAATGCTGAAACAGAATTTTCATTTTCCTTATTAAATAAGGTACTCTTCAGAATAACGGTCCCAAATTATTTAGTATAAAAAGTTTCCCTTACAGGGCCTCATTAGTTGATGTTGTTGATCATTTCTGGTTCAATGTGACATGGACTGCTAGATCAATCGATGGATGCAATAAATGTTTCCTGGGCCCGGAGTGTCGTCGGAGTGTATATCTATTTCCACATATAACTGATAGGTATATACTCCGACGACTGTGAGGGCCCTCCGGGCCCAAAAACATTTATTGCATCCATTGATCAGTCTAGCAATCCATGTCACACTGAACCGGAAGTGATTGACAACACATTTAATGCTCGTTCCGATATGTACCATTTTTTCCACAAAGAACATGCTTTCGGACAGTAGTTACAACTTTTGTGCCACAATTTCCACATATAACTGAAATATTATTGGTACGTAATTTAGCAATTTTGGTTAATATTTAAACATTGGGTTTTTACTTATGAAATCATAACAGTTGGATACAGCTTGACAAGACGAATCCAACACTATCTCAACGAAGAGTGTACGTGAGTTCTAAGAGGAGTTATGAATGTTTTGGTGACGTAATTTAATACCAGGAAGTGTAATGATGACCTAAGAGATATGGGAGATTTTATCGCGCCTCATTAAATTGGAAGCTGAGAAATTCTGCCTTCTATTACTGTGGCTTGTTTATTTTTAAACGGACAACGTAGTGCCATATATCATTGCTTCCGGGGTGATGAGGCCTAACTTGACATATTTATTTTTCGATAGGATGTGGTGTGACCTAATTAACAATTAAAAATGGCCGCCAATTGTTTATTATTCATTAAAAGTCTGTCACATTGCTAACAAACCTGGTAAGATGTATATTTTACTGTGCGTTTTAGTTACAGGAAAGTAAAGGTCACATTCCTCTTTTGATAGAATGTCGAGAGGATCAACTTCATTGCACCAGGTTTTACCCCATATGGCTCGGTCTCTTCCCGCACGGCGGCCTGCCGAAAGCACGAGTCTCTGACAAAAATGCACTCGACTTTTAAGACTTTTTGATAGGATGTGCTGTGACCTAATTAATAGTTAAAAATATCTTCCCATTTATATTAATTAAATGTCATGTGAAATGTTTGTCGTTAGTGAAATGTTCGTCGTTAGTGAAAGAACAATTCATGAAAATGTACTCATATTGTCTTAATGTACCAACTGCATTGCGACAGCTTTCTTTTGTTGATTAAATATCAAGCATTAATGTAAGTAAATAAGTTTGTAACTGCCGCATAAATTAAGCAGCAGTTAATTAATTATATAATAAAAAAATAAAAATATTAAATAATTAAATATTCACTAAAATTGATTTCTACTTCTGCTCAATAATTACACTGTTCTGTATCTAATAGTGAGCAATTAATAATTAAATACTAACTTATTTTACAGTATTGTATTTAAATAATTACGTACTGCTGCACTGCTTAGAAAAACAGTACTCCTTACTTACACTACCAACAGGTTTACAGACAGGTCTGAAAACTGGCTTTCAAAATTATTGTCAGTCATGTCAAATGCTGAAATATTATACAAGTACACAGATACATTACTGCTACAAATACTACTTGTATTCTGTTTAATTTTACAAGTCAAATTACCAGTTCTAATTATAAATACATACAGGTCCGCTATAGTTTATCGAAGTGACTATTCGCAATAGAATTTTTTAATAGAATTGCGAATAGAGAAAAAGTATATTCGCAGTAGAAGTAGATCACGTGATTATGCCTATGTGTGTGGCTATATTATAATTTTTCGTTCATCTATTAACGTGTCCTCAGTAGCATAGTGGTGTCTCCGTTTGTCATGCGGGAGCTCGAGGTTCGATTCCCCACCCGGGAAACATTTTTTTTTCTTCATTTTTAGCACCCAGCCAGCGACGGAGTGATCGAGTGTCTGAATCGACGAATCCAATAGATGTCTTTGTTTAACGTGAATTTTATTTGCCAACTGAAATCAATCAATCAATCTTGTGCCATGCTGGAAAGTGTGGGCGGTCATGACTCGCCATTTCACTCGATCACCAGCGTCATGGTACTTTTCTTCCTAGTGACGACCATAACCTGTCTTCTTACAATTCCAACCCCAGCTGCTCACTGTGTACAACAACTGTGTCTACTAATTGTTGTAGATCTTGTGCATTGTCTGAAACTGAAATAGCGCCCCAAATTAACCACCTTCATACTGGCTCAAACTAAAATTGACTAGTGAGCAGACGCTGTGACGCTTTCACTGTGTAGGGAAAAATGATCTGGAGACATTACACATCCCTGTCTCACACATCTTTTAATAGGCTGATATTGACCTACATCATCAATTCTGATGGCAGTTTGTTGTTTCCAAGATATGGTTTTTTACATTTGGATTTACACATGGATGACTGGTAACAGTAAGTGTACAGAAACGAAAGTTAACAATTCTTGAACACGCCTGGGAACATAATTATTTGGCGGGATCGTCATTTGTATTGGGGATATCAATCCTGGAAAATTATTCTTGATATTTAAACAGGACTATACTCGAGTATACTTGAGCATAGTCTACGATGGGTGACATTGTAATAGTCTGTTATGATAATTTGGTGTGTCCAGCGTGTGCCGCGTGGTTACACACCCGCTTCACACGCCAGTGATCTGGGGCTTGTTTCCGGATCCGGTCAGGGATATGCACTACTGACGAGCTCAAACGAGAGCAAAACTCAAGTATAGTGCTTCCATATTGACGTGGATAGGCCTTGGGTTCATACCAGAATACGATCAGCGTTGCCAGTAGTGGGTTGTGCTCAATATTTACATTTCAAATACCGAAACAACCAAATAATCAATTTGATTATTGCTCACTGGATTTTAGGAGGCCTGGTGTTCCTTGCCAGTGAGAAGTCCTGATCGTTCGGGTCCACATTGATTGACGGACGTCAGTCGCTGCGATTGGGCAATCTTGAGCATAGTCTACGATAGGTGATGTAATATTCTGTTATGATAATTTGGCGTGTTCAGCATGTCACGCGGGAGACCGGGGTTCTATTCCCGGCTGGGCATATTTTTTTTAAAAATATAATTCTTCACAAAATTATTAGGTGATATAACAGAAACTATTAAACATTACGAACTAAAATATTTTATAAAACTAAGAAACTGGAAGTTTGTGAATAAAGTGTGCTCCATGGATCTGTGCAAGCTGCCGACTGCCTGGGAGCGCATCCCACAGAGGCAGCGGAATGATCGCGTATCGGAATAGATGGATCAAATAGATGTCTTTGGTTAATGTGAATTTTAATTGCCATATAAAATATCGCCCCTGAATCAGTAAAGTTTCATCGCTAAACTTCCTCGAATTGTGGTTGAAAAACAGCTTTTCTGCAAAGATGTGACTGTGAATTGGAAACCCACGGGTCATGACGGCCGCGCATATCGTTTGCGCTACACTTTGTAACACTCAAAATGTGCAACTTTAACTACTAAAGTTAAAGTGGATACAATTTATTTGTATACTTGTACTATTTTTTAATAATTTAACATGACAGAACATATTTTTGAAGTCAGTTTTTTCATATCACCGTTTGAGACAATCTTGCACGCACAGACACGCATACCCGCTGGTGAAGGTAATCGGACACACTGGAGAGCGACAATATCGGGTGGAGAGCATGAGAAGTCGCAACTCGTCTCACCTTCACAAAAATGTGAATATCTTCACTTAGAAGTGACATTCATATACTATAGGCATAATTGAATTTGAGGTACTATTAATATTTTGAATTTCAAGTCCTATTTAGTATTTTCTTACTACTGTGGCAGTCTCATTGAGTCATTAGTATTACATTAGTAACAAATTAACAAATACTCAAAATTAAAATCGTGATAGTTCATGCTACAATATATAGTTGCAGCGAAGTAAGAGAGCATTAAGTTTAAGTTCCCTGTACTCCATTAGATCTTGTCAACTCAATTACCATAAAATTAATGCATACAGTACAGACATACGTTTACATGCACATTGCCTTTACATACAGCAAGGACAGACTAAGGACTCTTTTTAAGTAAAGTTTACCAAACAACCAGGGTTGCCACTTTTTTGGACCAAAAATATCTAGAAACGGCGCAAACAACATCCATAAATATCTAGATTTCGTTGGAAAGTATCTAGGAGAAATATCCAGATTGAGAAAGTAAGAAATTACATTACATATGTATTGATGTGACTGCCAGTCTCTCTGTCGAAGGCGTTTACGGCTTTCGCCGTAACCCCGTACATTCTCATGAGTAACACAGCTGCGCCCAAACCGGCAGCGGTGAGCCGGTCGCTCAGAAATCAATGGCAAACTACTGAGCATAATCTTGTCTAGTACATCAACAGCAGCTGAAAAATGCTGATGTTGACTGCAACGTCCTGAAAGGGATATGCAATATTTTTAAAAAAAATTGATGTGACTTACCCTATAGAATCATGTCCTCATCTTTACTGATATCTGTCTCACAAGATGCACTTAGCTTGGATGATGAAGTTGAAGCTTCAGATTCAAAATGGCTCTGGTATGCTTTAGCTGTTCCAGTTTCTTTTAATACACGACCAGGGAGCTGATAAGTTGAACAGCATTTCCTGCTCTCATCAGGCCAAATCTTATTGTCAAGATAGCATTTAAGAGGTCTTCTTCTTCTTCTTCTTCTTCTTCTTCTTCTTCTTCTTTCGTTCGCTTGAAATATGTCTATAACTGCAATGCTGTCTCTTGTATGAATTGAACTGTCTTTTTCAGTTCACACAGCGGTCCATAGAGTTTTATCTTCCACTGTCGTCTCTCTAGGCCAGAAGGTTTGCCTAGATATGTTATATTTTGGGCAGTCTTGGAGTATGTGCTCTGCTGTCTGCGACGCCAATCCACATGTGCACATGGCTGTTTCACCAATCTTGAATTTTGTATACATGTGGTTGCGTAATCTATTGTGCCCTGTTCTGAGGCGCAGAATAATGACTTGTTCTGGTCTATCCATAACGTGGTAGTCATCTTGAGCAGGTTTTGGTGGCTTTCTGACTGATTTGATCATTCTTTTCTTTTGGTGGTATGTAACGGGCACATCAGGCTGTTCTTCTTTGGCTCCTTCCTTAGCCAATTGATCAGCTCTGTCGTTTCCGGGTACTCCACAGTGGGATGGTATCCACTGTATGGTGACCTTATGCTGACTGCTAAGTTCAGAAAGTAGTGTCCTTAGTACTGGCAATTTCCCAGACAGGAGCGCTTCAAGCACTGATTTTGCATCTGTCAATAGCACCACAGGCTGTGTACCATGGCTGGTATTTAGTAATTTCTCTGTTGCTATCTTGATTGCCTCAATTTCAGCATCGTAGTTATGGCAGTACTTTCCTTTCGGTACTCTAGTTGTGTCCCTAGTATTATTCGGGTATTCTATGTACACTCCTGCTCCTCCATTTCGAACAGCATTTTGTGCTGACCCATCTGTGTAGACTCGGATCCAGAGGTCCTGTGGTTATTCTTCATCAAGGAAGCTGAGAGTGGCTGTTCTGCGCTGCACACTGTTCTGTTCTTCCTTGTCAAATATTCCTCTCACTTTTGTCTGGATTTGTAATGATAGTCTATGTTCATCTTTCCATGGAGTTCGCTCTGGAATAGTTGTTAGGGGGATACCAACTGTGGGCAGATCGGTGGTTTCTCTGCAGAGTCGTTTGGCCCGGTGGATAAAACTACTTCTTTTCAATCGCCCAATAGCTAGGTTTTCAAATCTGTTCTTCATAGGGTGGCCTGGCAAGCTGGGGAACTTTTCTGCTTGTATTAGCGTTTTTTTTTCTCTGCGCTCACTCAGTGCTTGTGTCCTCCCCATCGTCTCCATTTCCACTATAGGGGTTAATCTCATCCCTCCTGTGGTGACTCTAAGTGCTTGATTTTACACTTTGTCCAGCTCTTGTAGTGTGGTTTTTGATGCCGAACACCATGCAGTTGACCCGTATTCCAGGTGTGGTCGTATGCTCTGTTGATAAACTTTGCTAAGTATTTTCCCACTGGCTCCCCATGTGGTTCCACTTAGCTTTCTCAGGATGGCTATTTTCCTTCTGGCTTTTGCTACTGCTTTGTTGATGTGCTTTCTCCATGTCAGCCTGCCATCAAATGTTACTCCAAGGTATGTTGGTTCTTTATCTTCTCTTAGGGGTGTTCCATTTATCTGGATGATCCCTGCCTTTTGTTTTGGAGAGAGGGTAAATAGGGTGGTGCTGCACTTGTCAGTGTTTATGCTGACACACCATCTATTTGCCCATGCAACAAGTGTATCTACAGCTCTTTGTAGCAATCTGGTGGCCACTGATGCATGTTCATTTGTGCTCCATAGAACCAGGTCATCGGCGTACATTGCGGCATTAATTCCATGCGGTAGATTAGCCATGAGATCATTGATGAAGATTAGAAAGAGTGTTGGGGACAAGACTCCGCCCTGGGGAACACCGTGACGCAGTAGTACTTTCTTGCTCTTTTGTCCGTCTATCTGTACTCGGGCTCTTCTGTTGTGCAAGTATGCTTTCACCCATTTGTACATTCTTCCATTGACTTTGCAGTTTCTCAGTTTATTCATCAGACCTTCTTTCCAGACTTTGTCAAAGGCTTTCTTCAAATCTATCCATGCCGCAAGCACCAGCTTCTTCTCTTGGAATGCATCCTCAATTTCTTGAGAGAGGTAGGTTGTCTGATTTTCCGTAGAGTAGCACTGCCTAAAGCCAGCCTGCTGTGGCACAAGGATGTTTTTACTTTCAATGTACCACTGCAGTCTGTGATTGATGATGCGCTCCAGTGTTTTGCAGAGACAGCTGGTGAGGCTAATTGGTCTGTAGCTAGAGGCAATGGAACTATCTTTCCCTGATTTTAGGAGGGGTATCATGATTGCTTCTCTCCAGGCTTGTGGAACACTGCCTAAGGTCCAACTGTTGTTGAAGATCTGCAACAGCTTTGCTTTGGCCTCTGTTCCTAGGTTCCTGATCATTTCATTGGAGATACCATCAGCTCCTGGTGACTTTCTCATTTTCAGTTTTGATATGGCTAGCTCCAGTTCGCTGATTGTGATGGGTGCCTCCAGAACCTCATGTACTATTTCCTTCTGTCCTGTATGTTGCCGTTTCTCTTGAATCTCTTGTTGTTTCTCTGTACTGATTTTGATATTGTTATCTTGTGCGAATGAGTCCGCAAAATGGTCAGCTGCTTGCTTTCTTGTTAAGATGTTTCCTTCTTTATGTAGTGCAATTTTTGAGTTTCTCCCTGTGCCCTCATCGTTAAGTTGTTTTATTAGCTTCCACAATTTCCTTGTGTCTCTTTCAAAGTTCAGAGACTCTGTTTTCTCCTGCCAGCTTTTCCGTCTAGCCCGCAGTTTGGCCCTTTGAAATTTAGCTTTTGCATGCTGGAATTTATTGTGGTGCTCTTGGCTGGGTGTGGCCTCTGCTTGCTTTCTACATACTTCCACATCATTATGCAACTGTTCCAGTTCACTACTCCAGTAGGGTTTATATTGTTCACGGGCTCCTCTTGGTACTGTTTCTCGCGCTGCCTGTAGTATGAATTTCCCAAACTCTTCAACTACTTTATTTATGTCTTTCTCAGTGTTCAGGTTTCTAACCAGTATGCTGGTGCGATTCTTGTACATTGCCCAGTCTGCTTTCTTGTAGTTCCACCTCGAGAGGGTGCTGCTTTCACTTACAAGCTCATTTTCTACAGTTAGAAAGACTGGTCGATGGTCACTGCCACCTAGTTGTTTCCCAACAATTCGTGTAATGTTCCACTCCAGGTCTGGTGAATGAAAAGCCAGGTCAGGTGTAGTTGTAGAGTGCCATGATCTCGAGTAGAAAGTATGTGGGTCGGACGGCTTGTTAATCAAGATGAATCTATTCTCATCCTGCCAGTCTTCCAGTCTCTCTCCTCTCTGGTCCATGTGATCATAGCCCCAACTCTGCGAGTGGCTGTTGAAATCGCCGCACACAATAATTTTTTCTGTTAATGGTAGTGTGTCCAGTGCCTGTGGGCGGTCACTTGGACAGTAGTAATTGATATAGATGTAGGTCTGTATAGCCTGTTTTAAGTTTAAGTTTCTGATACTCAGCCCCTTCCATATAGACTTTGATTTGGGAAGCAGTGATGTTATTTTTTACAAGGGTAAGTATCCCACCTTTTCGCCTGTCCTTTCGGTCAGATCGGTATCACTGGTAGCTTCTGATTTTGAAGGCTATATTTTCGTTGAGGTGAGTTTCTTGCAAGCAACATATGCTTACTTTGTCTTTGTCCAGGATGTTTTCGAATTCTACTTTTTTGTTGCTGACTCCCTCCGCATTCCAGTGCATTATTTTAAGTCTTTGTTTAGTATGGCCAGCTGTTCTATTCTCATGTCCCCTGGCTCCACATGACATCTGAGAAGGACCTCCAGTAGTTGGGGTTGGACCCTTTCGAGACATAGGGCCCGGCACTGCACCTGCCTGGGGGGCCAAAGCAGGGCGAGCACCATAACTTTTAGCAGCAGTCGACATATTCCATTTTGCGTAATTGCGTGGCATCCTGATTTCTGTGGTGCGCCTCCTGGCTGGTTGCCTCCGTCTTCAGCACCTTTCCTTTGCTAGAGCAGACTGTGGTCTCACTCGAGTTTAGATGTGTACACACGCGTCTGCACATGCATGTATGTGTATACACATCTAGAGCACACTGGTTATTTTCCGGCGCCAGATACTCGCCGTCGCCCCTTCTCCTGTTAGTTAAAACAGTTCCGCCACGTGAAGGCCAGGAGTTGGACTTTTGCTGTATAGGTTATGTATTCACGAGCCATTGGGGTATTTAAGCAATGTTGGGTGCTCACCCCAACACTGCGCCCCGGCTACATACAGCAACATTTGGATCCATTTAAGAGGTCAAGTTTCATCCTGTTTCTTAGTTTACATTTTGTATAATTCATAGTACTTAAAACTCTTTCCACATCAGCATTTGAACGGGGTAGTATCGCTGCAGACATCGCACATTCAAAGAGCTCACAGAATGGACTGTTACCTGAGGCATCTTTAAATTGTATTACTTCACTCCAAAAGACTTCAGTTTCTGTTTTGTTTCTCCAGTCAACCAAATTTATTTTGGTTAACTGATATTCTGCTTCCGCCACACTATCAGTAGCCCCTAAAATTTTCATAACTTGACAATATTTTGATATGTTCTTTACTGGCTGAAGTATGTTGTTAACAGAAAAGAGTGAAATATTTTTCAATACACCTACATTTTCAGGAAGTCTCTGCTTCAATTGCTTGAATAATGAGAGAAGAAAATCTTGACACCGCTTTCTTAAGTTGTTCTCTTTATTTTCTGTTTATAGTCCTTTTGTTTTAAAACCATCAATTTTTGATTCGATTTGGTATCCCAGGTATGGCTTAGGAGCCAAATAGCTCTCTATAGTGCATAATTTCTGTTCATATTGCTTTACTTTTGTCATGTTGAAAGATTTGTTCACAGTGGAAGACACATATGAAGGTGAGCAATTATTAAAAAATCACATGAAAAAGAATCACAAAGTCGGCATCACAGCAATAATTCGCAACACGGTGAGTTTACAGTTCAAATAATGTTATTATAAATTATATATGGTCACCAGTAGGGAAAAGAAAACGGGGAAGACCAAGAGAGACCCTGCGTAGAACCATCATCAGAGAAGGCTCATTCAACGGCCAAGTGAACATCCAGGATCTACAACAGGTAGCAGCGAACCGCCAGACATGGAGAGCCATAACTTCTGCCCTATGCGCCGACTTAGGCTCAAGAGGAAAGACTTAACTAATTATAAATTATACGCCCTTTTACTCATTACAAGGGGGGGGGGGTTGCCAGATTGTTGAGCGTTGACCCAAGTCAGTTCAAAGTTTAAATAATGGCAGTTACCAT
The DNA here is from genome assembly GCA_963921405.1 of Cepaea hortensis. Classification (NCBI taxonomy): domain Eukaryota; kingdom Metazoa; phylum Mollusca; class Gastropoda; order Stylommatophora; family Helicidae; genus Cepaea; species Cepaea hortensis. The sequence goes on along the minus strand of OY992878.1, from coordinate 102,988,635 downwards.
AATTAACGCTCGTCAAGACCAAACAAAAAATGGGTAAATGACACCCAAAGAAAAGTAAAATCTAGAAATGATCCAAAATATCCAACTCAAAATGAAAAGTATCTAGAATTGCATCCAGCATCCAAACGTCAGAAAACGATATCCAGACGCCGGCAAAAACCTCTAGATCTGGATATACAATATCTAGAATGACAACTATGCAAACAACGGGGATTACATTTATTCCTATTGCAACGGCTGCGGTTTTGCAATCACTACTGTTATGGCGCCGTATAAAAAAAAAAATTAATATGATCACTAAGAAAAATCAGCACACATAAACAGGTGAGGTAGCCTGAAAAGCAAGGACAGAATAAGGACTCTTTTTAAGTAAAGTTTACCAAACAACGGGGATTACATTTATTCCTATTGCAACGGCTGCGGTTTTGCTATCACTACTGTTATGGCGCCGTATAAAAAAATTAATATGATTACTAAGAAAAATCAGCACACGGTGGCCTAAGTTGGAACATCATATGCCACAGTGGACTGTTTTGTCAGAAAGGAACAATGGGACTGGCTTAAGGAATTAGAGGACTTACCAGGTGATAGGCTACTCATATGTGGAGACTTCAATGCGAGGAACAGAGATTGGGACAGTAGTGGTGAAAACCGACAAGGAATTGCACTTGCGGATGCCATGGTGGACTCCGATGTGGTCTGCATAAATGATGGTAGGCCGACTAGAATGGCAATGAGGCCTGGCGATGCAGATACTGCTATTGATTTGGCACTTGTCTCCCAGTCATCAGTCCTTGATGTAAAGTGGACTGTTTTGAATGACCATGGGAGTGATCACATGCCATGCTCAGTCCTGATCTCTAAGTCCAGGAAAGTTAAGGCTGGGAGAGCGCGCAAGACCTTCTGGTATGAGTGAACCGACAGCTTTCTTAGACGCCTCAGACATGGGGCATGCAACAGGACTGTTAAAACTCTTTTTTTTGCATCCCCCATGGTGGACCCCAGAAGTAGACAATGCATGGAACGCAAAGAGAGCTGCAGTGAAGCAGCTAAGGAAATTGCGACAGACACCCCGAAGCTCACGAGAGGAAGTGGACATAGCGGAAAATGACAAGAAAGACAAGGTTGAGGCTTTCAAGCGATGTGCTGCAGAGGCCAAAAAAGTAAAATGGGAATGTTTTATGAAGGAGATTGGGGGTGATAAAACACTGCATACATTCTTGAAACTGCACAGACAAATGCAAATAAAAGATCGGCCTATGACAGTGGGAACAATTTATAAAGAGGATTGTGTACGCGTGACAACTGAGCAGGATAAAGGGGAGGCGTTTCTCCAGAGATTTTTAGAGCAGACCAATCATAATGATGCGGATACCAGGGATGCGGTTAGAGTGGAATTATCTGGCACAATGGAGAATATGCCTTATGAAGACATCATACGGGTTGAAGATGTTAAACATATTTTGAAAAAGGCAAAAGACACGGCACCAGGGACTGATAGTGTCAGGTATGGCCACATGAAGGCTTTGAGCGATGTAGACCTGAAGGAGATGGCCCGCTGCTTTAATCAGAGCATTAGGACAGCATCAGTACCGCAGGATTGGTTGCATAGCTATCTCATCCCTCTCCCAAAACCATTCAAGGATCATTCAAAGCTTAGCGGCTTTAGGATCATCACCATTCAAAATACATTTGGGAAGGTTTTAGAGAAGATAGCCGCTGTTAAGCTGCAGGATTTTTTGGAAAGTGGGAAGCTTCTTCCAAGAGGCCTAGGGAGCTACAGGTCAGGAAAAGATACCTGGTCAAATGCAGCCACCTTTGCCTTTGACATTTATGAGGGGTTCCAGAGTAGACAGGAAACGATGGCGGCAGCGCTTGATCTCGAGGATGCGTACAATAGAGTTCGCTATGACATTTTGATGACCGCACTTATGGAGAAGGGGGTCAATTCCTGGTTGGTGAACTGGATAGCAGCCGTCCTGCATTCTCGTCGGGTTGTTCTACGACTGGGTGCATGGACATCAGAGCCACATATTTTAATCCCGGGACTGCCACAGGGACCTGCAATCTAACCGGTGCTCTTTAATGTGTATACGAGCAAGATGGCATACCTAGAAGAACCAGGGGTTGGAAGGATTCTAACATTTGCAGATGATATTCTTGCAAACAGGCAGGGGAGAAATAGAGATCAAACAGTCCAGGAGCTACAGGTGACAGTAGACAAAGTGATTGACTGGTGCACTGAAATGAGTGCTGTCATCCACCCGGAAAAGGCGGTTGTGTTGTGGTGCTCTCTGGACAACAGGATTGTGAGAGATGATGCCCCATGCCTCACGATAGATGACAGAAGCGTCAACAGAGAGAACAAACTGAAGTATCTGGGAATCACTTTTGACAGGAGTCTGTCCTTCAAGGACCATGTGGAGACGGTTGTGACACGGTCTCAAAAGGGACTCAATGCACTTAAAACTATGGCTGCAATGGACACAGAGCAGAGAATGCTCTTCGCACTATACCAGCACTTGATCCTCTCAGTGATTGATTATGGACTAGGACTGCTCACTGTCTCAAAGAGTCAGCTGGTGAAATTAGAGCGGATACAGAACGAAGCTATGCGGGTTATTCTGGGATGCACCAGAGACACTCCAGTAGTGTGTATGCGTTACATCCTTGGTCTGCCTACTGTTGCTGGTAGGCACAAGGTGATGCAGACGAAGGCATACCTCAGAGTAGCTGCAGACACAGATCACCCGTTGCATGGGGCGCTGGACGTAGTTAAGGGTCAGAGACTGATAAGATGGAAATCATGGATGGCTCAGGCGGAGGATACGATTAGACAGGTGTGCCCCTTGGAGAACATCAGGCGAGGAGAGGAGTGGGTCAGAGTGCCAGCTGAGCAGTCAGACTTGTGCAGAGTTATAATCACATTGAGCCGGGAGTGCAGGGAGTGGCCAGCAGGGGCCACAGAAGTGGAAATTTGGCAACTAATTCAGGATAATTCTCGCCCGTGTTATTTGATTATCTACACGGATGGGTCGGTGTTGAGAGGGAAGGAGAAGTGCCTGGGTGTTCTTGGCAAAAGCTAATGGTCGGCGTTTGGTGCAGGAGAGCCTGGCGTATGATAACACAACATCTAGCTTAAGAATGGAGGTGGAGGCGGTCAGTGCAGCATTCCGCTGGATAGAGAACACGATACATACACACATTGTGATTGTAACTGACTCAGAAAGCATGCTGAGGAGGGTGAGAACAGGCAAGCTTCGTGCAGAGTGGCTTGCTTCGCTTCGGAGGTCACGGGTAGTAAGCATCACCTGGATCTTTTTTCCGATGCATGCCCGTGTGCTGGGGAATGAACAGGCGGACAGATTGGCTGGCTCGGCAAAACTTGATGGAATATTGATGCATGACAAAACAGACGTGGTTGCGGCCTTGTGGGAGCACGTGTACACCTCGGAGGAGCAAATCGATCACCATAGTCTGGTAAGAATGAGGCAGCGAGGTGTGACGAGGGGATCTGGCAGACGATCAACGCTCAGAGAAAAAGCGAGACGGACATATAATCAGATTGCTACTGGAACTATTAGTGTTGGAACTCTTCGCTGGCTGCTGAGGATGGGGACGGAGCGCTTATGGGAATGTCCCAAATGCTATGATGTCGGTTCCTAAATCAATCAATCAATCAATCAATCGTTTGAGTGTGGTCAATCTCCCATTGAATTGCCTCTTCATGAGTGTAATCATTTGCCTTGGGTAATTCCCAATAAGCAACCCGGCACAAGGATTAGGCAATACTGCTGCATTTACTGTGCCTTCAAAGTATGGAGATTGTATTGTAATTGTGGCAATTTTATATCTGTGAATTGTGCCACCAAAAGTTCTGCAGGCAACAGTTTTGCCTGTATAATCTTCTGTTTTTATTAACCTTTGGTCAACTCCAATAATTGAAGCCCCTGAATCACGAATACAGGTAGTAGGTTCCCCATTCACTCATGCCTGGTGAACTCTGAGTGAGCCATTCTGAATATTAACAGCATTGGCTTCATGACTGGTTTCTAAACATTCGTCAATATGGATGTCTTTGTCAGTCTGTTCAGTCTTGTCGCTATAATGTTGTATGATAGCTGCATATGTTTCTTCTATGTCATCTGAATCACTACTGGAGAATACATATGCGGTACTTTCTTCTTTCTAAGTATTTCTAATCGCACATGATCTACTGGTATGCCCGTACGCCCGACAAGAAAAACATTTAAGACTCCTCTTGTAGGAGTCATACTTACTTCTTTTATTTGCCTGATGTCTGTTAAATATGCTGCGTAACCAGGATGTTGATCACACATTTCCAGATGTCCGTGTGACAATTTGCAGTGTTGGCATCGAGTGAGGTGTCCCTTTCTTGGTCTGTCGCCATCTTAATTCGAGTACTGATATGGACCTCTATTTTTATTTGTAAATTTCTTTAACTTACCATTAACTGGCGCTCGCTCCTATGACAAACTCTGGTTGTGCACAGTCAGCAAATATGTCACGATGGGCATTATAAAATGATTCACCCCGTGACTCCATCTCACTAAGTGACTTACACTTATTTTCTACAAGAAATACAGACATAGCTTCTGGTACTGCAGATAGAAGTTTTTCTCTCAGCATCAGGTCACGTATTTTATCGAAATCAGACCCAATGTCTGCTGCCTTTAACCATTTGCCAAAGCAAGAAGATGTTTCAGAAACAAAGTCGAGGAATGTTTGGTTAGACTTAAATGTAAGTGTCTTAAATTTCGTACGCAACCCACATTCATCCAAACTAAAATGTGCAAGAACTCTATCTCGCATATATTTGTAGTTGGTTCGCAAGTTCTCAGGTATTAACTCAATTACCTTCAAAGGTTCCAGCGCGAGATGTTGATGGAACAAAATAGGTAAGTCCCGTTCAGGAATCTTATAGAATTTTGCCAACACCTCGAAATTAGTAATCCAGGAACTAACTTAATCACCTTGATGAAAGTTACGAATCAGACCTTGATATTTCTTAACTGGATCATTATGTTTTGCTTGTATTCTTTCTCGGTCCATCTCAGCTACACGATCCATTTCCAATGTCTTAACTTTCAAATTCCCTTCAAGTTACTTGTCTTTAAGAAGTGCTTCAGCCGCAAGTTTTTCTATCTGAAATGCTAATTGCTTTTCCTTCATTTCTGTCTCTGCAGCTAATTGCCTTTCTTTCATCTCTTTTTCTAATGCTAATTTCTCTTTTTCAGCTGCTATTCTCTCCCGTTATAGAGCTAATTCATTTTCTTTTGCCGCTATTTTCTCTCGTTCTAAAGCTTATTCATTTTGCTTAATCGCCATTTACTTTTCTTTCAATTCTTTCTCAAGTGCTAATCTCTCTTGTCTTTCTTCCCTTTCACGAGCTGCTTGAAGTTTTTTTCGCTTCTTTCTCTGCTGCTAACTTCTCAGCTCTTTCTTCTCTTTCACGCGCAGCCTGAAGTTGTTTCTCCTCTTTTTGCTGCATCTGGAATTCCTTGAACTCCTGCTTCGCCCATTCCCTAAGTTCTGAACCGGTCGAACCAGACTTCTCACCTATGTCCATGAAGTCTTGAGGTGTCGACATGTTGTCCTAACGTAGCTATAACTTAACTTGCTGAAATAAGATAGCAAAGTGCAAAGGAATCGACGATATGCAAGTACGTTGAAAATAGAGTAGACGATATATCAAAGAACAAATGTTGAACGAAATGTCAACTTCAAACTGAACAATAATGTAGAAGTGAATAATAAAAGAAATTCAGCAAACTTATTGCGGTAGAAATGTCTTAACCGTTACTCTAAACAACAGAAAATAGTATAAAAATATATGCAGTATAAAGAATATAATAACACTTGACAGTTAACAGTTACGAGAGAAAACAAGTGAGGTGTAACGTAAACACATATTCGTACTCATAAAAGACAATAATACTGACTATCGAAATCTAGGTAAACAACATACAACACTACTGCAACACTACTATAACAGACTATTAGTACTAACAACACATGAGATCGCCACAAATTACTTCGTAACGACCTGACGATTGCAAGTACACAACGTCTTCTTAAGTTAGGAAGTGATCTTAACTATCCCCAAAGAAGAGCCCTCCAACCACCCGCTGTTAATTTAACGCGAAATTGGTCATCGCTAACTACTTAGTATCTTACGAATGCACCCAACCAACAACAATGAACGTAACGATCAACAAATTAAAACTTATACTGGCCTTATGTTCGACCGTTGGTGTGATCCGTAGATAATTTACAGCGTTTAAGTATGTGTGTGATATCTTCCTGCTAGATACCGTTGGCGGATTGGTGATTGGTGGTATGTAATAGCACTTGAAATCGAGTAATGCTGTCGTTGTATGTGTTGTGTTGCTGAGGCAGTAGTGAACTGACTATATGTTATCAGTCTACAATTGTGACACCCGTGGCAACAAGCCCGTTGAATCGGACGGTTCACGCTATCAACGGCGGTGTCACTATTTTAAAGTGTAGATCTTTCGCTGAACCTTGAGCTGCCTCAGCCTGTGTGTTTGTGACATGTATAGTGATTCATCTTGTTGCTTGTTGTCAGATACGTATAGTCAATGTCCACTCGAGTATGAGGTGACGATCGAGTGTGTTGACGTTTGTTATATCGTATCACTCGAAGTGTAGATTCATGTACGTTGGAGTTCAAATTCTTCATAACCGTACTATAAATGCTTTCCTGCTGTGTGTCGATGCTAGACGAAGCTCATGGTGAAGGACAGGTCTCCGTGTATTAGTTTCTAAGTCCACCCGACAAAACGTAAGTGTGCATACTGTCCACAATTAGCAGATAGCTGAGTGTGTAAAAATGTACGATTTCCGTGTGTTCGGCAACAAACATGAAATGGCAAGTGAACTTGTAGTGGTCTAGACTCTTCTGTGACGTGCTGCACTCAAACTATGTCGTCATTGGTGTCTAATTAATCATATACATATGGTAAGAACGTGGCACTGCTCCTCTTACCTTACGTTGGTGTTGATTGTGGTCGACATTCTTATTTCTTAAGTAAAAACTTCGAACAGGTCTCTATAAAATGTTTCACCACTTCAACGTTTGTTGTGCAGCACAGCGCTGCCGTTTCAGGTCTGTGCGGAACGGTGCGTGAAAATGGCTATCGGTGTGCAGTTAATCTTCCCGATATGACAATATTGATGTACATTCTGTGGCTATTGGCGCAGTTCTCAATTTTCTAGTAAGCCCGAGACGTGCACCCATATGTGCCATGTCGTAAGTCCTTCTTCGATGTGTTTTGCCATGTGGATATGTTTGAACTTACGAAAGGAACTGGTTTCATTAAAACGGCGTAACGATATGTAACAGTGTGAACGGGTAAATATCAATAGATGACATCGAAGCCTTGAATAATATAAAATGGCTTTTATTGGCTGTAATCATAAAGTAGATATAGCATCTTCAAAACACAACCGGCCTGACCACAAGCCAAGCTAGAACTGTTTATCTTTTTGACGTCACCCGTGAGCTTCCCTAGAAATGGTGCTTTCCACAGTGCCCACTGGTGCGGCATTTCCTAACCCTTCTCTATTTCCCCTTAACTAACTATAACAGAGATGTAGCTCTGTTATACTCTTCCCCTTCTTTAAAAAGACTTTTCCCAAAAGTCTCACTTCCCTAACCTATATATTCCAAAATCCTACTTAATTTTCTCTCACTACCTACTCACTAACCAAATCTTAATTACCTAATCCTTCTTATTTCAATCTCTTTAGTCGTCTCCTAGAATACCTTTAATACTCTCTCTCTCTTATAGCTAACTGCTATTTTCGTCGTTACTTCTTCTTCTGTTCTGAGTACACAAGGTAAAAACATTCAGGATTATAAGTATTCACAAAATTGTTAGTATATAGTTTGTATCACGTAAGTTCTCATTCTCTCTCATTATCAACCACACCAGTATAGACAGAAAAATATAGATGGGGTGCGCACCCAGTTATAAAGATATAAGGAATTAGGCAGAAACCAATCACATTTACCTCCCTTGCAAACGCAAAAACTTTTCCAAATATTAAAAGTTTTTTTCAAAAACACAACCTATGTACTTATATCTCTGTTTGTTATAAACTAAGTCGATCTAAAATATCTTCAATATTTATATTGCCACATACACGAGTACATTTCACCTGTCTCATGTTCCCTCCTCATGAAACCATGTTCATTTTTCATGAACATATGTTTAATTTAACGCTGTTTCACAGCTCCTATATTTTCCCCCCTCACATCCCATGACACGTCTCCTTGTTTATCTAACCCAATTATTAAACCCTATGCACTGTCATTCACAGCCCCCCTTTAAATCTATTCTCTATCAACCAACTTCTTATATTTGTTTCACTATTTCATCCTCTTTACACGTTAATCACGTATATAATATGGCATCTAATCCATATATTTATTCAATCAATACAGCTCCCATTTTTAACTCCCCCATAACCATTTTACTTGTGTATGGCATATGTTTCTACCACTTCATAGCCACTATATCATCAACCTTTCTACGCTGCTTATCACAGCAATCTATACTCCTGAACTTATTATTCTTAAAGATAATGTGTCTCTCTATTAGTCCTCAGTAGTTTATTAACTCTTTTCTGAACGAAGGGTCCTAAATAAAGCCCCATGTATTGCCTTTATTCTGGACAAAAAAACCATAACAGTTCATAAACAAAATAAGTACTATTCAACAGACAAGACAATTCAACCTAAATCATGATTTGAACGAAATAAAATTATAACAGAATATCATACCCCCCCCCCCCCCCAAGTTTTTATACATCATTTATCTTTCCCCTCATATCAAATAAAGGCAATTAAGCAATGATACAACATACATCCTATCAATTGTTAGTCGCTTATACGGACTAACAATAATTTATTTATCTATTTAAGAAAACTCAACAAGTGTGATTTCAAAATAAAAATGCATCTTCAAGACCTGACGAAAATTTACATATATAAAATACACTATATCATCTCCTCATGACCACTCACCACAACTATCAATTAAACTATTTGCCAATGGTAATACACTACTACCATATTTCATCAACTATCAATTTCCTCCTTAAATAATAAAATTTTCATCTTGCTATCTGCAGCTTTTTCTATCCATTTATTTCCCATATCTCCATTTCCTCAGTAACTCTAAATTTTTCTGTATAATTGCTATTTCCACATCAATATCTTCCTCCTCTCGTAAAGAAATACTTTCTTCCATACTACTATCTGTATTAGATTCTGACTTTTCATCCATTCCTTCTTCTTCGTCTGTATATCTATCTCTAGCAGCCGCTAATTTTTTAATTTGTAAATCCAACCTAATTTGTTTATCGTGATTTCGTAACGACCTTTCGAGTAGGGGCATGTATTCACCGCTGGATGAATTTTCTCTGATTCTCCTCTGTCTTTTCACCTCTCTTTCTTTCTGTCTTTCTATTCTCCTTTTTACTGCTTGTCTGGTATTTTTGAATGGAGCGTTTACCTCTTCTTCCATTGATTTAACAGTATCATAACAACCATCATACGTATTCCTCTCTTCTTTCATCAACGTTTTCGGTGTTGTCTGTTCACAAGTATCATCGTAAACTGGTGTTGTTATTAACTGACTTTGTACCGGATCTTTTGTAGTTCTTCTGACGAATTGTCCATCTGAATATACGTCATCTGAATCATAATTATTATTATAATTATTGTTTCGCTTATCATCATTATCTCTTCTTAAGTGTTCTACGTGTGCCCTTGCTACATGTCCTGTGATTTGATTCTTTATATTGTATGACACAGTACCTAACTTTTCTAAAATGTAATAACCTGGAACCCAACGAGCATCAAATTTAGAGTTCCTTCTATGCTTCTTATAATAAACTCTATCACCTACTTTGAATTCCTGTAATTGTGTATTTTCGTTTCTGTACTTCTTCTGTCTTTCTCTAGCTTTAATTATATTGTTCTTTAACCTTACATGCGCTTTATGCATTTCTTGTATAATAACTTCTTGAAAATCTTCCCCCATATATTTACGTCTTGGTTTTAACATATTGTCGATAGGTAGTATTGGCTCTCTCCCGTGTAATAAATAAAATGGTGAAAATCCTGTGCTCTCATTTTGATTTGTGCAAATAGCGCTAAGCGCAGGTCCTAAGAATAGATCCCAATCTTTTTCATGTTCATTGACAATCTTTGCTATAATATCGTACAATGTCCTATGTTGTCTTTCATTCTTAGCATTTGAAGAAGGTCTATAGTATGAGGTCTTTATATGTTTTATATTCAAATCTTTTAATAACTTTTCAAATTTCTTATTCACAAATTCTTTACCATTATCCGTGAGTACAATCTGTGGACAACTAAATCTTGGTATGAATTCCTGTAAAAAAATATTAATGATAGTATCTGCGCTCTTATCTGGGATTGCATAAACTTCCGGCCATAGACTATAGATGTCTACCATATGAATTAAATATACGTTCCCCGATAGTGTTCTAGGGTGAGGACCTGATATATCTAAACTAACTTTTTGCATAGGAAACTGAGGAATATCTGTATCTTGTAAGGGACATTTAATTGTTTTCATATTTCTTAATCTGCATTTTTCACACGTATCGATATATTTACAAGCAGTTTTAAATAAATTCGGCCAATAATATTTATTCGTAAGTGCTTTCACTAATTTATCACGACCGAGATGACCATTCTCATCATGATACGCCCTTAAAACTTCAATTTCCAAATGTTTTGGAATATATTTCCTTAACTGTTCGTTCCTTTCATTCATGTAATATAACTGTTCATCATCTTGCAAAACTAAATAATTCTTCTTATACTTATTCTCATCCGTTTCTTTTAATTTCTGTTTTATTTCTAAAACTTTTGGATCTAATTCTTGTTCATCTTTCATATTAAATTGTGCTAAATGTGGGTCTTCTGCTCTAGGTTCAGACTCTTGATCCGACGGTAAACTCTCAAAATCTTCTCTACTTATTATGGCAGAATCTAATATATTTACTTGCCAGTTTCGGTCGTCTATTTCCGGTTCAGCTTCGTCTTCCGTGTTCCCTGATGACTGTGGATACGGAATTCTAAACAATAAATCAGCACATGTTTTGTTCCTACCTGGTATGTATTCTATTCTAGTATTGTATCCTTGTAGATTCAACGCCCATGTCTGTATTTTTCTGTTCTGCACTGGAGCTTCTAACAAAGATTTTAAAGGCATGTGGTCAGTTCTAATAATGAAATTTGCGTTATGTAGATAGTAGTTAAGTTTCTGAAGAGCATAATGAATAGCATAAGCTTCTTTCTCAATAGTCGACCATTTTCGCTGAGACCTGCTAAGTTTATGGGATAAGAAATAGATTGGCCTTTCATTTTTAACCCCTGGTATTCCAGATTCTTTTCCTTCATATGGTTGAACCAAACACGCTCCTATAGCATTATCTGAGGCATCTGTATATAATATTAGCTGTTTATTCAAATCTGGATATGTCAATAGTGGCACTAGTGTTAAGCTATTTTTTAAAAACTCGAACGCTTTTTGACATTCATCATCCCACTTAAATCTAGCGTATTTGCCAGTTAAGTTAGTAACAGCCTCTGCTATTTTTGAGAACCCTGGAATGAAACGACGATAATACCCACAGGTTCCGATAAACGCACGAACTTCTTTTACGTTAGTTGGAGGAGGTAATTCTCTAATAATTTTAACCTTATCTTGATCTGGTTTAATTCCGTCTCTATTAATAATATACCCCAAATACTTTGTTTCTGTTTTTAAAAATTCGCTTTTACTGAGCTTTAATTTAACATCATGTATTCTTAATCTGTCAAATACTAATTTTACATGTTTTAGGTGATCTTGTACGTCTCCTGCTGTGTAAATCAAAATGTCATCTATGTATGCCAATGCAAACTTTTGCATGCCCTCCAATACTTGATTTATTAATAGCATATAATGAGAGGGCGCCGTATGTACTCCAAAAGGCATTCGTAAAAATTCGTAAGAACCTGCGTGTGTACAAAAAGCACTCTTCTTTTGGGCATCTGGGGACATAGGTATACACCAAAATCCTGACCCTGCATCTAATGTAGTGAAGAAGGTAGACCCATTAAGTAAGCCTAAAATATCGTCGATCACCGGCAATGGGTACGCTACATTCTTAGTGATTTTGTTCAACACCCGGTAGTCGCAACAGAATCGATGTGAACCATCGGCTTTTGTTACAATTACTATCGGAGATGACCATTCTGACTTCGATCTTGTTATTATTCCTGCTTTTAGCATGTCTTCTATTGCTTTTTCGACAATTTCCCTATTCCTTAAGGGTGTTCTATACGGTTTCAAACTAATTGGTGGGTGATCTCCAGTATCTATTTCCATCGTAACTGTTTTTGTCTTTCCCAATTCTAAGTCATTAATTGCAAACACGTCTTGATTTTCTTTTATAAGTCGTTCTAATATTTCCTTATTTTCTGGTGGAGTTTTTAACTGTGCTAATAATTCTTGTTCTCTTGTTATTTTGTCTACTGAATGTATTTGAGATGTATGTCCTCTGAATGGATGGATCAATTCATCATTCTGCACGTTCCCTTTTCTTTCGCATCTGTGTCTGTAATTAATTCTTTCCCTCGGAGTTTCTGAATAATTTATTCGCGGCACTTCTGCTCTATCTGTTGCTAATATGCCCTTAATATCATGTTCTACTTTGGCTATTACACATCCTCTGTATAATTTAATTTCTCTACCTGTGTTGTTAATAATCATTACTGGAAAAGTTAAGTGTTTATCTAATGATATTATTCCGTCGGGAACTTCTAAACCAGGCTCATCAATTACTTCCCTTTGCAATTCAGTGATTCTAACTGTGTGTCCTACTACATAATACGGATTTCTTTTTACCTTTGCCTGTATCAAATTAACCGTCTGTGGTTTTAACGTCGTAGACATTTTAACTCTAACCAGTGCTGAAATGTGCATGTTTTCTTCTAAATCTACATATACTTCCTTGAATTTTAATTTGTGTAAATCAAAAAAAAGTCTTACACCGTTTTTTATTAAAAAATCTCTACCTATAAGCATATTTCTATTTAAATCTTTCACTACATGAAAAAGATGTCTTACGTTGATCCCTCCTAATTTAAAATTCATTATTGTTTGTCCAATTACTTGTAAATTCTGTCCTGTAACAGAGTGAAGATTATTATGACTTCTGAATATTTTGCAATTTCTCATTATTTTGAATAAAAAACTTTCTTTGATCACACTAACCTGAGCTCCCGAATCAATTAATGTACGAACTCTATATTTTCCTATTTCTATTATACATGAACTGGGATCTGTTTTATTCACTGTAAACTGTTTGATTTCTTCTAGTTGAGAGCATTCCCTACTCTTCCTGTTATACCTGTTATTAAAATATTCTTTAAATCTTGGGACCTTGTCATCTTCCCTCCTACTGCAGGTCCTATTTAATAGGTAGGGCGCCGGTTTTCCTGCGTTCTAGGACTTGTAAAACTTCTGTGTCTATCTTCAACATTCCTATTTAATCTGCTGTTGACATTTCTATTTTGTGTATTCGACTGGACATGCCTGTTACCACAGAAGCGAAAAATGTGTCCACGTTGGCCACAACCCCAACATACTATAGCATTGAGCATAGCCTACGATGGGTAGCGTTGTGGTGTTCTGCTGTGATAATTTGGTGTGTCCAGTGTGTGCCGCGTGGTTACACACCCGCTTCACACGCGTGATCCGGGACTGTTTCCGGATCCGGTCAGGGATATGCACTACTGACGAGCTCAAACAAGGGCGAAACTCGAGTATAGTGCTTCCATATTGACGTGGATAGGCCTTAGGTTCATACCAGAATGCGATCGGCGTTGCCAGTAGTGGGTTGTGCTCAATATTTATACTATATTTTTGTTATTTGTGTTACCTACCGTCTCTCTTATAGGATTTCTCATTTGTCTTCTTCCATCATAAGCATTTCTGTTACTTCCTTGTAATGTCTGTATACCTCCTCTCCTATTCCATCCGAACCTTGTTTGTCCTATCTCCATTGGCTCTTCAATCCTGTCTTCTCGACTAGTTCCTATTTCTCGTCCTACTCTCAATTTAAATCTACGTCTCAAGTTCTCCTCTTGTACTGCTATATCTACAGCTTGTGATAACCTCTCAGGATTTTCCCTCATCAGTTTAAATGTCAGTCCATCTGACTTTATACCATCTACAAAAATCCCGACCAACATCCGCTCCACCTCTTCTCCTCGTACGTTTTGTCCCAGGAATGCTTCCTCAGCCAGGTTAATCAACCTATCGCTAAATAATTGTACAGTTTCTCCAGTGTTTTGTTTGGATTGTCTTAACACTGAAAACGCATGTTGTGGGTCCGTGATTTCGGCGTACTTATGGGCTAAATCGTCCTTGAACTGTTCCCATGTTTCATCTACTTTAGCTTCTAATTTTCTTCTGATATGATCAGTCACCGGTTCTGTCGCTGCCTGATAAGCAAGTTTCATTTTTTCTTCATCTGTTGCTGCCACCAAATATGCATGTTTTTCTATGGAAGTTATCCACTTCTTAAAATCTTTTGCCTGTCCACTAAATTTAACAATTTCAGTTGCCATTCCTTGTTGTTTCATGACTGTGTTAAGTCTATCTATCACTGTGCCCACTCCAGTCAAAACCTGCGTTAATGAATCTTGTTCTGCCATACTGAAATATTTTATTACACAACTTATATGAGCAAAAACAATCACTAACTATTAATATACACTCTTAAATTAACCAAAGGACGTAATCTTCCTCTTAAAGATCAATAATTTTCTAATAGAAAAAGTTATTTATATTACCCCTTTTCTTGTTGAAACTAATTTTCCAATGGTCCAATCGAAAATCAAGTCCTACCATTTCCCCTTGACGTCTATGCTCTTGTATGCCGAGACTGAGAAGCACAGTATCTGGTACTCGAGTACTTGAACCAGGATCGACAAAGCGGCTTCAGTACTCCGTAAGGATCAATAAGGCTCGATAGGGCTCCACAAGACTCCACAAGGCTCGATAGGGCTCGACAAGACTCCACAAGGCTCGATAGGGCTCGATAAGGCTCGACAAGACTTCACAAGGCTCGATAGGGCTCGATAGGGCTCGACAAGGCTCCACAAGACTCAATAAGGCTCCACAAGGCTCGATAGGGCTCGATAAGGCTCCACAAGACTCAATAAGGCTCCACAAGGCTCGATAGGGCTCGACAAGGAAAGAGTTTCTTCATTCTACCACGACACTTTCAAATTTATGGCTGCTCTTTCCGCTCGAGGAAGTGTAGATCTGGACAAAAAAATTTTGACACTTCTGGACGCCTTGAAACGACTCGATCTGGCCATTAAAGCGACTGTAGTAGGATCATTTCTTCAACGTGATCGTCTAACATTTTCATAATTGCCAGAGTTCAAGACACTTATGATCCAGTGAAGTAATTTTTCGTTAGAGGTTTTCTTGTTATTTGAGCTTCTGACCTAAACGATTTTTCGTCTTGATTCCGTCAAGCGAAGTCAAATTCAACAACGATCTTCTTTCAAGCGACGACCAAGGTCATAGGCTGGTTCAAGGGTAACGGCTCTTGTAAAACATATTGAGGTTCAAAGCAACGGTTATTCTGGAACATTATGGCAATCATTATTTTGATACAGAGCTTATAATTCCCATATGTATGTCGGACTCAAAAAAACACCAGCCAGGTCAACGCAATATCTGATCAGAGACGAACTGTGTAGCGAAGATTTGATCAGAGACTGTGTAGCAAAGATTTGATCAGAAACTGTGTAGCAAAGATTTGATCAGAGACGCCGCCTTGTTGAATTTCTCTGCAAGCGAAAATTTTCAACTTCCATTATGCCGTGGTATCGACGAAAATAAGGCAACAGCCATGTTTCTGTTGTGGAGGCAACTTACATTCCGCGACAAACCATGAGCCGGATCCTGATCACTGGCTCCATTTTCTCTCATGTAACAGTGTGAACGGGTAAATATCAACAGATGACATCGAAGCCTTGAATAATATAAAATGGCTTTTATTGGCTGTAATCATAAAGTAGATATAGCATCTTCAAAACACAACCGGCCTGACCACAAGCCAAGCTAGAACTGTTTATCTTTTTGACGTCACCCGTGAGCTTCCCTAGAAATGGTGCTTTCCACAGTGCCCACGGGTGCGGCATTTCCTAACCCTTCTCTATTTCCCCTTAACTAACTATAACAGAGATGTAGCTCTGTTATAGATAACAGTTTGTGAATTCACTGAAGAACTTTGAAATATGAAGTAAACATCGGATCTCAGGAGAACTAACACCGGTTTATTACGTAGTTGACAGAGTTATAATACATTTTGTTGTGAACAATTAGATTTCCCGTTGTTGCCGGGATGGCATCTAATATAAGCGTGCACTAACCTTTATGTAATCTAACCTGTTCTGCGTTTTCCTTATCGTCACTCAGTAATGCTTCTCTTTCCTCCGTTCATTCAGGTCGTCCTTGCTGTCATCTTCCTCCGATTCTGCCTAGAGTTTACCCGTCGTTCTCGAATCCATGGCGTTCTCAATATATGCTTCTAGCTGTTCTTAGCTTGGAGTGAGTCCACTGCTAGCCTTCAAACGATCCAATAACCACACCAAGTTGTTCTCAAAATCCAATACACGCCCGTTCACCTTGATCGTCGCACAACGTATGATTTCGTTGTCACGCTAGCGTTGGTGTGACGTATATTCGTATCCCATAGTTTTCATGCACTGTTTACTTTGAGATTTTCTTCCATCCTCTGTATGGCGTTATTTGGGCACCTGCTCTGTGGTACTCGCTTACGCTCAAGAAATAAATGACCGTAGACCCCGAGGTAGACCGAGAAGACGATGGAGAGATAATATACATACAGACCTACAAGCACTTGGAATCACCGACTGGCAAGAGAAGTTCAATCAGAGAGACGAATGGAGACGGCTGGTATCTGCAGCAAAGAACCTCAATGGCTCGGAATGATGAAGAAGAAGAAGAAGACCAGATGGGTCACCAAACTTTTTTCACGGCGGGCCGGATAACTGACAAAATGACGGGCGCGGGTCGCATACTCATTCTGACCAATACTTACACCAGTCTCCGCAGCGAAGATCTTACCGACGTGATTTGTAATTCCGCATACCCGTGTTCGAAACACAGCTGCGCGCGATTTGGTAGCAGACCGCGTTGCGCTGATTTTTACGCTATGGTATGGGTGCCGGTAATTCAGAAAGCAATGGTAAGCTATGGAACGTAAACTTGCCAAGACATCAACACTAGCAAAAAGTGCTGGTGTTGACTGCAAACGTCCTATAAAGGATATGCAACTAACTTTAACAATACTTGCAAACCAGAACAAAAGCTCAGGTAAAAATGACGAAAAACTAAGTAAATCATGATTGAGTGTCGTGCAATGCAAAAAAAAAAAAAAAAAAAAAAAAAAAAAACAAACAAACAAACGAACAACAACAACAACAACAAAGCAACCAACATTTTTATTTACTTTAAAAAATTTATCAAAGAAGGCGACGTTAGCAAAAAGATAGTTACATCAGATATTGTGTGCAAATATCCGAATCTCACAAACTAAGTAAAACGGTTAGTGAGATTTGTAAAACTGATATTTGGCTTTCATGATATCATCAATGTTTGATTTGGGATAGCTGCATCCAATCAAGAGAATTGCTTTCAAATGTTCATCAGTCAATCTGGTTCGATGTGTTGACTTCACATACTTCATACGTCAACCAACACAGAACTGGCACTATTAGCCACCGGACGCTGATGCATATGCTGGGGGGAGGATCTGAGCACCTATGGACATGTCCGGAGTGCAACGAAGATACCCCAACTGATAACTAACTAACTAACTTCATTTTTTAAAATGTTTGCTCAGAGACACAAGTTGTTCCAAACACTGGTGCCATACCAGCGACAAATTTCTTAGTTTCGAAAACTCAACATCAGATAAGCAGCGGTAAAATTCAACGGGTGTTCCTTCTCTGTGCTTCTCTTTCAACAAGTCATTTGCTTGCAATTCAATAAGCTCCAACTGTAGTTCAACTGGCACAGCATCAAGGCTACAATCGAGTGGATTCTGGAATAGAAGAATATCACTCTCAGTTCTGTCAAGATCTGAAAATCTCTCCCAAAAATGCTATTTCTAGTCACGAATATTTTTTGTTTTGTAACATCGAGGCTGACATCTTCTGTGATTGTAGTGCAAAACTCTTTGAAATTCTGAAAATGAGAAAAGTTTTCTCCTTCAGGTTGTGCTTCAAACAATGACAGCTTTCTCCGAAATCCTCTGATGATTCTGTAGAGATCACAGTCGAGGTTTGTTTTTCCTTGAAGATTAAAATTCAGTTTATTCATGTGGGATGTGATGTCGACCAAAAATGACATCTTTGTGACAGCCATGTAGGATCTGACAGCTGGGGATCAGCTCTTTTTTTTTCAGTGAGGAAAACATCTATTTCGTTTCGGAGCTTGTAAAAACGAAACAGAACTTTACCGCAGCTGATCCACCTTACTGATGTGTGTTAAGGAAAGTTACAGAATTCAATCAATTTCTTCAAGAAAATCCTGGAACTTACGATGATTGAGTGCATGTCACCGAATGAATTCAACAGCAGAAACGACTGGTTACAGTGCACAAGAAATATCTAAGTCTTTCCCACAGATTGCTTGTTTATGTATGATGCAGTGTATAAACAGAGAGCCCGGAAGTTGCAAATCTTCCAACTGAGTCCCGATCTTCCCCATCTGACATTTCTTCACTCCAGCCATATAGTTTCCTCCATCAACTGTAACACCTCGAAGCTGATACCTCTGAAGGTTATAGTCTTGTAAAACATTTTGCACTTCCATGACAATGTCTTTTCCAGTTGTATGCCAACTCTTCCGTTATCTGAAAGTCCAAATTGATACCAGGAATGAACACGAGAAGTTGTTACGTACTCGAGAAATCAGTAGACTCATCCAGCGCCAAAGAATACCTCAAAAAGTTCCTAGTTTTATCGCGTATCTATACACTATGTTCTTTCCAAGTTCTACTGTTCTTCGCACAACTGAACTTGCCGAAAGGGTGATAGTTCTAAACAAATCGGCTTTCTCAGGACACAAGTCATTTGCTGCTTTTATCATGTACTCTTTGATGACGTTGCCATCAGTAAACGGTTTTCCTCGTTCTGAAATCTTATGCTCTAGTTTGTAACTTGTACAAGTGACAGATTCATTTTCAGCAAAATTTCTCGTTAAGAGTTCTCTTTGTGTTTCTAAACCACGTTTCACGGACTCATATTTCTCAGAGCGTAGCTTTCCAGAAAACTGTGAATATGTTGATAGATATTTTGTTTCGTAGTGACGCCGAATATTGTACTCTTTCAAAACTGCAACACTTTCGCTGCATATCACGCAACTGGTTTTCTAGTCCTTTGTTCCACAAAGAAGTACTTTACTCCCCATTCTTAATTGAAAACGCGACAGTCGGCGTCCACTTTTCTTTTCTTAGTGGCCATAATGAAGAGTGAAGTACACGGGATCTGAAAATGAAAAAGACATTGAATTAGAAACATAATTAAAATCCTATTGAAACACAGGAAAAGCAGAGGACTAGGGGTCACTGGTGAAGCTACGGCTCTCCGAAAGTACATATACATTTTATAGGTACCTTTGGTAATAGAATATATCACATAATAAGGTTTGCAAAATATATAAATAGGGCCGGCCTAAATAGAGCAGAGTTTTTCAGACGGGGTTCCACGAGTGACAGCCAGAGATTCTGCCGAAACAGACCGAAATCGCCTAAATGCAACATTTCTGCCCATCTGGTTTATTACGTGAAGTAGTACAGACACTTGGATCATCGAAAAGAGTTCCATGAGAAACGTAAATATTTGTGTAAGGATCTGCTCCAGAAGAAAGGTTGAAAAACATTGGCTTAGAGACCAGCTCGATTAACACCTTGACCGGGGAATTCTTCTGAGCTGGGGATAATATTTTCGTAATAGCACGAGGCTTCTGTGGCATTTTTATATTATGTTTGCTACTTTATTGCCTCTATTCACACTTGTAGTTCACTTACCTATCACTGTCAAACAAAGAAATCCTTGTTACATACCTATAAAATGGATTACTGGCAAAAAAAAAAGGAAATATTTCTGGAGCATCGGACCTCTGTTGACAGCCAGACGCATCTGGGGAAGAGAAAGATGTGTGTGTGTTGCAATGGAAACCATGGTAACGTCAGAGGGTAGGCGGCGCTACCACGAACCAGGGAAGGACTTGGGATGTCGCGAAATAAGCAAACATTACAATAAACAATAAAATCTAGATACAATAATTTATAATTAAAAATAGCAAACTTAAGACACATAGCCTCCAGGAATTCTCCGCACGTGTGAAGATCTCCTATTATTCTAAACATTTATTTACATTATTATTTACATTTAAATTGTATCACAACCTTTCGTATTCCATGCGTTATATCAACCACGCTCGAGTACCGTTGGCGCCGCAGTTTGGTGACCCTGGTCTAGACGTTGGGAAATTGGAAACAGCGATTTTAAAGAGACATCGCCTACATTGCCACGGAGAATTTAACACCTACTCCAAGGATTGGACGGGCAGATAAAATTACCCCTCTCTACCCCCAATTTCAGACATGTCAACAACCCTCACCCACTCTGGGAGTGACGTCATGAACGCGGGAAAATCTGGAGTTACCATTGGAGCGGTAAGATTACTTCTTATTATCATAATATGTTAATGTGGGATTGCAACAATTGCCGGAAGAAGGTGTGTCGAGGCACAGTCAAAAGAGATGAACCGAAGAGACAGGACCTGTTGGCCAGTCGGCTGCTCTTATTGTGGTGTTGTGATTTCGTTTAACTTTATGGTGTCCTTTGGTAAGTTGAAAACCATAGTTAATTTAAGAACTGGTACATCTGAATTATAGTAGAGTTTCTTTATGAAATAGTAGAGTAGTCCTAGGAAGAGAATAGGTGATTATTTCTTCGACTTAGGAAGATAGTGAATGAAATTTATTCTTGTTCTGTTCATACGATATATGAGAGATGAACTTCACTTCCTCTAGTCATTTAAATTTTCCTTGTGTGGTTATGTTTCCACCGGAACTATCATGAGGCTGTTCTATAATATCACCTGTAGTTTTTATAGATGACACTTTCCTGGGAAATCTCTTGTAATTTATTTGTCTCTATAGTCAGAGGAGACTATGTTTCTGTATATGTATTTTCATGTATGGAGAATTAATAGTGAATTTATTTATAAATGTATACATGAATATGGGGTTATCTATACCCCTATACAGGAAAGAGGAGCACTGCCAAGACGGAGAAATGGCATCACCCTTGCTGATGTCCACCAGATATTCTCGGCGCTAGAACCTTGAAAGAACGAGAATGATTCTCCTCCATAAGACATGAGAGAAGGCATATAATGTCAATATAGGGAGTGAGGGACTGCACCAGATGTTGAGGCGATGGGGCCCGACAGGGCCAGGTATAAGTGACTCACCCTTGAGTCATAATAATTTCACCTTCCTTCTCTCTCTCTCTCTCTCTGTCTGTCTGTCTCTCTCTCTCTCTCTCTCTCTCTCTCTCTCTCTCTCTCTCTCTCTCTCTCTCTCTCTCTCTCTCTCTCTCTTATTGTTGTTGGTGTTTGGTGATTGTTGTCTTCTCTTTTTCACTGGTTTATGTTGGTATGACTATAGTGTTTAACACATGTTGTCTGCAGGTCAACGTGGTTTCATCGTGAGGCTGAAAAGGTCGTTATTTGACTGAGTCTGAAACATATTCCAGAATGCTGTATATTATCTAGAAGAGAGTCAGTCATTTATGAGAGATGACTGGGATTTGCCTTGTCATGGCACCAAGAGTAAACCCCTTAATCCTCACTGAACTTTCAGGTTTCACAGCGTCCTCAGCATATGACAAATGGCTAACCACCATGCTGGTATCCTTATTTTAATGAGTGCTGTGCAACTAAAGAAAGACTGAGTACTTCAGAGATGACATGTGTAGGAGCCAGAACCTATGGACGTTTAACATTAAGCGTCCGTGTGTGGTGATAGACTGACTAACTTTATTCATCCGAGTTATACTGAACTGGTCATCTTTGATAGTC
>OY992878.1:102833861-102961361 GCA_963921405.1 Cepaea hortensis | reverse complement strand
TGTGTATATTCTGGCTTTACTAAATTCGGATTTCCAGACAAGTTTTAAACACTATCCTAATAGGTAAAGGTTTGTTTTTGTCAATTTTCTTTCTATCTGAGTCTAATGTGAGGACATATATATTTCTTCTGATATAAAAAGTGTAATTTCAGCTGAAGGCTAATTCATTACCCGAGCTATTCATAAAGTTAAAGAAGAGGTGTTAGCCATCTACTGTCTATAGTACCTTGCGGTGAAGGGCAGGGGTGTGAGAGTGAGTATGTGCGTGTGTGTGTGTGGGGCGGGGGGGGGGGTCTAGAGCTTAAGATACTTTCCACCTGGATCTCGAGAGATAGCGAAACATGACCACCTACGCGTATCGACATGACATTGGACTAGGGGATAACGACCTCATGATGATGAGTGCAGTTGCCGGGAACGGTGCAGGTTAGTGTTTTCTTTTTTCCCCCCAATAGAACAAAATCCACACCTTACCAAGGATTCTAACCAAAGTCTCCAGAAGTCATCTGTCATTAGTATGGGGGAAATATTCTCATGCGCATGCGTTTCTCTAAACTTTTGCTATAGAAGAACGTGAGACAAAATGGCGAATACAAACATCCAAACAGAAGTAGTAATGACTGGGGTTCGTCTCACCGTTATAGTGGAATATTCGTTTGAAAATATCATTGCAGTATATCTTGTTCATAATGGAAAGGAATATAGAGGTGTATTATTAGAAACAGACCCAGGGTATGGACATATTATTACATTCTGAACCACTGTTTAAAGGATAATGTAAATGTAAACTAAAATTTGGAATTTGGTAGTTTGTTTAGTTTTTTACTACTTTAAGGACGGTATCGTTTATTTTCAGTCGTCAGTGTCTGTCTGTCAGTGATTAAACCAGTATAAGACTGATATGCACCAATCTTCTTTAAAAAAAAAAAAGGGGAGGGGGGGTCAGTCCATCCGACAATAAATGCGAATGCAACGACTAACACACAGTGAATGTGAATGCATAAATGAGAACAACTGGAGGACACTCAGAACCCTTCACAATAAGATCCGGAGTACGACAATGTTGTGTCCAGTCTCCTCTCTTGTTTATAATATATATAGACAACATATGCAAAGAAACCAGCCAAATAGAGACTGCATGACGATAACACAGAAGAAGAACCATCTGCAAATCAACCATTCATTAGAGAACTCCTGTTTGCGGACGACCAAGCACTAATAGCAAAATCAGAAGCTGAATTACAAGACCACGTGAATAGTCTAAACGAAATGTTTAGGGAACATAATATGAACATTAGCACAAGTAAAACAGGTATTGACTATAACTAAAGAAGAAAAAGCAACAACGATTCACCTAAACGAACTTCCCTTGAAACAAGTAAAGAGTTTCAAGTACCTAGGAAGTATAATATCATCAAATGGCAAATCAGAATACACGATCGAAAATAGATGCAATAAGGGAAACCAACTCATTGGACAAATGACACCAATACTAAAGAACAAACATGTATCAATAACTACTAAGAAAGCACTTTACAACACAATCTTCCTACCAACTCTCTGTTACCAATGCTAAACCTGGACAATGACAGAAAAAGAGAAAAGAAAAATTACGACAACAGAAATGAGATTCCTGGGAAGAATACTCAATGTATCAAGAAGAGATAAGATTAGAAATGAAGAAATCAGGACTAAAGGGGAAGAGGGGGGGGGGGGGGGGGGGGTTATAGCTGCACTAGATTTTATTAGAAGGAGCAAATCAAATGGTTTGGCCATGCAAGTAGGTAACCAACTAATAGTATACCACAACAAGCAATGATGTACAGACCAGAGGGAAGCAGAGGAAGAGGCCGACCACGTAAACGATGGACGCAGAGAATAACAGAGTCCATGGGAATATCGATACATGAAGCCCATAAGCGGGCATTCTCCCACTGTTTATACTTCACCTCGACACGGCAAGGTACAAGACGAACATGATGAGATGAGATGAGACTATACATACACACATACGCAAGTTGAAGATGTGAATAATATTTAGCAGGTTCGATCACGATTTTAAGTTTTAGCATTCACTAATGAGACCACGACAGATAGATAGGACGTGAAAAGGGAGTCTCCGTGGTGAAGTGGTCAAACCGTTTGACTCGGGCTCCGAAGGTTGTGGGTTCGATTCCGGGCCGCGTCCTTCGGTTCACGAGTGAAATTTTTCGGAGACTCCTGTGGGTTGTCGTTAGAGCTACGGAGTTCGTGCTTTGTGCGACGCTTTCCGTAATGCGGAAAGAGGCCGAGCCATATGGGATAAAACCTGGTGCAATTAAGAAATGTCGACTGTCGACTTTTAAGACTTTTTTTAAGGCCTTGAAAAACAAAATCTAATGGTACCTCAATGATGTCTGGATGCCAATTCTGAACGGAGATATTCACATCTGAGTGTCAATATCTCTATACCAGAGATTCACATTCTATTCATACTTGTTTAAAACATTAAATGTGTCCATTTCATCTCCACTTCCGGTTCAAGCGACACTGTATCAAACTGGTCATTGACGGATTTAAAATCCGACTTCATCCATATGTTCCGTCATATTAAATGATAAATAAATAGTAGAAGTATACAAATAAATTATTATTAATCTTTAAACTTGTATTTTCTTTAACTTTAGTAGTTAAAATGGCACAATGTGAGCTGATTCTGATCGATATTCGTGTCGGCCGCCATTTTGAGTTTCCATTCACATGTCGGGAGAGATAATTGTTTTCTACCACCGATCCATGACGGTCCGCGATGAAACTCTCCAACTGTATGTAAAAATGCATCTAAAATTAACCTATGATTTCTAAGACATGTGCTAAAAAATAAAGTTACTTACTTTGTGGCAAGTAATCCAATTTATTTAAAAGGTCATGTTAATTTCAACCAATCGCTGTGCACGGAATATTAGGCTAACCTTTTCTGCTTAACCTAAGGTGACGTCTGCTATTGTCACGTGATATTTGAATGAATGAGTGATGCAGAAAGCATGAATGATCTTTACAGCAGCCATTTTGGGGACAGTGAGTCAGGCTGTGGTGGCGCCGTACATTACTTCCGGTTTAAGTTCGGGTCATGGCACGATCGACCACCTATATATAATAATAGTAATGTAATAATAGGGGTATCCCCTATCAAAGGACAAGTAAGGTGCCTCCTTCTTTCCACTAGCCTACGGGACACTCTTAGGCAAGGTGGAGTACCTGTTTAGCCCCCCAAACAGGGTTACATGAAGCCATGTGAGCAGGTGGTGGATTGGACTTGGGAGCAGCCGAACGATAGCTGTTGGTTATGGTTTTAAGTCAGTGACGGTGGGCAGAGGATCTCTCAGTAGAGACAATGGATACGGTCATCTGATCAGTATGGTCACTGTCAGGAAGGTTGAATAGTAAACTTCCTTCTTTATTGATTCCCGGGCAGAGGAGGCTCATCAGCCTTGGTTGGTATCTACTCTAAGAGAGGAAACTCTAAATCTCAAACCTCCGCTGCCTTACGGGTATACCCATATGGGAAAAGCTTTGGGAGTAAACCCACACACTGTTGGACATGGAGGTCTGCCCTTGCCTTGTTAGGTGGGTTGCGGCAGTCCTTTATGAGCGTAAGGTTGCACTGCGCATGGGTTCCTGGACTTCTGACCCCTGTACTATTACATCTGGGTTGCCGCAGGGATCTGTCTTGTCCCCAGTGCTCTTTAATGTCTTCACCAGCAAAATCACAGTTATTGAGACACCAGGTGTCTGTAGAATCTTGACATTTGCAGATGATGTGCTGGTGTACAGACAGGGCAGAGACAGGGCCAGTTTGGTGAAAGACTTACAGGTGGTGGTAAACAGGGTGGCGGAGTGGTGCAGGGACGCAGGGGCCATTATACACCCAGACAAGGCAACCGTTGTATGGTACTCCTTGGATAACTGGATCGTCAAGGCAGATGTCCTAGGTATTATGTTTAATGGATGTCCTCTTAGTCGAGAGAGTAAATTGGAGTACTTGGGTATCACCTTTGACAGGTGTTTGTCTTTTAAGGATCATGTGGAGGCTTTGGTGGTGAAGGCTGGTAGGGGACTTAATGCATTGAGAACTATGGCAGCAACCGGGGTAGATCAGAGGATGCTGTACAGGCTCTTTCAGCAGTTAATAATTTCTGTCATTGAGTATGGTTTGGGGCTGCTGACAGTATCAAAGAGCCAGCTTGAAATGTTGGAGCGCATACAGAATGCTGCCATGTGGTTAATCCTGGGGTGCACAAAGGACACACCAATTATATCCATGAGGCATATCCTGGCGCTACCAACAATGACGGATAGGCATAGGGTCCTTCAGGCCAAATGGTACCTGAGAGTTACAGCAGATAGGGATCACCCGCTGCATGCAGCAATGGATATGGTCACAGGTCATAGACTAAGACGAGGCAGGTCCTGGATGGCACGGCAGAACTTTCTATACGTCAGATGTGTGATCTAGAGACCATCAATCATGAAAGAGAGTGGGTTGAAGTTCCGGAAGACATGACATACTGGCACAATGTAATAATAACACTGGGTCGTGAGTGCAGAGAATGGGCAGCGGGCCGCATAGAGTTTGAAGTGCAACAGCTGATCCAGAGCAACACACATCAAGGTGACATAGTCATCTACACCGATGGATCTGTGGTGAGAAACAGACGTAGTGGCTGGGGCTTTATTGCAAAGGCTAATGGGTGAGTCTTGAAAAAGGAGAGTCTGGCATATGAGACTACGATCTTCAGCATGAGAATGGAGGTGAAGGCAGTAACAGCGGCATTCCGGTAGCTAGAGGAGACTACTGCAACACACGTTGTATTCATTATGGATTCAAAGAGTATGCTTAGGAAGGTGGAGAAAGAAATGTTTCGTGTGGAATGGCTCTCGTCGCTTCAGAGGTGACAGATTGTGAGAATTGTATGGATATTTTGCCCTGGCCGTGCGGGTGTACGGGGGAATGAACAGGCTGATAGGCTAGTAGGGAATGCACTTCTTGGTGATATTTTGCCTATGGACAAGGGGAAGGTGGTTGTGTGCTTGTGGGACCAGGTGGAGAAGGCGGAGGAACAGATTGAGAACCCATATGTGGAAAGAATGAGATTGCGGGGGATCAGCAGGGGTTCTGGAAGAATCTCAAAACTGAGAGGGAAGACCAGAAGAACTTTTAATCAGATAGCGGTGGGAACGATTAGTAGTATGACTCTTTGCTGGCTGTTGAACGAGGGGACAGAGCACATATGGGAATGTCCTGAGTGCAGTGATGTCGGTTCTTAACTCAACTCAACTCAACTCAACCCTGAGGACAAATCTGGGAGTCCCTAAGGCAGTTCCATGTTGTAAACAACATAGTTCTGGCAACTCCTGCGACGGCACTGATACCAAGTTGCATTGGCTACTGCCTTTCCCTTGGCCAACATCGGCGACGTGGAGAGTGGGAACTTGCTACTGGGCAACAGTTTTCCGAATTCCATTGCCCAGGCTTGTGTCCTGAAGAGGTCACTTCAGCACCACGTAACAGCGGTGACACAACACGGGAAGCAGCAGATACCGGTTATAAATCTTAATGCTCGATTGGCATAGAGCAAGGCACTAGGGGTTGCTTCCAAAGGTGGGAGAGACTGTATCTCACTAGACAGCTACCACCTGCCTAAGCTGGGCAGTCCCCAGTCAATAAGTTGCTGTCTCGCCATGGTTCATCTGCTTCTGAGGGTGTGTGGAGCTTAGGGACAAAATCCTGACATACGCACGCACGCACACACACACGCGTGCGCGAAAAACACAAAAACAACCGGCCCTAAGGTTGGGATCATGGATCTTAAGAACCATGACCCCTGGTATCTCAGAGGATCTAAATGAGATTGTAGATGCCTGCAAATCTGCAGTGATAAACAACAAACTACTCAGACTGGGGACAGACATTGTTACCATGCAAGAGACCAGAGTCTCAGAATCTGGAAACATCAAGGAGAGGGACTTCACTTTCTACTGGCATGGCAAGCCGTGCGGAGAGACCAGGGAGCATGGAGTTGACTTCCCTATTAAAAACAAGCTGCTTAAGTCCATCATACCACCAGTGATGGCACTGAAAGAATACTGAAGCTCCAACTCCAGACAGAAGCACGCCCAGTAGTATTATAAGCGTTTACACCCCAACACTAACTGCAGCATCAAAATCTAAAGATAAGTTTTATGACGACCTTAGCAAAGTGTCAGTGAAACACCAGAGAAACAACATCTTTTTATCCTGGGGGATTTCAACACCATGGTTGGTTCCGACCGCACATCTTGGCCTTAATGTCTAGGACAGTTTCTCATTGGGAAGATCAATGACAATGGACGTCTCTTGGAATTATGCAGCCATCATAATCTGTGCGTGACCAACATCTTCTTTGACACAAAACCACAACACAAGGTGTCATGGAGGCACCCCAGATAAGAACTGGCACCAACTCGACCTGGTGCTCACCAAACTCCGCAATGTACGACTGACTCGTAGCTATCATAGTGCTGACTGCGACACTGATCAATGACTCATTTCCAGCAAGGTGAAGATAAAGCCCAAGAGAATCTACAGAAACAGAACAGAAGTAAGACCACACATTGACACCAGCAGCACCCATAACACAGAGAAGGTCAACACATTCACCCAGGCTCTAGCGGAGACTCTGCCTGGCCCCACAAACGGAACTGCCACCGAGAGATGGAGTCATTTGCACGACACCATCTACAACACAGCACTATCAACATTTGGCAAGAAGCAAACAAAGTCAGCCGACTGGTTTGAAGCACACTCTGAAGAGATGCTCCCAGTCCTGGAGATAAAGAGACATGCATTCTCAGTGTATAAAACATCACCTTCAGAGAAAACATTGCAGGCACTGCGAATGGCCAGAAATAGAGCACAGCAGGCTGCAAGAAAATGTGCGAATAGGTACTGGCTACAGCTCTCTGCTCGAATTAAAAGTTGTGCAGACACTGGAAATATAAGAGGAATGTACGAGGGCATCAAGCAAGATGTCGGTCCATTAAAAAATAAGATGACCCCTTTATGATCAACAGAAGGGTTAATCATAAAAGATCAAGCAAAGCAAATGGATCACTGGGTAGAACACTACTCTGCTGGAAAGAAAAACCAGTACCACAAGACATGAGGGACGCAAACATTGTAACCATTTATAAAAACAAAGGTGACAGAAGCGACTGCAACAACTATCGTGGCATTTCCCTATTCAACATTACAGGCAAGATTTTCGCTCGAGTAATCCTAAACAGACTACACATTCTTGCTGACAGAATCTACCCCGAATCACAGTGCAGGTCTAAGGTCAACCATGCCTCATGAAATGGGTACAAAATAATTTTCAGAATATTTTAATCATTGTCTGGGGGGAAAAAAAGTAGTGAAGAATGGAACAGGCCATGCTGCCTTATTAGCGATGACCTAAAATATATGAAAACCTAACACTTCACACCACAATGGGAGTATTTCTGCATGGCTACCATACCATTTTAACGCTTATTCCTAGTATGCTTTAATGGTATAGTAATAGAGGTTGGCGTAGCTGAGAGATTTACCATGCTTACATTTTCTCTTCTGGCTGTGGCATAATGGCTTCATTCAAACACCGGTCAGTTGTACTTAAATGTTGATTTCTCACTCAGAAAGCAGTGGCAAACTACTAAACATAAAATTGCCTAGCAAATCACGAACAGTCGAGGCTGGGGTTAATTGCAGCGTCCTGCAAAGGAAGTACAATTAATTTTTTGGTATTGTAATGAACTTACATTTGGTTGTTGATATTAATGACCACGTCTGTAGCTATTTATTATTTTAATCCTGCAGCCATGAAGTGCAAGTATATCATGATCTTTCTGTTTTGTGTAGTCCAGAAACATACAAATGAAATCATTGGTCTATATAAGTATTTATTTTCTGAACATAAATAGGATATGACACACATTTCAAAGTTGTCTGAACATTTTATAAGGTGATCATGATACAAAATAGTCAGTGGAAGTATTTATTTAATTCATCTTCTGCAGTAAAGCGGCCCCCCAACATTGTCTGTCTGGTTTTGCATATAATATTTAATATGTTTTTTCAGACATAGCATGCTATATTACTTCAGAAGTTATATTGTCACATGGGTTCTTGTAATGTTGAAAAAAAAAAGCCTGTCTGCTTACAGAAAGAAAAAAAAATCTATAAATGCAACTTCTTTTATTTTTTGCTATTCTCTCCCCCCCCCCCCCCCATTTTAAACACACATACAAACACACACACACAGACATGCATGCATTGTTTTCATTCTCGGCCGCACTGGTCAGGGACCGTCATTGTCTCTATAAAGATAATCTCTGCTTGCCATTATAAACCTGAGACCATGCCAACAACTATCGGCTGCTCTCAAGTTCAGTCCATCACCTGCTATCATGATTTTATGTTACAATGGTTGGAGTGCTTGCCCAAGGGTTTCTGCTAATGTAGGCTAATGGAGGAAAATATTTCCTTTGAAAAGGGATACTCTTACCACACCACCCTCTAGATCAATAGTAATGCTAAAGATGATAAATTATTTACTTGTTAATTTTGGTTTACTTGATTTAATCAATTTCAAACATTTTATTTTCAGATTTTTCCCACATGGCATCCCTTTCTATAATAAATCAATAATGGAACAAAAGATAAACTTAAAAAACTCACCAAGATCCGCATTGGATATAAAACCAGGAATGGAAAACAAACCCCCAGATATAAATAATGGCTCTAAAGATGTTAAGTTTGAGCTGTCAGCATCACTTTGCCGATTCTCCTACAACACAAATCCATTCCTCACAAATCCCAGACCTGTGCCTGATACACCAACAGTAGAAATGAAACCTGTTGCAGTTCGCAGAAAGACAATTAGAGACATTAGACTGCGGCCACGTCAGACTCTTTGTTTCAAGTGCAAAGCAGCTATACATGAAAGCCACAAAATGCATACTTCTCAAGGCAACACAAACAATATGAGCAGCAGTGCAACATGTCAACTGATACCTGCTGACTCATCCACTTGCAGAAACAGTGCCAGCTCTGCACCTCAATCTACATCCTCATTACCACCTATCACTCGAACCAGAAAAAAGTCATTGCAGTCACCCATGGTGCTATTAGAAGACATACAGCTCAAAACCAGTAAAATCTCCCAGGAAAGAAATTCCAAAGAATACAGCAGCCCTGTGGACTTAACTTTTCAACGTCCTAGCAGGGTTGTAAAACGCAGCAATAGTGGAAACAAACTATCAGATTTTGATAATAGAAAACCAATGAATGCTAGAGCCAGAAGTCACCGTTCATCAAGCTCTGGTAGCATTAACACAGGAAATGACTTATTACAAATCATTGATGATTCAGAAAGCAACAAAACAAATTCGTTAAGTAAAAGCAGTAAGAAGAAATGCATTATTTCCACTGCTTGTAATGCCAAACCATCCCCAGCAATTAAAATCACAATTGGAGATGGTGCAATCATCAAAATACCACCGAGGCTACCTGATAGGGGAGCTGATCATGTTGATGAAGAACTTCCAATACCAAAACTTAAAATTCTTGACTCTGGACCAGCAGAATATCATGCTCATAAAAAGGCCAGAAAAGCAGCTAAAAAATCAAAAGACCGTGAGAAATCTAAGTCCAGTGCCAGCTACATGGACCTACAACAAAATGAAATGATTTCAACCAAATCTCAGAAAAAGCATAAAAAGAAACATCGTCATCGTCACGATAGTCCTGTATCTGTGAGTGCATATAGTGAGGATTCTGTTCAGGTGACTTTAGAACAGAAAAAAAGTAAAGGTAACAAGGATTGTCTTCTGCCTGTAAGTGATGGGGAAGAGCATAGTAGTCCTCTGGAAATTAATAGTGTATCTTTGTGCAGAGATGCTGAAAACTATGAAAATACTCTTCCTATTGTGGATAGTATAAACATTCAACGACCAAGATTAGTATACACTTGGAGACAAAACCAAGGACTGTCAAGGGTTTCTTCTTCACCTAGAGAATCATCATCGAGTGTTTCTCCAAAGTATATCATTAAAAGTTCACCAAGTATTATTCCCTTAGGAAATTCTCCCCATAGAAGAAAAAACGCATCCCCAGCTCGAGTAGTTAGTGCATCACCAAGCTGGCACTTTGCTCCTTCACCAAAGCGCATGCTGAAAGACTATCCACTTCGAAGCTTGAGTGACACTATGTATTCCTCTGGCCACATCTCAGAATCTGTCCAGTCTTCAGATTTTGGAAAAGTGCAAACTTCTGAGGACAGTCATTCTCATTCCAGTGAAGCAGAAACTCATTTGAGTGATTTCAGTGATGATTCTGGAGATGACTGCATAGATGACTTTTTTCCTGGGCCTCAGTCACCACCTAGGGAAGATGAGGACAAGGATGTTATTAAACCATTAATGATGAAAATTCAGACACAGAATGTGGATGGATGTGTCTTAGAGGAAGGACGCGAGATTCATGTTGGTGATATTGTCTGGGGAAAGATTCAGGGTTTTCCTTGGTGGCCAGGACGGGTTTCGAATATCACAGTAACACAGCGTGATAACAATGTTATAATAACTCAGGTAGCCAATGTAGCATGGTTTGGATCAAATACTGTCTCACACATGCATTGTTCAGATCTTTTTCCATTCTTAGAAGACTTCAAAGCTCGTTATAATAAAAAGAAGAAAGGACAGTACAGGGTGGCTATCAAACAGGCAACTTCAGCAGCTCAAAGGTTAGCTGCCGAATCACATAGGGAATTTTTAATTGAAGATTATGAATTGTAGTGAGCATTTTAAAGCATCACAAAACAGATCTATAAAACTGAACATTTTCATGATGTTATTTATCTTTTAAAGTCAATCTGAAAAGTGAAGATAAAATTTGTTCTATAATTAGTCATTACCTTTCACAGTGTTTTGTGAAGTAGAAATGACTAACCATATGTTATTGTGGGCTCTATAACACTTTAGAATGTTTTTGTACTAGTACTTGTTATAAAGAATGCTACCTTAGTCCCTCACAAAATTGGAACTAAATTAACTCTTGTCAGTCCCAGAAAATCATACAGTAAATTCTCAGTGAAACTATTACCAAATGAAAGCACCATGAGTGTATTACTTTGCAAGATACAGCACATACTGTTTTACATGTTAACATATCTAGCCAGATTTCTTGACTTGGTTACGTTCAGACCAAATATAAAAGATATAACAACATACCATGCGTAGTTTGATAAACATGGACAATAGCTAATCACACATGATGCATTGTTTGGGACAGAATGACTTCAGACAATCTGTTTTACAACAGACAGTTATAAGTATATATTTCTACTGAAATCAGAACACCCCATTTTAAACAAAGTATCAAAATCATGGATAAAAAAATCCATGGTTCACACTTTACACAGATTTTCTTTAATTTCATTAACGAAGAACATTTGAGAGGGGCAGTATCATTTATGGCACAACTGCAGTTATATTGCACAGGTATAATGTATGTGTGTAAGCAGACATGAGCATTGATGAGTTTGAAGGCACATCACTGGTTTTTGTGGAAATAGTAGTCATATTGGATCTGTGGGTGTGTGTTCAGAGTCTCACATCGTGACAGTGATACAAGTTTATTTTGACTTTTTTTTTTTTTTTTTTCAGAATATTATTTTGTTAATTTTTCAGATGTAAAGTATAGATATTTGACACATGCGACCAAAATAGGTTATATTAGAAATATTTCCGGTATTTATTAAATCAAAATTTTGAAAAAGATATGACAAAAACAAAAAGCTGCAGACAAAAGGTTTAATAGCTTAAAGACAGTATGTATGCCAGTTTTAGTCGCAATTTCTCCATAGATAAAAATAAATGTTGGTTAGCTTTTCAATAACGAAATGTTTTTAAGCTATTCAATTCTCTTTGGTGCTTCCTACATTAGATGAGGGCACAGGTCTGTTTTATTAACTTATTAAAAATTAAACTTTCATACACATAACTTGATCCAGAGGGAAGATATCTCAAGTAATACTTGCTGCTAATGACCTTATGTTTGTTTGATGTATGTTGTCTAATTCAGCTATAAATATTTCTTGCTATTGAATGTTACTCTTCACATTTTTGTCAACTACAGAATCATAAGTGATACATTTCTGTGTATTAGGTCACTGTAGTAATTACAAAATGTGTACAGAATTCGTCAGGCAGAGTAATCTCCTTTGGTCATAAATGAAGCATGGACAATACATTCTTTTTTTTCAAAACCCTTATCAGCATTTTGCGTGGTATATCTTTCTAGCGTGCTTGTTTCTGGTCTGCCTGTTACATGATCTTTTAACCTGGTCAGAGTTGATGTGATAAAAGGCCTTGTCATTGACATTGAAAACATGATGAACCAGAACTGTGATCAGTGAGACACTCCTCAACATAATGAGTAACATGGGCAATGATGACACATAAATGCCAGTATAATGACCAGTTTTCATCCCTGGATATGTAGTATAAACTCCACAATGGAGCAAACACAACAGGGGGCTTCTGATCATTAGATGGGAGTCCCACTCCCACACATTTTTGGATGGGAGTCCCACTCCCACACATTTTTGGATGGGAGTCCCACTCCCACACATTTTTGGATGGGAGTCCCACTCCCACACATTTTTGGATGGGAGTCCCACTCCCACACATTTTTGGATGGGAGTCCCACTCCCACACATTTTTGGATGGGAGTCCCACTCCCACACATTTTTGGATGGGAGTCCCACTCCCACACATTTTTCGCTGTCTTTATATTCTTGATGCCTGCTAGGGCAGACTTAGGTCAAGACTATGGAAAATGTCTTTCTTTTGTTGTGCATATGTACCTTGAAAACCAGCTTTAAATACCTATTTAGACAGCACTCCCTTGGGAGTGAGGATGTCATGCACCAGGTTCATTATCTGTTATCTTCCAATGGCTCCTTTCAAACTGGGTCCGAATAAAGCCATCTTTGTGTCTGCTGCAGCCTCTACAGTCACAATTCATTACAATACTATTAACATGTTGTTGCCATGCTGCCTTCAAACACATTTCTAGCTAGAGAAGCCGCACACGTGTGTGCACCAAGAGTTTGAAAGCCATCTCTTTCACCTGGTTGTTGACCTTGTACTGTTAGGCTAGAATCTTCCTACCTTTACCCTTTGCTGAACTGCAAAAAGTCAAATTTTGGGTGAAATTCCTCTTCTCTGGAGTCCCCTGAGGTTAGAGGACTCCTCCACACTGCGGGTCTACTGTTATGGTACACATTCATTTCTTGATAGTATGGCTGGTCGGACTGACATATGACAAAAAGGTTGATGTTTGTACTGTTATCAACAGATTAAGAGATTCTTATTTAGGAGTGCATTCTTAAGTCAGTGTTTTATTATTTTTTTTTTTTAAAGTTGCATATCCCTTATATCCCTTACAGGACTTTGCAGTCAACACCAGCATTTTTCAGCTGCTGTTGATGTTCTTGGC
Organism: Cepaea hortensis; assembly: GCA_963921405.1. Classification (NCBI taxonomy): domain Eukaryota; kingdom Metazoa; phylum Mollusca; class Gastropoda; order Stylommatophora; family Helicidae; genus Cepaea; species Cepaea hortensis. The sequence continues at coordinate 102,947,800 of OY992878.1, read as the reverse complement.
AAGATTACGCTCAGTAGTTTGCCATCGCAAAGTGTTTTATTACACATGGCATTTTACTGCATAAATTTGTTCCACTGATTTGTTTCATAGCTAGCACAAGGCTGTTTCAGCAACCTCACCAAGTCTTTTCAGCGTTCATGTTCTCAACTGTCCTTTCATTCCCAGCTGCTTCAGCACAGCATATACAGAATTGAATACAAGATCTCTTTCACCTACCTCTATGATGGGAAGTCTAACTGCATATCCATCTTGCTTCAGAAAAGAGATATTTGTCATTGGTAATAGTCCTTTAGGGGTTACAGATGCAGTTCGAAATACAACTGCATGCGATTTTGGCAGCAGACCGTGTTGCATTGGTTTCGCGTTGGTATCAGTGCCGGTTGTTCAGAAACAATGGCAAACTACTGAACATAAACTTGCCAAGAGATCACAGCGGCAGAAATCCTGGTGTTGACTGCGATGTCGTGTAAAATAGGACATGCAAAAAAAAAATAGTCCTTTAGAATTACTTCCAAATCATTGTCATTGGTAATAGTCCTTTGGAACTACTTCCAAATCATAAAGGGCATATTGTAAGATCAAATATTGTGTGTGCCTGTGAGAAAGTAGCTGTCTGGTTTTGGAGCATCTTGAGTAACATCTGCAGCATCATCAGCATACTGCATATTCTAGAACAAGGGCTCTCAGATTGTTTGTCTCTTGCCATCACTTTCCAAGTGATTATTTGCTCACACCAAGCCAAAGTTGTTATTGATAAGAAATGCTTTCATCTTTGAATTGTCCTGCCTCAACTGCCAGCCTCTTGTGATGTATGTTTGTGAACAACTGTTCTCAAGTGACACATTTGTGTCTTCAGCACTCTAAGATTCAACAGTGACATGGCTTGAAGGAATAGAGCCTTGCTGTACTACAATGTTCTGAAATAAAGAAAGATTCTGTCATTATATTTGTACTCTTCAGCCATGTGGAGAGGTGAACAGTGAATTTTTATTCACCAAATATTAGTGACATTAGAAAAACCCAGCAAAACTATTGTGAAGTTTGTAAAAATTAAATTTGTGACAGTGTGTATTATGAAATCTTTGTGACTGTCCATTCATATATAGTCGAACACCCTGGCTGTTCATCCACACTAAAATGAAAGTAATTTTTGAATATAATTCTGTGATTCTCCTTAATGTGAGAAAGAAATTTCACCTAAATGTAATAATCACAACAATTATTTTGAATATTATCTTGATTGGAAAGCAAGATTTCCTTGTATTATAAATGATATCTGGTTAGATAAGTAACTCATTTTTTCTGTCAATAATAAACATTGCCAAGTGATTAGCAACACACACATCCTGCCAGCTGTTTATAAATTTGCAAAGTAGCTTTGATAGAGGGACCATCTGTTTGTGAGATCAGACTCATCAATTCATGCAACTGTTTCTGCGAATTAGGTATGTGTAGCCAGCTCTTTTACTACTGAACGTAACACTTGCCTAGTACATCAACAGCAGCTGAAAAATGCTGGTGTTGACTGCAACATCCTGTAAGGGATACACAACAAATTTTATTTTTATTTTAGCCAGCTCTTGGGGAGAACAGACTTAGCCATTCAGTGCAACTGTGTGAGTGAGTGGTATTGGTACATTTAACTCACAGTGATAACATATTCAGTCATTCTTTGAAACGGGTTACAAGTGATTTGTTGGTCTGTTTATTTTATATTGACAATTAAACACATGGTAAGTGCTTCCTTAAAGTCTGTTGTTAACACATTCTTCATATGTACTTGTACAGTACCCTAAGTTTCCATCATAGCTTTTTTGTGCTATTCAGCTTCACTAGAAATGTTTCTCATTTGAATGATGTGTACATATTTTGAGATTGTCATTATATTGTACATTAAAGCTGTATTGATCATGTGTATTGAAGTGAAACCAAATGACTAATTTTCTTCCCTGTAGAAATCTTCTAAATATTTGTGTGCACAAATAAACATTATTATCATAACATTAGGAATGCTTCTACGCAGGATATTTTCAGTTTAAGGTGCAATTAAAGTTCCACTACTGCATAAACTACAACAGGAGTCTAAAACTCTGCAAAAACATCTAGCTACAGTGATGTTCCTCATGATTTAGGTAGAGTCCAAACAGTAATGGTGATAATGCTGGGTTTGTTATTTCATTTCTGACCCATTCACTTTTAAGTACAAAAGCCACAAATAATATGTTGCATGATTTATTGCCTGACATATTTCACTGTATCTCATCAGGTACATACTGCAGAGTTACATATCATATGAAATGAATAAATGACGTATACTTTGGCTGACCCAGTATTTGTTGCACATTGAGCTATGACTAACGAACCACTTAAAAACTCACCACATGTTAATTGTGAACTTTATGCATGTCATACATCTTAAGAGCACTGTCAGTGTTTACGTTATGCAAAGATATAGTTCAACTGAGTGTTTTAGGACCATATTTATTACACACAACATCAATGCCCCAAGAGTTGGTTCACATTTATTTAATCCCACTTCCCAAGCCAGGTAGAGACCATTCAAGAATTAATGGCTATAGGATTATCACCATGCAGAATACATTTGGCAAGGCATTGGACAAGATTGTCACTGTTAAGTTGCAGAAATTGTTGGGAACGGAAAAACTACTCCCAGGTAGCCAAGGAAAGAAACATGGTCAAATGCAGCAATATTTGCTTTTGAAGTTTATGAGGGGTTCCAGATTAGACCAGAAATAATGACAGCAGGTGATACTGAGATGCATAAGGGACACCCCAATAGTGTGTATGAAATTCATCCTAGCATTGTGCACGATTACAACTGTCTCAAGGTACTGCAGGTTAAATCATATCTATGTGTGCTGCAGATACGGAACACCCCCTGCATGAAGCCTTGGACACAATTAAGGGGTTTTCTAAAGACTGATTAACTTTCTTTTCCATACACACTGGTATATGTTCAGTAACTCAATTTGCTAATTTTTCTTTTCTGTTCTATCTATGTAAATTGCCTGCCTCTCACACTGGAATTGGTAAATGCAGTTTCATTTAGTGTGCAAACACAATGGTTGTTTCACAGATGGAATAGGCACCGGGGTGGTTTTTATATCTGATCATTGGTTCTGCAGCAAAGAATATTTGGTTTACTGCTGTATTAAGTCAATCATGTATTCATTTCATTACTTCGCATTCTCAAAAGGTCAGCTGAAAAAAAAACTTGAAGTTTGGGGGTAGATGATTCTGTGGTGGTAGGTTTAGGTGGCTGTTAGTGACGCTTGATAAAGTCAGCTGCATATCCATTAGATTGTAGCGTCTGGTTAAGGGTCTTCAGTCATCGGAGCAAATCTTTCTGGCTTGATTAAACAAGGCCCTTGTCAGGTCACGCTTATCTTGGATAGGTGCTAAGCTATTGAATTCAGGTATAGACTTTTTAATATTTCTTTTCGACAGATTGCTCTTTAGATGGTGCCATGCTCGTGATGTGGAATTAAGATGTCTCAGAATGATAAGGTGGCATTATATCTGTGGTCAACAGACAGAAAATTGTGCACAAGATGTAACAATATATGCCAGGCAATAAATCATGGCTTCTGTGTTTGAATTCATTGTTTTGAATATGTTGCTGTGTTTGAGAGCTTGTGGACACTCCCAAATAGCTTTGTAGGGATGTTTGTTTCTGTAGGTCAATGTTGAGTCAGCAATTGATCAAACATGTGACAGTCTTGAAGATATGTACACCTGTCTGTTCTGCCAGTCCGCTTGTGCCAGGGACCAGCTTGGGTATATGTGACTGTTCAGTCTGTTGTGTTCTGCTCTGACATGGATTGGTATCACCTAGTTTGCTCAATCAAAGTGATATTACTTATTCATTGATGGTTGGATTTTCTACTACACTTGATAATTCTACTTTTCACGGAAGGTACTTGCTTGTTCTATTTGGTCTCCTTGTGCTCCTTCTTTAGCTGGCATGTCTGCTCTTTCATTTCTTGGTAAGCTGAGATCAAGATAAGACAATTAGGAATGTTTGGCCACATAAAGAGATACAGCTCCTTGTTAAAGGATGTTCTGGAAGGAAACATGCAGGGAAAGCAGACAAGATGAAGGCACATTGGTGGACAACATTAAGAGATAGACAGGAAGAAGCCTCTATGAATGCACTGTGAAAACAGAGGACATAGTGTGTTTGAGATGTACTACAGCTGACCATTGCTGCAGAGATGGCATTTGATAATGATGATGTCATAGTATCTTCAAAATATACCCACAGCTCTTTTATTAGTCAAACAGGCTATAAAAAGGTTGGAATTAGTGAGGCAAGGCCACAGTGCGTGCAAGAGAAAGTAGTTGGTTATTTTGTTTTCACATATTAGCTTATATGAAAGAGAGTTTTTCATAGTCTTTATACTTGTTCACTTGAGAGTTTCATTAAACTGAAACTAGGTTCTTATACATACATCACCATCATTCCAAAGGTATGCGCATATTGAATTGTAACTGTAGCTGAATAGACAAAATGGTAAACAGACCAGCACACTGTCTTTTTTAGAGTACATGAGATATTGAAATGGGTGGGCCAGAGGAATCCACAGAAGTTTCTAGCAGTGACAAAATATGTTTTACTGTGATAGCCACATGAGTTCTTGTCTAATGATCTTATACCATCACAACCTTCTGGTGTTCATTCTTTGGTGATACCATCGTGTGTTTCCAACCTTATAATAGTAGTTAGTTAAAAGTTAGTTACATATCCTTTACAGGACGTCGCTGTCAATACCAGCATTTTTTGCTGTTGTGATCTCTTGACAAGTTTACGCTCAGTAATTTGCCATTGCTTTCTGAACAATCGGCACCCATACCATTTCATAAAAAACCAACACAAGGCAGCCTGCTGCCAAATCACCCGCAACTGTGTTTCGAACGCGGGTATGTGTGATTATGAACTGTGTCCGTAAATCCTTCGCCATGGAGCCGGCTGTAATAGTAGTACCAATGATTTATCTGGAAAAAAAAGCACACAGGAAGGAATTTGGCTTCCTACCCCAATGGTAAAGTTTAATCTGTATAGTATTATTCAAATGTTGAACATTTCCTTGCTATTTTGTTAGTGTGAACTCAATTTTGAATTTAGTTTAAACAAATATTCATGGTTACAGTTCTATTGGGAAACATACTATGGTGTGGCAAACACAGCTCTGGAGGTGAATATTCACCAGAATAAGTGGACAACTATGCACATGAGCTGAGGTGGGTATTTACTTGCCCAGAGAGCCAGAAATTGCTGTTAAAGGCAATGCTTGCAAACCAACTATGTAGATGCCCCGGGAAGGTTAACCCGGTCAACAAATGCCCGCAGAAGTCGGATGTGTCGGCCTAACAGCGCAAGAACGCAGCTCTGCTGTAAACAGGCAAAACGCAATCACATCCGGAAAAAAACTCCAGATGAACGCAGAAGAAGAGGAAGGCAACTATGTAGATGTGGATTTCAAGGGGAAACCACCACATTATTCTCCTAACAGCAAGTTTATAATTATGTCAAAGGAGATGAAAGGAATTCAGAAGCTTTTGAGATGTGGTTGCAGGATAAGCTTGACAGAAAGTAGGGCTAAGTAACAAATTCTTAAAGACAATTGAGTACCCATATGTGGAAAGAATGATATTGTGGGGGATCGGCAGGGGTTCTGGAAGAATCTGAAAACTGAGAGGGAAGACAAGGAGAACTTTCAATCAGATAGTGGTGAGAACGATTCATAGTATGACTCTTCTCTGACTGTTGAATGAGGGGATGCAGCGCTTATGGGAATGTCCTGAGTGCAATGATGTCGGTTCTTAGCCCAACTCAACTCAGCTCAATTCTTAAAGACATTGGAGAAAATAGAGAACTGTTAAACATTATACAAAAACAGTTATAGTGGTTTGGTCATAATATGAGACATGGACGTTGATGTTTGCCAAGCTCTTAATCATATCTTCCCACTTGTATCATTGTCTACCTCTTGCTCACCTGCTTTCAACTTTTCCCATCAGTATAGCCTTTTTACAAGCTTGCTATGTCTTTTAATGTGGTAAAAATATTTAACTTGCTTCCCTTTTTTATTTCTTTCATCAACTCTCTTTTCGTTCCCAGCCTCTCTAGAAGTTTCATATTTGATTCCACCCCCTCCCCCACAAAATATGACCTATTTATCTGTATATTCACACCTCCAAAGCTTCATCTTGATTTTCTAGTTACTTGTTCATTGTCAATGTTTCTACACCATATATTTTTTTTTTTTTTTTTTTTTTTTTTTTTTTTTTTTTTTTTTTTTTTTTTTGCGTATCCTTTTACAGGACTTAGCTGTCAACAGCAGCATCTTTCAGCTGTCTGTTGATCTCTTGGCAAGATTACGCTCAGTAGTTTGCCATTGCTTTCTGAGCGGCCGGCTCAGTATCCGCAAGTCACGAGCGGGGGTCGAACCACCTCAGTTCTCGCTCCGCTGCGAGACTCTGCGTGATAAACGGGATTACAGAGAGAAAGTGTTGTTACCCCACAGCCAGAGAGACCGGCACACCATATAGTAGTGTTGAATAAATCTAACATTTGTCAGTTCTCATTTTTAATATGTTATTTATCTCTCTAGATGTTTGTATTTATGTTGAAAATATTTTTGGACATTCCTGTTCTCTGTTGGATTTCTATGTCACATCCAATGGGAGGGGCATAATCAGAGTTAGACAAATGACTTAACACCACTGGTTTTGATTGATTGATTGATTGATTTAGGAACCAACATCACAGCATTCGGGGCATTCCCATAAGCGCTCCGTCCCCATCCTCAGCAGCTAGCAAAGAGTTCCAACACCAATAGTTCCAGTAGCAATCTGATTATATGTCCGTCTCACCTTTCCTCTGAGCATTGAGCATTGACCATATCTCCTTGTGACTCCTCGCTGCCTCATTCTTGCCAGACTATGGTGATCCATTTGCTCCTCCGAGGTGTACACGTGCTCCCACAAGGCCGCAACCACGTCTGTCTTGTCATGCATCAATACTCCACCAAGTTTTGTCGAGCCAGCCAATCTGTCCGCCTGTTCATTCCCCAGCACACCGGCATGCCCCGGAGACAAGATCTCACTGGTTTTGAAATGATTGACCTAGTGAATGAATAGTTGTGTGATGTGTGACACTAGCAGACTGGTGGATGAGAAGTTGGTATGTGATACAGTTCTCTATGGTGCTTTATTAGCAGGGTGATAGCTATGTGATATCAAAGAAAAATGTGACACCAAAATGTCAAATGGAAATAGAAGAGAACATTTTAACCAAGTGGATAAATTTAAATACTTAAGGGCTTTTATAACATCAGATGGAAGGTGTACAACAGAGATTAAGAGCAGAATAGGGCCAGCAATAGCTGCAATTAAAACAATGACAAATATCTTATGCTATCACTGTCATTGAATGTAAGACAGAGAGTGCTGAAGTGTTATATAAAACCTGTTTTTCTGTATGGAATTGAATCTTGGAATGTAAGTCAACAAATTAGGAAGAACTTGGAAGCCACACAGACAAATGTTGCAAATTCCTTGGACTGCCAGAATAACTAAAGATGATTTTCTGAAAGAGGCTAATGAATCTCAAACATTATATACAACAATAAGAAAGAGAAAACAGCTTTCTTAGGTCATCAGAGAAGAGAGGCATTGGAGAACATGACAGCTGGAAAGATAAAAGGGGAGAGAAGCAGAGGCAGACCATGATAAATGATGCTGAACGGATTGAGATGGTGGCATGGAGGGATATCAGCAGCAGAGTTGATTCAGAACACCAAATACCGAAATATGTGGAGAGACATGAACACCTAAACTAGCTGGCATGGCACTTGATGATGATGATGATGATGATGATGATGATGATGATGATGATGATGATGATGATGATAGCTATACTTGTTTCCTGTTAGTGTGGTCGAATAGTGAGGTGACATGTTCTCTGATGGTCTGGGTGTAGCTGGGTGGAATGTCATGAAACACATCACTACTACATTGATGATAGATATATACACTGATGTACCTTTCATTGTCATCATCACCACCACTACAGTAGCTGCCACTATCATCATCATCATCATCATTTCCTGTTTGCTTTCTTTAGGAGTATAGAGCAATCATAGTTAATGCTTCTCGTGAATCCAAAACGAAATATGCCAAGTGCTCATGTACTAATATCACCATGTATTTTCTGTGATAGGTTTTCAGATTCATTGTAATTCTTCCTAATAAGTTCTTGAATTTGAAATCAGAAATGGTAGATTTTAACAGGGAGGTCAAAGAATATTTAAAATCACTAACACTAACAGTATAACAAACATGATTTCTGTATTTGTCTGTTTTTCTCCATTTCTGGTGTTCACTGCGATGATTTGGAGAGCTACAGTATAGTCATTTCTGGAATCACATTCACTGATGTAATAAACAGCTTGTGCAGTGGCTATCAGAAATAGGAGCAGCACATACAAAATAACAAATGTTTATGTCAATACAGATTTAAGATATATGTGAATATATATAAATTAGCTAGAGTATATGAGCCCTGATATATTGATATTTGTGACGTGTTTGTTAAATATGAGCTTTTAAACATGTAGCTTTTATTCCTTGTAATGACTATGTACAAACTGCTGAACTTATCAAAGGGCTGTATTGAGTGTGTGTTAGACCTATTCTGTGTTATTAGTTTTGGGCTATCTCATAACTCCAGTATGCTGAATTTAACTCAGTCTAAAGACTTATTTACCTTGAACAGTGACTAGGACCACATGTGTGGACTCATTCTGTATCATGCAAAAAAAACTTATGTTCATAGGTTACTCCATGAATCATATACTTTTTGCAAGAACACTGAAGTTGTCTTTTGTGATGTTGGAAGTAAGTGATCAGTGTTATCAGTTAGCAGATAATAATTGATTATTCTCATTGCTCACCAGTAATTGCTTTGATCTCCACTTTGAAAAGTCTGTCACTGTAGAGTGGCTAAGTGTACCAGTTCTATGGTAAATAAGAGAAGCAATGTCGATTGACTGTCCCTTTGTGTGGTCTTTCTTCTGGGAACACCACTCAAACAGGACAGTCAGTCAACTGTTAAATTAGCTATTTGTCATATATTGCTCAGTTTGGTGTCATGACCTTGTTTGATGTTTAAACACACATTGTAAGTGATCCATAAATGATGATTTATTTACACAGTGTAGCATGGGTTCACACAGTTTCATTAGAAGCAGTAACTTGACTGACACAACCTAAAGTTGTTTAAGAATAATATGGTCAGAAGGTAGTGTTTATTGTGGTGAATGCAACTTTCATACTTTTTCATTTTCAGGTTGCAAATGCTTTTAAATCTGAACCTTTGCTGCTGATGGTTGGCAGTGTGAAGAAATTCCATTTAGCTTTTATATATGTTGAATTTGGAAATAATTATAGACATGGCTAGCAGTGCTTTACAGTTGTTAATCTTCTGAACCCTTCATGATGTGTGTGTGTTCAGTTGAGAGGTGAACACATGAACATAATCTCAGAGACTACCCTTTCCTTGAGAGGAGCCAGGTAGCAGCATGGTCTTCTCTAATAATGGAGACATTTTATGTTGACATGCCTGAAAGAGTTTTAGAGATAAACATTGAGATGTGATTTTATAAAACCATAGATAAATGTTAAGTCAAAGAACAATTAAACTTAGCACTGCGGTAAAATTGTGGAAATGTAAACAATATAAAATAACACAAAGTAATGCAGCTTTACATAACAGAATTCCGACACATACAGGACATTGCGGCGACTAGCCTTCATCAGCAAACAAATACTGTTATATACAGCAAACGAATAATGTTAAATCGGTAATGTATGAATCAGAAACATGGAAAATGACTAAAACAATTACTAATAAGCATTCATTAATTGGTCATCATCATCATCATCATCTTCCACTTCTGCCGTCAAGCGTCGTGGGGAGGAATAATTTGCGCTCCAGCGCCCAATGAGTGGCACTGGATAGTGTCATTCCGTGTGATTGTACAATGTCTTTGATGTTGTCAATCCATTTTCTTCTTGGATGTCCTCTTGGTCTCGTTGCGGATGATCTTTGATGTAAGGCCAGTGATGGTAGTTGTTGGTGTTGCATTCTAACGACATGGCCAAACCACTTGATCTTCTGTCTTTCAGTAAATGTGGAACAAGGTGTTGATCCCACCGTCTGTCTGATAACAGCATTTCTTACTCGGTCTCGGATTGTTAAGTTGGTAGCTCCCCTCAGGCATCTCATCTCGCAGGTGTTGATTTTGCGAAAGTGTGATTTGGATAAGTACAAGTTTGAGATTGATAGCATAGGGTTGGTACCTGTGCAAAATAGAACTAAAATGGTAGGACAAAATCAGCCTTGTGGAGTTTGGTTTACATGGAAGCCCATGTTCATCTGCGTGGACAAGGATTTGAGTTCACAACCACCGGGACAGCATACAAGCATCTAGCCACTACACTGTCATGGCATCCTTGGTGGGATAAACAGTGTACTATCTTTGTTTGTAATAGTTTGTGAGCAGGCATTGTTCTGTTGTATTATTATGCATAGAATACAGATTTCCAGCCAGAAATACCATCATAGCAAGAGCAGCGCTCTAACACTGGTTTCTTTAGATTCAAATAGAGTCATGATTAATGCTGAACTAGCTAGAGGGTCTTGAAAACATTGATAAAGGGTAGAGTTACATGAAATGCAATCCCTTGGCAGATGTTGATCTTCTAGTATGAAGCATTCGGTCTTCACATATTCTAGTTCATGGCACAGTAATATTGGATAACCAATTCCCTTCTTTGCTGGCTTTCTTTCTGAGAATGCTGTCCACAATATTCTGAAAATAAATAATCTGAGACCTGCTTAATGAGGCTGCGACAACCTCTGAGCTATATTCATCACACAAAATTCAGTTCGGCCTTTACTATGGCTTGAAACTAGGACCTGTGTGTTGGTATCTGAGTGTATAACATCAGCACAGTCCCCTAGTAAGTAGAGTTTGTATAATTTGGGAGGTTACAGAAGAGAAACACTTGTTGACATTAAAAGTTTGCTGTGTCTGTTTCAATGTGGTGTCATTGCTTTGATGAGTATTCTTGAAGTACATAGTGAAACAAATGGTAAAGCATGTGAGACATGTACAATACATACAGGAGTAAAATAGTGCACTCGCTAAGCTGATAGCAAGATGAAAAACATACTGACCAATAAAAGGATGTTATTTGAAACAAGAAAAAGAGTGTTGAGATGCTACATAGAGCCTGTACTTTTGTATGGATGTGAAGCTTGGACAATGAGCAGTCAAGCTGCAAAAACATTTGATGGCTGTGGAAATGTGGTTTCTGAGGAAAATGCAAAGAATACCATGGATAGACAGAAAAACCAATAACAAAGTTCTACAAGAGACAAATGAAAATCGTACACTGATTAGAGAAATTAGACGTAGACAGTCAAAATGTTTTGGTTATGTTATGAGAAGAAATAAATTGGAGAACTTGGATGAGAACTGGCAAGATTGAGGGGAAGAGAACACGGGGAAGGCAGATAAGTAAATGCCTGGATGGCTTGGCCACGTATTACGGTCGAGACAAGAACACTGAGCTGACTCTGGTGACCGAGTGAGATAGTGAATCATGACCGCCCAAGCTTATTGGCATGGCACATTATGAATGAATGAAGCTGATATTATTACCTATAGTTGTCAGAAAAGTGAAAAAGATAGGCAATGATTTTGCTGAACACTTTGAAAATAGAGTAGTTTGTAGAATGTTTGGCTCAAGTAAAGATAATAACATAAGTTCTGTTATATAATTGTATTATGTAAAGCTGCACTACACTTCTTGTTTTCCAATTGTTTACATTTCCACAGTTTTACCACATTATAGCCCATTACATTTATCCTCAAGATTCACTCATCACAACACAATTTTTCCACTCATTTGGGTTGGGAAAAGTCACACAAATGTGTGTGTGGTTTTAATTTGGTTAAAGTGGTAGTATTGAGTCTGCAGTGGTCAATTATTAGGCTGAAGATTATCACTTGATGTACCAGTAATACCAGCAATCAAAATGAAGGAAGTAGTAACACATTTATACAACTAGCAATAATTGCTAATGATTTTACAGGAAACATATTAATATGATGAAGCGTCGGACAAAGACCATCAGGCAGTCAGAAAAATGCACAGCATAAGCACATGAGAGTAATGAAGAAATAAGAGGAAAACTCAGGAGTAGATTTTATTAGGGAAAGAGAGCCACAGTGGCATTAGTGATTACTGTGTTTTCCCCTAAAGACAGTGATCTGGGTTCATTCGTAAGCATAGACAGTATTCTTTATTCCAACCAGTACAGGTCTGGACTCAACCCAGCCTCCTAAATATTGGCACCTGACAATTTCTTAGGAATTATCTGGAAAGGAAAGCTAATGAGGAAGGGAACAGGCCACTTAACCTCATATTCTGGCCTGGAATATGTGAAGACCTAACACTGTACACCTAAAGGGTAGTATCTGCTATTGGACTGCCTTTATCTTTACTTTAGACCATAGGGGTCTGACTTGAGTCCAACCAATACAAGCGTGCTGGAAATAGACAATAATGGAAACACACTGCTGTAGACCTTAAGTGTTGATAGCTCAACATGAAGAAGTGACCAATGAGGAGAGTGCTTGATTTTATCAGTTAGTTTCATCAAACTATACTCTCTGCAGTTCATTCATATATTCGACAGCACTATCTCTAGTCATTGTGTAAAAATACATAGTTATTTATGTGAAGAGATTGTACATATTTTTTCATACTGCACTTTCATACATGTACTTTCTGTATATTTTGTTATTATGTAATTATGCACTTTTGTTTGAAGCAAAGTGCTGTTGTATTTTTTTATAATCTGATATTTTATACGAGGTATGACATATTTCTTATTTTATTACTGTTTGTACACAGAGTGTGAATTGTTACTAACTGTACATACTGCCACTAGCGATGATAGAACAGAAGTACAACCAACAAATGCATGTTGCTTGTATCATGTTGGTAATGTTCTATAAACAAGAGGATTTGCTATGTTCATGTATATTTTAAAGATAAGAGTAATGGATAGTGTTTTGTGTCACAGGGGAAAAGACGACTAAAATGGATAATGAAGTCAATGTAGAGATAAACACACTGAAGAAACATGCAACAACAATAAAATGGGAAGGACTTGAATGACTGAACAGACACCCAGTAAGCCTTGAATCTTCAAAATAACATAATTATCACAGTCAGGTTATTTTCCATCATAGGCCGAAATAAGGTTACTTATCTCTTTAAAACTACTTCTCACAGATGCTTACTGTATTCTACTGACATCCATTTATTAGGTAGTTGCCAGGTTGGCATATTGATAGCATTGACCTTAGTGGCCATGCATTTTTGTACTTTATGAATTTGAAAAAATTAGCTGAAACAGATTATTATATTCTTCAAGCAACATCTGGTACACATACTTCAAAATGACAGAACTGAAAACCTGTTTTTATTTATTAACATATTTTACTAGATGTAATTATAATCATGTGACCGAGGGATCAGAATGTTTGCCACATACTAGGTCATGCGTTCTGTCTTCGATAAGGCTCTGGATTTTTCTAAAATAATCATATCCAGCCTTTTATTCCTTAACCTGAAAACATCTTATGAGACGAACCAGCAGTGGTGCTGTTGTTGTCATCAAAACATCTCACGACACACACCAGAAGTGGTACTGTTGTCATCAAAACATCTCACGACACACACCAGAAGTGGTACTGTTGTCACCAAAACATTTCATGACAAACACGATCAGTGGTACTGTTGTTATCATTAAAACATCTCATGACACACCAGAAGTGGTACTGTTGTTGTCATTAAAACATCTCATGACACACCAGAAGTGGTACTGTTGTTGTCATTAAAACATCTCATGACACACCAGAAGTGGTACTGTTGTTATCATTAAAACATCTCATGACACACCAGAAGTGGTACTGTTGTTATCATTAAAACATCTCATGACACACCAGAAGTGGTACTGTTGTCATTAAAACATCTCATGACACACCAGAAGTGGTACTGTTGTCATCAAAACATTTTATGACACACCAGAAGTGGTACTGTTGTCATCAAAACATTTTATGACACACCAGAAGTGGTACTGTTGTCATCAAAACATTTTATGACACACCAGAAGTGGTACTGTTGTCATCAAAACATTTTATGACACACCAGAAGTGGTACTGTTGTCATCAAAACATTTTATGACACACCAGAAGTGGTACTGTTGTCATCAAAACATTTTATGACACACCAGAAGTGGTACTGTTGTCATCAAAACATTTTATGACACACCAGAAGTGGTACTATTGTCATCAAAACATTTCATGACACACACTAGTTGTGGTACTGTTGTCATTAAAACATCCTCATGACACACCAGAAGTGGTATTGTTGTCATTAAAACATCCTCATGACACACCAGAAGTGGTACTGTTGTCATTAAAACATCCTCATGACACACCAGAAGTGGTACTGTTGTCATTAAAACATCCTCATGACACACCAGAAGTGGTATTGTTGTCATTAAAACATCCTCATGACACACCAGAAGTGGTACTGTTGTCATTAAAACATCCTCATGACACACCAGAAGTGGTATTGTTGTTGTCATTAAAACATCTCATGACACACCAGAAGTGGTACTGTTGTTGTCATTAAAAGATCTCATGACACACCAGAAGTGGTACTGTTGTTGTCATTAAAACATCTCATGACACACCAGAAGTGGTACTGTTGTTATCTTTAAAACATCTCATGACACACCAGAAGTGGTACTGTTGTTATCATTAAAACATCTCATGACACACCAGAAGTGGTACTGTTGTCATTAAAACATCTCATGACACACCAGAAGTGGTACTGTTGTCATCAAAACATTTTATGACACACCAGAAGTGGTACTGTTGTCATCAAAACATTTTATGACACACCAGAAGTGGTACTGTTGTCATCAAAACATTTTATGACACACCAGAAGTGGTACTGTTGTCATCAAAACATTTTATGACACACCAGAAGTGGTACTGTTGTCATCAAAACATTTTATGACACACCAGAAGTGGTACTGTTGTCATCAAAACATTTTATGACACACCAGAAGTGGTACTGTTGTCATCAAAACATTTTATGACACACCAGAAGTGGTACTATTGTCATCAAAACATTTCATGACACACACTAGTTGTGGTACTGTTGTCATTAAAACATCCTCATGACACACCAGAAGTGGTATTGTTGTCATTAAAACATCCTCGTGACACACCAGAAGTGGTACTGTTGTCATTAAAACATCCTCATGACACACCAGAAGTGGTATTGTTGTCATTAAAACATCCTCATGACACACCAGAAGTGGTACTGTTGTCATTAAAACATCCTCATGACACACCAGAAGTGGTATTGTTGTTGTCATTAAAACATCTCATGACACACCAGAAGTGGTACTGTTGTTATCATTAAAACATCTCATGACACACCAGAAGTGGTACTGTTGTCATTAAAACATCCTCATGACACACCAGAAGTGGTACTGTTGTCATCAAAACATTTTATGACACACCAGAAGTGGTACTGTTGTCATCAAAACATTTTATGACACACCAGAAGTGGTACTGTTGTCATCAAAACATTTTATGACACACCAGAAGTGGTACTATTGTCATCAAAACATTTCATGACACACACTAGTTGTGGTACTGTTGTCATTAAAACATCCTCATGACACACCAGAAGTGGTATTGTTGTCATTAAAACATCCTCATGACACACCATAAGTGGTATTGTTGTCATTAAAACATCCTCATGACACACCAGAAGTGGTACTGTTGTCATTAAAACATCCTCATGACACACCAGAAGTGGTATTGTTGTCATTAAAACATCCTCATGACACACCAGAAGTGGTACTGTTGTCATTAAAACATCCTCATGACACACCAGAAGTGGTATTGTTGTCATTAAAACATCCTCATGACACACCAGAAGTGGTACTGTTGTCATTAAAACATCCTCATGACACACCAGAAGTGGTACTGTTGTTGTCATTAAAACATCTCATGACACACCAGAAGTGGTACTGTTGTTGTCATTAAAACATCTCATGACACACCAGAAGTGGTACTGTTGTTATCATTAAAACATCTCATGACACACCAGAAGTGGTACTGTTGTTATCATTAAAACATCTCATGACACACCAGAAGTGGTACTGTTGTCATTAAAACATCTCATGACACACCAGAAGTGGTACTGTTGTCATCAAAACATTTTATGACACACCAGAAGTGGTACTGTTGTCATCAAAACACTTTATGACACACCAGAAGTGGTACTGTTGTCATCAAAACATTTTATGACACACCAGAAGTGGTACTGTTGTCATCAAAACATTTTATGACACACCAGAAGTGGTACTGTTGTCATCAAAACATTTTATGACACACCAGAAGTGGTACTGTTGTCATCAAAACATTTTATGACACACCAGAAGTGGTACTGTTGTCATCAAAACATTTTATGACACACCAGAAGTGGTACTATTGTCATCAAAACATTTCATGACACACACTAGTTGTGGTACTGTTGTCATTAAAACATCCTCATGACACACCAGAAGTGGTATTGTTGTCATTAAAACATCCTCATGACACACCAGAAGTGGTATTGTTGTCATTAAAACATCCTCATGACACACCAGAAGTGGTACTGTTGTCATTAAAACATCCTCATGACACACCAGAAGTGGTATTGTTGTCATTAAAACATCCTCATGACACACCAGAAGTGGTACTGTTGTCATTAAAACATCCTCATGGCACACCAGAAGTGGTACTGTTGTCATTAAAACATCCTCATGACACACCAGAAGTGGTACTGTTGTCATCAAAATATCTCATGACACACACCAGCAGTGGTACTGTTGTAATTAAAACATCTCATGACACACACCAGAAGTGGTATAGTTGTCATCTAAACATTTCATGACACACGCTAGCAGTGGTATTGTTGTCATGAAAACATCTCATGAGACAAACCAGCAGTGGCACCGTTGCTGTCGGGAAAACACAATTATGATCACATTGATGTCAGGAAAACACAATTATGATCACATTGCTGTCAGGAAAACACAATTATGATCACATTGATGGTACAGTTTTGTACATAGCTGACTGTCAGCTTTAACAGGACTGCATAACATTTTTATTTTTTTTAAATTTAAAGTGACAATGTATTATTTGAATTCACAGAACATATTAACAGGATTAGTGAGTTAATATAATGGTTGGCCAGCAGCAATGACACAGTTTAACTCAGTCATCACATAGCAATGGTTTATCAATGATATAAGGCTTCATTGTATTAAATGGTTTTCTGGAAACCTGAATTTTGGTAGGCAGACTTGAGAAAATGAAAGTACATCCATCCATCCATCATGTGCCATGCTGATAAGCGTGGGCGGTCATGTTCTGCCATCTCACTTGATCACCAGAGTCGTGGATCAGCTCAGTGTACCTGTCTCGACCATGCCACGAGGCCAAGCCATTCAGGTATTTACTTCTTGGTCTTCCTCTTGGTCTCTTTCCTTCGATCTTGCCAGTCGTCACCAAGTCATTTCTTCTCATAACATGTCCAAAAAATGTTGACTGTCTACGTCTAATGACTGTAATCAGTTTACGAAAGTACATCATCACAAAGCTAATTTCATGAGCTCCATTTCATTCCTTTACAGTAGAACAGCAGTCATTAACAAACATTGTGTACATTTGATGTCCTTGACACTTTCTGCAAGGCTGTCTAGAAGACAGAGATGAAATGTTAGCTGCCTGGAGTTGAAGGAGCTTGACTAGCAACATAGACACAGAAGTTCAAGGTATCAAACCTAGTGTTCACTGACACAGTAACTAGACCTGAGTGGGTTAATTGACCAGCTGACTTGGGCAGAATGCCAGTCTGTATGTTAACAAAGGATATATTAGTTCCTTTTAAAAGTGCATTTTCATGTTTTTATAATAAGTATGTATGTGACTAATCACAAAATTGCCTGGAAGGTTCATTTTGCCATATGAAATAACAACCAAAATCTAAAGTGTTCGTAGTCATGTTTGGGCAGCCCTGAGACGTAGAGGCACCTTACTGTTGTTTGTCTTCATCATTGCCCACACTGTCTTGATTTGCTTGAGACATATTGGGGCTGCTATTGATAGGGTCTACAAAGGTTGCGTTTCTAGGTTATGTCTGCTTGCGATATTTTTACCTCATTACCGTTCTCAAATGTCTGATTTCTGATGTTTGTAGCCAACTGATTTGGATTGTTGTTAATGTGTGTGACTGATATATCAAGGGCATGAAGTGCATCTTCCAGCCCACTTTGTACTGGTTTGTCATATATTATATATGCAATTTTCAAATTGTATTCTGGAACTGCTGTTGGCAAATTGAAACACCTGTTAATACTGATCACATATTTCTATTGTAAATTGTCAGCTGAATAAACATCTACTTAGCCCGAGCATGATAACAAGTTTTGCTATCAGACGTGTTTTGTGTATTAGTTTATGTGATTTTCATGATCATGGTTAAGAGTTATACGTTTAAAGTATCCCTGTGACAACTTGTCTTGTTATTTGAATAACGAAGACACAAACAATGGATTGCACGATTTATTGTCTGGCATATTTCACTGCATCTCGTCAGGTACATACTGCAGAAATCACACAACTTACGTGAATTAATTAGATAAATCCTTTAAACTGAAATATACACATGTTCGCAAAGTAATGTCGATTATTTACCACGGTAATTTTAAACTGACTAACATGTCTTTCTGCTTACACAAGGGCGGCTTACGAAGGTTGATTAGTATAGCTTCAGCAAACTTTAACAATCGACTACTTTGTGTGTTGAACAACACACGGAAGGCACTGTTTCTTTCAACCACGTGACCACTCTCGAGCACATGTCTCCCGACCGATGAAGCCAGACTTTTCCGGTGTGTTGGCCTGCCTAGGCTACCACCTTCTGTGTGTAGTATCTTGTCCAACCAATTCGGAATATGTTCCGAAACCCTGAAATGTAACTGTCGCTCAGTTCTGCCTATGTAGTTGGCCTCGCATCTGCATGTAAATTGGTAAATACAATTTGATTTGGCGTACAAAGCTACAGGTTCTTTTACTGCTGGGGTGGGGATCGGTGTGGTTCTGTACCTGATGACTGGAGCTGCAGCACAGAATGTTCGCTCGACTGCTGTGGTGAGCCGGTCCCGCAGACGTTGCATTACGTCATCTCCTCGGAAGGTTAGCTGGATGAATACTTTGAGTTTAGGGACTGTAGTTACTTCTGATTTCGCTTTGGGCTGTTGGCAGTGGCGCTTTATAAATCCTGTGGAGTACCCATTCATACCCAGATTTAATTATGTCAAACTGCTTCTTTGTTTTCTGTTGGTAGAACTGTTTAACACGTGACTGAGATTAAGAGTAAAATTTTCAAGTAAAAACTGCATTTAAGAAAATGAAAAAAATATCTTATGCAGTAGAAAATGTCAGAAAGATAATACAGACGTGTTAAGTAGAACTGTATTTGCGATATGGCAATGGTTCATCGAATGCGAATGAAAAAATTATAAAGAGTAACGGAGAGTGGTTCCTGAAACGAATGCTCGGAATACCTTGGATTGCCAGAGTAACGTACAGCAAACGCCTGAAAGAGACTAATGATAGTAAACATTACACGCAACCGTAATACAGAAACAAACAACGTTCGTTTGTTATGTAATGAGAAGAAGACACAGTGACTACTGGGAAGATCTGTGAGAAAAGAGGCAGAGGCAGACCGAAAGAAATGATGCTGGATGGATTGAGACGGTGGCCTGCAGAAATATCATCAACATCGTTGATCAGGAACACCAACACCATAGATCAGTGGGGAGACATAATACAGGGAAGAAATGGACACAGGTGCATGGGCTAGCTAAAGAAAAGACATCTTGAACTGGTGTATGTTCGGCAGTTCGACCACTCAATTTGCTAACTGTCGTTTCCTTCTACCCATGTAAGTTCCGTGGCACTTAAGTAGAATTGATCAATGCAGTTCGATTTGGTGTTCAAAGACAACGGTTCTTTTGCAATGGAGTAGCTGTCGGGGTGGTTTTAAATCTGACAATTGGTTTAGCAGCAATGAATGTTCGGTGTACTGTTTATTATGTCGATCGTGTATTCGTATTTTTATTTCGTCGTTTCGAAAGGTTAGCTGAACAAGAAAAAAAACACACACTGGAAGTTTGGGAGCCGATGATTCTATTGGGGTAGGTCTGGGTGGCTGGCAGTGGCCTTGATGAAGCTGTGGATATCTATTAGACTGCAATGTCTGGTTAAGTGTGTTCAGTCCTTCTGTTAGTGTGTCGTTGAAGCAAATTTTCTTAGCTAACTTGAACAGGGTACGTGTAATGTCTCGCTTATATTGGACGGTTACAAAGTAACCTCATTTGTGCCGGAACTCCTCATCGGTGCCAGAACCTCACTCTTTCTCCCTCTTGTCAAAGTTGATGAGTTCGTTACTTCAAGAGAAGCAGCGCCAATCATTGTCAGGTCTGTATTGAATGTGGATACGAAAGACCGAGCATGCAGCAGGATATTACGATATACAAGAAGACACTGGTATTATAACAATTGTAAGTCTGGATAAAAACACCCTGCGGGTTAATTTAAGGATTCGTGCCCCTTGGACGCAATTTCACACAACTAAGGGGTGTCCGTGGCGAATTGGCAAAGCAGCATGCCTGGCCCTAGGAAAGCCGTGGGTACGTCATTCGGTTTAAGAGTGATTTTTTCTGAGAACTCCTGGAGCTATTGCTCTGTCCGACGCCCTTTACTGGCCGCTCCGCAGAAAGAACACCGGACATCATGAGATAGAACCCGGTTTCAATGAAGTAAATCCAAGTGTCCTTACCCCCCCCCCCTCCATCTTTTCCCTTAAACAAACAACTTTCATATTGGGGGGTGCGTGGTCTCAAGGTATGGTGTCCGCCTCGAGTGCTGGAGGTCCCGGGTTCAGGCCCCGGTGACGACCAGGACCTTTTTTTCTCGTAGACTTCTAGTAATAAAATTTCCCAAAGTCTCTGGGTAGTGAGATCGGACGCCCCTGTGTATTGTTGCGCATGTAAAAAATCCCTTGGCAGTGGGAAATTGAAAAATAGTAGCCTAATTTTGCTGCCCGGGCAAAATTTTGAGTTAAAAATCTATCCAAAGTATTTCAGGATCCTCGCCGGTGCTACGGAGTTCGTGCACTGCGCTGAGTTTCTCCAGACTCAGGTTTGAGTTAGGAGGAAAACGGAGTAATTATGGGTTGCACCCGTGTGCCGTGATGTTGATCCATCGACTAAACTAAACTAAACAACTTTCATATAATCTGAACCCCTACAACAGTCAGTTGATCCATCGACTAAACTAAACTAAACAACTTTCATATAATCTGAACCCCTACAACAGTCAGTTGATCCATCGACTAAACTAAACTAAACAACTTTCATATAATCTGAACCCCTACAACAGTCAGTTGGTCCTTCGACTAAACTAAACTAAACAACTTTCATATAATCTGAACCCCTACAACAGTCAGTTGATCCATCGACTATACTAAACTAAACAACTTTCATATAATCTGAACCCCTACAACAGTCAGTTGTTCCATCGACTCAACTAAACTAAACAACTTTCATATAATCTGAACCCCTACAACAGTCAGTTGATCCATCGAATAAACTAAACTAAACAACTTTCATATAATCAGAACCCCTACAACAGTCAGTTGATCCATCGACTAAACTAAACTAAAAAACTTTCATATAATCTAAACCCCTACAACAGTCAGTTGATCCATCGACTAAACTAAACTAAACAACTTTCATATAATCTGAACCCCTACAACAGTCAGTTGTTCCATCGACTAAATTAAACTAAACAACTTTCATATAATTTGAACCCCTACAACAGTCAGTTGTTCCATCGACTAAACTAAACTAAACAACTTTCATATAATCTGAACCCCTACAACAGTCAGTTGATCCATCGACTAAACTAAACTAAACAACTTTCATATAATCTGAACCCCTACAACAGTCAGTTGATCCATCGACTTAACTAAACTAAACAACTTTCATATAATCTCAACCCCTACAACAGTCAGTTGTTCCATCGACTAAACTAAATTAAACAACTTTCATATAATCTGAACCCCTACAACAGTCAGTTGATCCATCGACTAAACTAAACTAAACAACTTTCATATAATCTGAACCCCTACAACAGTCAGTTGATCCATCGACTAAACTAAACTAAACAACTTTCATATAATCTGAACCCCTACAACAGTCAGTTGATCCATCGACTAAACTAAACTAAACAACTTTCATATAATCTGAACCCCTACAACAGTCAGTTGTTCCATCGACTAAACTAAACTAAACAACTTTCATATAATCTGAACCCCTACAACAGTCAGTTGTTCCATCGACTAAACTAAACTGCACAATTTTCATATAATCTGAACCCCTACAACAGTCAGTTGTTCCATCGACTAAACTAAACTAAACAACATTCATATAATCTAAACCCCTACAACAGTCAGTTGATCCATCGACTAAACTAAACTAAACAACTTTCATATAATCTGAACCCCTACAACAGTCAGTTGTTCCATCGACTAAACTAAACTAAACAACTTTCATATAATCTGAACCCCTACAACAGTCAGTTGTTCCATCGACTAAACTAAATTAAACAACTTTAATATAATCTGAACCCCTACAACAGTCAGTTGATCCATCGACTAAACTAAACTAAACAACTTTCATATAATCTGAACCCCTACAACAGTCAGTTGTTCCATCGACGAAACTAAACTAAACAACTTTCATATAATCTGAACCCCTACAACAGTCAGTTGTTCCATCGACTAAACTAAACTAAACAACTTTCATATAATCTGAACCCCTACAACAGTCAGTTGTTCCATCGACTAAACTAAACTAAACAACTTTCATATAATCTCAACCACTACAACAGTCAGTTGTTCCATCGACTAAACTAACTAAACAACTTTCATATAATCCGAAACCCTACAACAGTCAGTTGTTCCATCGACTAAACTAAACTAAACAATTTTCATATAATCTGAACCCCTACAACAGTCAGTTGTTCCATCGACTAAACTAAACTAAACAACTTTCATATAATCTAAACCCCTACAACAGTCAATTGATCCATCGACTAAACTAAACTAAACAACTTTCATATAATCTGAACCCCTACAACAGTCAGTTGTTCAATCGACTAAACTAAACTAAACAACTTTCATATAATCTGAACCCCTACAACAGTCAGTTGTTCCATCGACTAAACTAAACTAAACAACTTTCATATAATCTGAACCCCTACAACAGTCAGTTGTTCCATCGACTAAACTAAACAAAACAACTTTCATATAATCTGAACCCCTACAACAGTCAGTTGATCCATCGACTAAACTAAACTAAACAACTTTCATATAATCTCAACCCTACAACAGTCAGTTGTTCCATCGACTAAACTAACTAAACAATTTTCATATAATCTGAACCCCTACAACAGTCAGTTGTTCCATCGACTAAACTAAACTAAACAACTTTCATATAATCTAAACCCCTACAACAGTCAATTGATCCATCGACTAAACTAAACTAAACAACTTTCATATAATCTGAACCCCTACAACAGTCAGTTGTTCAATCGACTAAACTAAACTAAACAACTTTCATATAATCTGAACCCCTACAACAGTCAGTTGTTCCATCGACTAAACTAAACTAAACAACTTTCATATAATCTGAACCCCTACAACAGTCAGTTGTTCCATCGACTAAACTAAACAAAACAACTTTCATATAATCTGAACCCCTACAACAGTCAGTTGATCCATCGACTAAACTAAACTAAACAACTTTCATATAATCTCAACCCCTACAACAGTCAGTTGTTCCATCGAATAAACTAACTAAACAACTTTCATATAATCTGAACCCCTACAACAGTCAGTTGTTCCATCGACTAAACTAAACTAAACAATTTTCATATAATCTGAACCCCTACAACAGTCAGTTGTTCCATCGACTAAACTAAACTAAACAACTTTCATATAATCTGAACCCCTACAACAGTCAGTCGATCCATCGACTAAACTAAACTAAAGAACTTTCATATAATCTGAACCCCTACAACAGTCAGTTGTTCCATCGACTAAACTAAACTAAACAACTTTCATATAATCTGAACCCCTACAACAGTCAGTTGTTCCATCGACTAAACTAAACTACACAATTTTCATATAATCTGAACCCCTACAACAGTCAGTTGTTCCATCGACTAAACTAAACTAAACAACATTCATATAATCTAAACCCCTACAACAGTCAGTTGATCCATCGACTAAACTAAACTAAACAACTTTCATATAATCTGAACCCCTACAACAGTCAGTTGTTCCATCGACTAAACTAAACTAAACAACTTTCATATAATCTGAACCCCTACAACAGTCAGTTGTTCCATCGACTAAACTAAATTAAACAACTTTAATATAATCTGAACCCCTACAACAGTCAGTTGATCCATCGACTAAACTAAACTAAACAACTTTCATATAATCTGAACCCCTACAACAGTCAGTTGTTCCATCGACTAAACTATACTAAACAACTTTCATATAATCTGAACCCCTACAACAGTCAGTTGTTCCATCGACTAAACTAAACTAAACAACTTTCATATAATCTGAACCCCTACAACAGTCAGTTGTTCCATCGACTAAACTAAACTAAACAACTTTCATATAATCTGAACCCCTACAACAGTCAGTTGTTCCATCGACTAAACTAACTAAACAACTTTCATATAATCTGAACCCCTACAACAGTCAGTTGTTCCATCGACTAAACTAAACTAAACAACTTTCATATAATCTGAACCCCTACAACAGTCAGTTGTTCCATCGACTAAACTAAACTAAACAACTTTCATATAATCTAAACCCCTACAACAGTCAATTGATCCATCGACTAAACTAAACTAAACAACTTTCATATAATCTGAACCCCTACAACAGTCAGTTGTTCCATCGACTAAACTAAACTAAACAACTTTCATATAATCTGAACCCCTACAACAGTCAGTTGTTCCATCGACTAAACTAAACTAAACAACTTTCATATAATCTGAACCCCTACAACAGTCAGTTGATCCATCGACTAAACTAAACTAAACAACTTTCATATAATCTGAACCCCTACAACAGTCAGTTGTTCCATCGACTAAACTAACTAAACAACTTTCATATAATCTGAACCCCTACAACAGTCAGTTGTTCCATCGACTAAACTAAACTAAACAATTTTCATATAATCTGAACCCCTACAACAGTCAGTTGTTCCATCGACTAAACTAAACTAAACAACTTTCATATAATCTGAACCCCTACAACAGTCAGTTGATCCATCGACTAAACTAAACTAAACAACTTTCATATAATCTGAACCCCTACAACAGTCAGTTGATCCATCGACTAAACTAAACTAAACAACTTTCATATAATCTGAACCCCTACAACAGTCAGTTGGTCCTTCGACTAAACTAAACTAAACAACTTTCATATAATCTGAACCCCTACAACAGTCAGTTGATCCATCGACTATACTAAACTAAACAACTTTCATATAATCTGAACCCCTACAACAGTCAGTTGTTCCATCGACTCAACTAAACTAAACAACTTTCATATAATCTGAACCCCTACAACAGTCAGTTGATCCATCGAATAAACTAAACTAAACAACTTTCATATAATCAGAACCCCTACAACAGTCAGTTGATCCATCGACTAAACTAAACTAAAAAACTTTCATATAATCTAAACCCCTACAACAGTCAGTTGATCCTTCGACTAAACTAAACTAAACAACTTTCATATAATCTGAACCCCTACAACAGTCAGTTGTTCCATCGACTAAATTAAACTAAACAACTTTCATATAATTTGAACCCCTACAACAGTCAGTTGTTCCATCGACTAAACTAAACTAAACAACTTTCATATAATCTGAACCCCTACAACAGTCAGTTGATCCATCGACTAAACTAAACTAAACAACTTTCATATAATCTGAACCCCTACAACAGTCAGTTGATCCATCGACTTAACTAAACTAAACAACTTTCATATAATCTCAACCCCTACAACAGTCAGTTGTTCCATCGACTAAACTAAATTAAACAACTTTCATATAATCTGAACCCCTACAACAGTCAGTTGATCCATCGACTAAACTAAACTAAACAACTTTCATATAATCTGAACCCCTACAACAGTCAGTTGATCCATCGACTAAACTAAACTAAACAACTTTCATATAATCTGAACCCCTACAACAGTCAGTTGATCCATCGACTAAACTAAACTAAACAACTTTCATATAATCTGAACCCCTACAACAGTCAGTTGGTCCTTCGACTAAACTAAACTAAACAACTTTCATATAATCTGAACCCCTACAACAGTCAGTTGATCCATCGACTATACTAAACTAAACAACTTTCATATAATCTGAACCCCTACAACAGTCAGTTGTTCCATCGACTCAACTAAACTAAACAACTTTCATATAATCTGAACCCCTACAACAGTCAGTTGATCCATCGAATAAACTAAACTAAACAACTTTCATATAATCAGAACCCCTACAACAGTCAGTTGATCCATCGACTAAACTAAACTAAAAAACTTTCATATAATCTAAACCCCTACAACAGTCAGTTGATCCATCGACTAAACTAAACTAAACAACTTTCATATAATCTGAACCCCTACAACAGTCAGTTGTTCCATCGACTAAATTAAACTAAACAACTTTCATATAATTTGAACCCCTACAACAGTCAGTTGTTCCATCGACTAAACTAAACTAAACAACTTTCATATAATCTGAACCCCTACAACAGTCAGTTGATCCATCGACTAAACTAAACTAAACAACTTTCATATAATCTGAACCCCTACAACAGTCAGTTGATCCATCGACTAAACTAAACTAAAAAACTTTCATATAATCTAAACCCCTACAACAGTCAGTTGATCCATCGACTAAACTAAACTAAACAACTTTCATATAATCTGAACCCCTACAACAGTCAGTTGTTCCATCGACTAAATTAAACTAAACAACTTTCATATAATTTGAACCCCTACAACAGTCAGTTGTTCCATCGACTAAACTAAACTAAACAACTTTCATATAATCTGAACCCCTACAACAGTCAGTTGATCCATCGACTAAACTAAACTAAACAACTTTCATATAATCTGAACCCCTACAACAGTCAGTTGATCCATCGACTTAACTAAACTAAACAACTTTCATATAATCTCAACCCCTACAACAGTCAGTTGTTCCATCGACTAAACTAAATTAAACAACTTTCATATAATCTGAACCCCTACAACAGGCAGTTGATCCATCGACTAAACTAAACTAAACAACTTTCATATAATCTGAACCCCTACAACAGTCAGTTGATCCATCGACTAAACTAAACTAAACAACTTTCATATAATCTGAACCCCTACAACAGTCAGTTGATCCATCGAGTAAACTAAACTAAACAACTTTCATATAATCTGAACCCCTACAACAGTCAGTTGTTCCATCGACTAAACTAAACTAAACAACTTTCATATAATCTGAACCCCTACAACAGTCAGTTGTTCCATCGACTAAACTAAACTGCACAATTTTCATATAATCTGAACCCCTACAACAGTCAGTTGTTCCATCGACTAAACTAAACTAAACAACATTCATATAATCTAAACCCCTACAACAGTCAGTTGATCCATCGACTAAACTAAACTAAACAACTTTCATATAATCTGAACCCCTACAACAGTCAGTTGTTCCATCGACTAAACTAAACTAAACAACTTTCATATAATCTGAACCCCTACAACAGTCAGTTGTTCCATCGACTAAACTAAATTAAACAACTTTAATATAATCTGAACCCCTACAACAGTCAGTTGATCCATCGACTAAACTAAACTAAACAACTTTCATATAATCTGAACCCCTACAACAGTCAGTTGTTCCATCGACGAAACTAAACTAAACAACTTTCATATAATCTGAACCCCTACAACAGTCAGTTGTTCCATCGACTAAACTAAACTAAACAACTTTCATATAATCTGAACCCCTACAACAGTCAGTTGTTCCATCGACTAAACTAAACTAAACAACTTTCATATAATCTCAACCACTACAACAGTCAGTTGTTCCATCGACTAAACTAACTAAACAACTTTCATATAATCCGAAACCCTACAACAGTCAGTTGTTCCATCGACTAAACTAAACTAAACAATTTTCATATAATCTGAACCCCTACAACAGTCAGTTGTTCCATCGACTAAACTAAACTAAACAACTTTCATATAATCTAAACCCCTACAACAGTCAATTGATCCATCGACTAAACTAAACTAAACAACTTTCATATAATCTGAACCCCTACAACAGTCAGTTGTTCAATCGACTAAACTAAACTAAACAACTTTCATATAATCTGAACCCCTACAACAGTCAGTTGTTCCATCGACTAAACTAAACTAAACAACTTTCATATAATCTGAACCCCTACAACAGTCAGTTGTTCCATCGACTAAACTAAACAAAACAACTTTCATATAATCTGAACCCCTACAACAGTCAGTTGATCCATCGACTAAACTAAACTAAACAACTTTCATATAATCTCAACCCTACAACAGTCAGTTGTTCCATCGACTAAACTAACTAAACAATTTTCATATAATCTGAACCCCTACAACAGTCAGTTGTTCCATCGACTAAACTAAACTAAACAACTTTCATATAATCTAAACCCCTACAACAGTCAATTGATCCATCGACTAAACTAAACTAAACAACTTTCATATAATCTGAACCCCTACAACAGTCAGTTGTTCAATCGACTAAACTAAACTAAACAACTTTCATATAATCTGAACCCCTACAACAGTCAGTTGTTCCATCGACTAAACTAAACTAAACAACTTTCATATAATCTGAACCCCTACAACAGTCAGTTGTTCCATCGACTAAACTAAACAAAACAACTTTCATATAATCTGAACCCCTACAACAGTCAGTTGATCCATCGACTAAACTAAACTAAACAACTTTCATATAATCTCAACCCCTACAACAGTCAGTTGTTCCATCGAATAAACTAACTAAACAACTTTCATATAATCTGAACCCCTACAACAGTCAGTTGTTCCATCGACTAAACTAAACTAAACAATTTTCATATAATCTGAACCCCTACAACAGTCAGTTGTTCCATCGACTAAACTAAACTAAACAACTTTCATATAATCTGAACCCCTACAACAGTCAGTCGATCCATCGACTAAACTAAACTAAAGAACTTTCATATAATCTGAACCCCTACAACAGTCAGTTGTTCCATCGACTAAACTAAACTAAACAACTTTCATATAATCTGAACCCCTACAACAGTCAGTTGTTCCATCGACTAAACTAAACTACACAATTTTCATATAATCTGAACCCCTACAACAGTCAGTTGTTCCATCGACTAAACTAAACTAAACAACATTCATATAATCTAAACCCCTACAACAGTCAGTTGATCCATCGACTAAACTAAACTAAACAACTTTCATATAATCTGAACCCCTACAACAGTCAGTTGTTCCATCGACTAAACTAAACTAAACAACTTTCATATAATCTGAACCCCTACAACAGTCAGTTGTTCCATCGACTAAACTAAATTAAACAACTTTAATATAATCTGAACCCCTACAACAGTCAGTTGATCCATCGACTAAACTAAACTAAACAACTTTCATATAATCTGAACCCCTACAACAGTCAGTTGTTCCATCGACTAAACTATACTAAACAACTTTCATATAATCTGAACCCCTACAACAGTCAGTTGTTCCATCGACTAAACTAAACTAAACAACTTTCATATAATCTGAACCCCTACAACAGTCAGTTGTTCCATCGACTAAACTAAACTAAACAACTTTCATATAATCTGAACCCCTACAACAGTCAGTTGTTCCATCGACTAAACTAACTAAACAACTTTCATATAATCTGAACCCCTACAACAGTCAGTTGTTCCATCGACTAAACTAAACTAAACAACTTTCATATAATCTGAACCCCTACAACAGTCAGTTGTTCCATCGACTAAACTAAACTAAACAACTTTCATATAATCTAAACCCCTACAACAGTCAATTGATCCATCGACTAAACTAAACTAAACAACTTTCATATAATCTGAACCCCTACAACAGTCAGTTGTTCCATCGACTAAACTAAACTAAACAACTTTCATATAATCTGAACCCCTACAACAGTCAGTTGTTCCATCGACTAAACTAAACTAAACAACTTTCATATAATCTGAACCCCTACAACAGTCAGTTGATCCATCGACTAAACTAAACTAAACAACTTTCATATAATCTGAACCCCTACAACAGTCAGTTGTTCCATCGACTAAACTAACTAAACAACTTTCATATAATCTGAACCCCTACAACAGTCAGTTGTTCCATCGACTAAACTAAACTAAACAATTTTCATATAATCTGAACCCCTACAACAGTCAGTTGTTCCATCGACTAAACTAAACTAAACAACTTTCATATAATCTGAACCCCTACAACAGTCAGTTGATCCATCGACTAAACTAAACTAAACAACTTTCATATAATCTGAACCCCTACAACAGTCAGTTGATCCATCGACTAAACTAAACTAAACAACTTTCATATAATCTGAACCCCTACAACAGTCAGTTGGTCCTTCGACTAAACTAAACTAAACAACTTTCATATAATCTGAACCCCTACAACAGTCAGTTGATCCATCGACTATACTAAACTAAACAACTTTCATATAATCTGAACCCCTACAACAGTCAGTTGTTCCATCGACTCAACTAAACTAAACAACTTTCATATAATCTGAACCCCTACAACAGTCAGTTGATCCATCGAATAAACTAAACTAAACAACTTTCATATAATCAGAACCCCTACAACAGTCAGTTGATCCATCGACTAAACTAAACTAAAAAACTTTCATATAATCTAAACCCCTACAACAGTCAGTTGATCCTTCGACTAAACTAAACTAAACAACTTTCATATAATCTGAACCCCTACAACAGTCAGTTGTTCCATCGACTAAACTAAACTAAACAACTTTCATATAATCAGAACCCCTACAACAGTCAGTTGTTCCATCGACTAAACTAAACGAAACAACTTTCATATAATCTAAACCCCTACAACAGTCAATTGATCCATCGACTAAACTAAACTAAACAACTTTCATATAATCTGAACCCCTACAACAGTCAGTTGTTCCATCGACTAAACTAAACTAAACAACTTTCATATAATCTGAACCCCTACAACAGTCAGTTGTTCCATCGACTAAACTAAACTAAACAACTTTCATATAATCTGAACCCCTACAACAGTCAGTTGATCCATCGACTAAACTAAACTAAACAACTTTCATATAATCTGAACCCCTACAACAGTCAGTTGTTCCATCGACTAAACTAACTAAACAACTTTCATATAATCTGAACCCCTACAACAGTCAGTTGTTCCATCGACTAAACTAAACTAAACAATTTTCATATAATCTGAACCCCTACAACAGTCAGTTGTTCCATCGACTAAACTAAACTAAACAACTTTCATATAATCTGAACCCCTACAACAGTCAGTTGATCCATCGACTAAACTAAACTAAACAACTTTCATATAATCTGAACCCCTACAACAGTCAGTTGATCCATCGACTAAACTAAACTAAACAACTTTCATATAATCTGAACCCCTACAACAGTCAGTTGGTCCTTCGACTAAACTAAACTAAACAACTTTCATATAATCTGAACCGCTACAACAGTCAGTTGATCCATCGACTATACTAAACTAAACAACTTTCATATAATCTGAACCCCTACAACAGTCAGTTGTTCCATCGACTCAACTAAACTAAACAACTTTCATATAATCTGAACCCCTACAACAGTCAGTTGATCCATCGAATAAACTAAACTAAACAACTTTCATATAATCAGAACCCCTACAACAGTCAGTTGATCCATCGACTAAACTAAACTAAAAAACTTTCATATAATCTAAACCCCTACAACAGTCAGTTGATCCTTCGACTAAACTAAACTAAACAACTTTCATATAATCTGAACCCCTACAACAGTCAGTTGTTCCATCGACTAAATTAAACTAAACAACTTTCATATAATTTGAACCCCTACAACAGTCAGTTGTTCCATCGACTAAACTAAACTAAACAACTTTCATATAATCTGAACCCCTACAACAGTCAGTTGATCCATCGACTAAACTAAACTAAACAACTTTCATATAATCTGAACCCCTACAACAGTCAGTTGATCCATCGACTTAACTAAACTAAACAACTTTCATATAATCTCAACCCCTACAACAGTCAGTTGTTCCATCGACTAAACTAAATTAAACAACTTTCATATAATCTGAACCCCTACAACAGTCAGTTGATCCATCGACTAAACTAAACTAAACAACTTTCATATAATCTGAACCCCTACAACAGTCAGTTGATCCATCGACTAAACTAAACTAAACAACTTTCATATAATCTGAACCCCTACAACAGTCAGTTGATCCATCGACTAAACTAAACTAAACAACTTTCATATAATCTGAACCCCTACAACAGTCAGTTGGTCCTTCGACTAAACTAAACTAAACAACTTTCATATAATCTGAACCCCTACAACAGTCAGTTGATCCATCGACTATACTAAACTAAACAACTTTCATATAATCTGAACCCCTACAACAGTCAGTTGTTCCATCGACTCAACTAAACTAAACAACTTTCATATAATCTGAACCCCTACAACAGTCAGTTGATCCATCGAATAAACTAAACTAAACAACTTTCATATAATCAGAACCCCTACAACAGTCAGTTGATCCATCGACTAAACTAAACTAA
Source organism: Cepaea hortensis (assembly GCA_963921405.1). Taxonomy (NCBI): domain Eukaryota; kingdom Metazoa; phylum Mollusca; class Gastropoda; order Stylommatophora; family Helicidae; genus Cepaea; species Cepaea hortensis. The sequence continues at coordinate 102,914,502 of OY992878.1, read as the reverse complement.
AAAACTTTCATATAATCTAAACCCCTACAACAGTCAGTTGATCCATCGACTAAACTAAACTAAACAACTTTCATATAATCTGAACCCCTACAACAGTCAGTTGTTCCATCGACTAAATTAAACTAAACAACTTTAATATAATTTGAACCCCTACAACAGTCAGTTGTTCCATCGACTAAACTAAACTAAACAACTTTCATATAATCTGAACCCCTACAACAGTCAGTTGATCCATCGACTAAACTAAACTAAACAACTTTCATATAATCTGAACCCCTACAACAGTCAGTTGATCCATCGACTTAACTAAACTAAACAACTTTCATATAATCTCAACCCCTACAACAGTCAGTTGTTCCATCGACTAAACTAAATTAAACAACTTTAATATAATCTGAACCCCTACAACAGTCAGTTGATCCATCGACTAAACTAAACTAAACAACTTTCATATAATCTGAACCCCTACAACAGTCAGTTGTTCCATCGACTAAACTATACTAAACAACTTTCATATAATCTGAACCCCTACAACAGTCAGTTGTTCCATCGACTAAACTAAACTAAACAACTTTCATATAATCTGAACCCCTACAACAGTCAGTTGTTCCATCGACTAAACTAAACTAAACAACTTTCATATAATCTGAACCCCTACAACAGTCAGTTGTTCCATCGACTAAACTAAATTAAACAACTTTAATATAATCTGAACCCCTACAACAGTCAGTTGATCCATCGACTAAACTAAACTAAACAACTTTCATATAATCTGAACCCCTACAACAGTCAGTTGTTCCATCGACTAAACTATACTAAACAACTTTCATATAATCTGAACCCCTACAACAGTCAGTTGTTCCATCGACTAAACTAAACTAAACAACTTTCATATAATCTGAACCCCTACAACAGTCAGTTGTTCCATCGACTAAACTAAACAAAACAACTTTCATATAATCTGAACCCATACAACAGTCAGTTGTTCCATCGACTAAACTAACTAAACAACTTTCATATAATCTGAACCCCTACAACAGTCAGTTGTTCCATCGACTAAACTAAACTAAACAACTTTCATATAATCTGAACCCCTACAACAGTCAGTTGTTCCATCGACTAAACTAAACTAAACAACTTTCATATAATCTAAACCCCTACAACAGTCAATTGATCCATCGACTAAACTAAACTAAACAACTTTCATATAATCTGAACCCCTACAACAGTCAGTTGTTCCATCGACTAAACTAAACAACTTTCATATAATCTGAACCCCTACAACAGTCAGTTGTTCCATCGACTAAACTAAACTAAACAACTTTCATATAATCTGAACCCCTACAACAGTCAGTTGATCCATCGACTAAACTAAACTAAACAACTTTCATATAATCTGAACCCCTACAACAGTCAGTTGTTCCATCGACTAAACTAACTAAACAACTTTCATATAATCTGAACCCCTACAACAGTCAGTTGTTCCATCGACTAAACTAAACTAAACAATTTTCATATAATCTGAACCCCTACAACAGTCAGTTGTTCCATCGACTAAACTAAACTAAACAACTTTCATATAATCTGAACCCCTACAACAGTCAGTTGATCCATCGACTAAACTAAACTAAACAACCTTCATATAATCTGAACCCCTACAACAGTCAGTTGATCCATCGACTAAACTAAACTAAACAACTTTCATATAATCTGAACCCCTACAACAGTCAGTTGGTCCTTCGACTAAACTAAACTAAACAACTTTCATATAATCTGAACCCCTACAACAGTCAGTTGATCCATCGACTATACTAAACTAAACAACTTTCATATAATCTGAACCCCTACAACAGTCAGTTGTTCCATCGACTCAACTAAACTAAACAACTTTCATATAATCTGAACCCCTACAACAGTCAGTTGATCCATCGAATAAACTAAACTAAACAACTTTCATATAATCAGAACCCCTACAACAGACAGTTGATCCATCGACTAAACTAAACTAAAAAACTTTCATATAATCTAAACCCCTACAACAGTCAGTTGATCCTTCGACTAAACTAAACTAAACAACTTTCATATAATCTGAACCCCTACAACAGTCAGTTGTTCCATCGACTAAATTAAACTAAACAACTTTCATATAATTTGAACCCCTACAACAGTCAGTTGTTCCATCGACTAAACTAAACTAAACAACTTTCATATAATCTGAACCCCTACAACAGTCAGTTGATCCATCGACTAAACTAAACTAAACAACTTTCATATCATCTGAACCCCTACAACAGTCAGTTGATCCATCGACTTAACTAAACTAAACAACTTTCATATAATCTCAACCCCTACAACAGTCAGTTGTTCCATCGACTAAACTAAATTAAACAACTTTCATATAATCTGAACCCCTACAACAGTCAGTTGATCCATCGACTAAACTAAACTAAACAACTTTCATATAATCTGAACCCCTACAACAGTCAGTTGATCCATCGACTAAACTAAACTAAACAACTTTCATATAATCTGAACCCCTACAACAGTCAGTTGATCCATCGACTAAACTAAACTAAACAACTTTCATATAATCTGAACCCCTACAACAGTCAGTTGTTCCATCGACTAAACTAAACTAAACAACTTTCATATAATCTGAACCCCTACAACAGTCAGTTGTTCCATCGACTAAACTAAACTGCACAATTTTCATATAATCTGAACCCCTACAACAGTCAGTTGTTCCATCGACTAAACTAAACTAAACAAATTTCATATAATCTGAACCCCTACAACAGTCAGTTGATCCATCGACTAAACTAACTAAACAACTTTCATATAATCTGAACCCCTACAACAGTCAGTTGTTCCATCGACTAAACTAAACTAAACAATTTTCATATAATCTGAACCCCTACAACAGTCAGTTGTTCCATCGACTAAACTAAACTAAACAACTTTCATATAATCTGAACCCCTACAACAGTCAGTTGATCCATCGACTAAACTAAACTAAACAACCTTCATATAATCTGAACCCCTACAACAGTCAGTTGATCCATCGACTAAACTAAACTAAACAACTTTCATATAATCTGAACCCCTACAACAGTCAGTTGGTCCTTCGACTAAACTAAACTAAACAACTTTCATATAATCTGAACCCCTACAACAGTCAGTTGATCCATCGACTATACTAAACTAAACAACTTTCATATAATCTGAACCCCTACAACAGTCAGTTGTTCCATCGACTCAACTAAACTAAACAACTTTCATATAATCTGAACCCCTACAACAGTCAGTTGATCCATCGAATAAACTAAACTAAACAACTTTCATATAATCAGAACCCCTACAACAGTCAGTTGATCCATCGACTAAACTAAACTAAAAAACTTTCATATAATCTAAACCCCTACAACAGTCAGTTGATCCTTCGACTAAACTAAACTAAACAACTTTCCTATAATCTGAACCCCTACAACAGTCAGTTGTTCCATCGACTAAATTAAACTAAACAACTTTGATATAATTTGAACCCCTACAACAGTCAGTTGTTCCATCGACTAAACTAAACTAAACAACTTTCATATAATCTGAACCCCTACAACAGTCAGTTGATCCATCGACTAAACTAAACTAAACAACTTTCATATAATCTGAACCCCTACAACAGTCAGTTGATCCATCGACTTAACTAAACTAAACAACTTTCATATAATCTCAACCCCTACAACAGTCAGTTGTTCCATCGACTAAACTAAATTAAACAACTTTCATATAATCTGAACCCCTACAACAGTCAGTTGATCCATCGACTAAACTAAACTAAACAACTTTCATATAATCTGAACCCCTACAACAGTCAGTTGATCCATCGACTAAACTAAACTAAACAACTTTCATATAATCTGAACCCCTACAACAGTCAGTTGATCCATCGACTAAACTAAACTAAACAACTTTCATATAATCTGAACCCCTACAACAGTCAGTTGTTCCATCGACTAAACTAAACTAAACAACTTTCATATAATCTGAACCCCTACAACAGTCAGTTGTTCCATCGACTAAACTAAACTGCACAATTTTCATATAATCTGAACCCCTACAACAGTCAGTTGTTCCATCGACTAAACTAAACTAAACAACATTCATATAATCTAAACCCCTACAACAGTCAGTTGATCCATCGACTAAACTAAACTAAACAACTTTCATATAATCTGAACCCCTACAACAGTCAGTTGTTCCATCGACTAAACTAACTAAACAACTTTCATATAATCTGAACCCCTACAACAGTCAGTTGTTCCATCGACTAAACTAAACTAAACAACTTTCATATAATCTGAACCCCTACAACAGTCAGTTGTTCCATCGACTAAACTAAACTAAACAACTTTCATATAATCTAAACCCCTACAACAGTCAATTGATCCATCGACTAAACTAAACTAAACAACTTTCATATAATCTGAATCCCTACAACAGTCAGTTGTTCCATCGACTAAACTAAACTAAACAACTTTCATATAATCTGAACCTCTACAACAGTCAGTTGTTCCATCGACTAAACTAAACTAAACATCTTTCATATAATCTGAACCCCTACAACAGTCAGTTGATCCATCGACTAAACTAAACTAAACAACTTTCATATAATCTGAACCCCTACAACAGTCAGTTGTTCCATCGACTAAACTAACTAAACAACTTTCATATAATCTGAACCCCTACAACAGTCAGTTGTTCCATCGACTAAACTAAACTAAACAATTTTCATATAATCTGAACCCCTACAACAGTCAGTTGTTCCATCGACTAAACTAAACTAAACAACTTTCATATAATCTGAACCCCTACAACAGTCAGTTGATCCATCGACTAAACTAAACTAAACAACTTTCATATAATCTGAACCCCTACAACAGTCAGTTGATCCATCGACTAAACTAAACTAAACAACTTTCATATAATCTGAACCCCTACAACAGTCAGTTGTTCCATCGACTAAACTAAACTAAACAACTTTCATATAATCTGAACCCCTACAACAGTCAGTTGTTCCATCGACTAAACTAAACTGCACAATTTTCATATAATCTGAACCCCTACAACAGTCAGTTGTTCCATCGACTAAACTAAACTAAACAACATTCATATAATCTAAACCCCTACAACAGTCAGTTGATCCATCGACTAAACTAAACTAAACAACTTTCATATAATCTGAACCCCTACAACAGTCAGTTGTTCCATCGACTAAACTAAATTAAACAACTTTAATATAATCTGAACCCCTACAACAGTCAGTTGATCCATCGACTAAACTAAACTAAACAACTTTCATATAATCTGAACCCCTACAACAGTCAGTTGTTCCATCGACGAAACTAAACTAAACAACTTTCATATAATCTGAACCCCTACAACAGTCAGTTGTTCCATCGACTAAACTAAACTAAACAACTTTCATATAATCTGAACCCCTACAACAGTCAGTTGTTCCATCGACTAAACTAAACTAAACAACTTTCATATAATCTCAACCACTACAACAGTCAGTTGTTCCATCGACTAAACTAACTAAACAACTTTCATATAATCCGAACCCCTACAACAGTCAGTTGTTCCATCGACTAATCTAAACTAAACAATTTTCATATAATCTGAACCCCTACAACAGTCAGTTGTTCCATCGACTAAACTAACTAAACAACTTTCATATAATCTGAACCCCTACAACAGTCAGTTGTTCCATCGACTAAACTAAACTAAACAATTTTCATATAATCTGAACCCCTACAACAGTCAGTTGTTCAATCGACTAAACTAAACTAAACAACTTTCATATAATCTGAACCCCTACAACAGTCAGTTGATCCATCGACTAAACTAAACTAAACAACTTTCATATAATCTGAACCCCTACAACAGTCAGTTGTTCCATCGACTAAACTAAACTAAACAACTTTCATATAATCTGAACCCCTACAACAGTCAGTTGTTCCATCGACTAAACTAAACTACACAATTTTCATATAATCTGAACCCCTACAACAGTCAGTTGTTCCATCGACTAAACTAAACTAAACAACATTCATATAATCTAAACCCCTACAACAGTCAGTTGATCCATCGACTAAACTAAACTAAACAACTTTCATATAATCTGAACCCCTACAACAGTCAGTTGTTCCATCGACTAAACTAAACTAAACAACTTTCATATAATCTGAACCCCTACAACAGTCAGTTGTTCCATCGACTAAACTAACTAAACAACTTTAATATAATCTGAACCCCTACAACAGTCAGTTGTTCCATCGACTAAACTAAACTAAACAACTTTCATATAATCTGAACCCCTACAACAGTCAGTTGTTCCATCGACTAAACTAAACTAAACAACTTTCATATAATCTAAACCCCTACAACAGTCAATTGATCCATCGACTAAACTAAACTAAACAACTTTCATATAATCTGAACCCCTACAACAGTCAGTTGTTCCATCGACTAAACTAAACTAAACAACTTTCATATAATCTGAACCCCTACAACAGTCAGTTGTTCCATCGACTAAACTAAACTAAACAACTTTCATATAATCTGAACCCCTACAACAGTCAGTTGATCCATCGACTAAACTAAACTAAACAACTTTCATATAATCTGAACCCCTACAACAGTCAGTTGTTCCATCGACTAAACTAACTAAACAACTTTCATATAATCTGAACCCCTACAACAGTCAGTTGTTCCATCGACTAAACTAAACTAAACAATTTTCATATAATCTGAACCCCTACAACAGTCAGTTGTTCCATCGACTAAACTAACTAAACAACTTTCATATAATCTGAACCCCTACAACAGTCAGTTGTTCCATCGACTAAACTAAACTAAACAACTTTCATATAATCTGAACCCCTACAACAGTCAGTTGTTCCATCGACTAAACTAAACTAAACAACTTTCATATAATCTAAACCCCTACAACAGTCAATTGATCCATCGACTAAACTAAACTAAACAACTTTCATATAATCTGAACCCCTACAACAGTCAGTTGTTCCATCGACTAAACTAAACTAAACAACTTTCATATAATCTGAACCCCTACAACAGTCAGTTGTTCCATCGACTAAACTAAACTAAACAACTTTCATATAATCTGAACCCCTACAACAGTCAGTTGATCCATCGACTAAACTAAACTAAACAACTTTCATATAATCTGAACCCCTACAACAGTCAGTTGTTCCATCGACTAAACTAACTAAACAACTTTCATATAATCTGAACCCCTACAACAGTCAGTTGTTCCATCGACTAAACTAAACTAAACAATTTTCATATAATCTGAACCCCTACAACAGTCAGTTGTTCCATCGACTAAACTAAACTAAACAACTTTCATATAATCTGAACCCCTACAACAGTCAGTTGATCCATCGACTAAACTAAACTAAACAACTTTCATATAATCTGAACCCCTACAACAGTCAGTTGATCCATCGACTAAACTAAACTAAACAACTTTCATATAATCTGAACCCCTACAACAGTCAGTTGGTCCTTCGACTAAACTAAACTAAACAACTTTCATATAATCTGAATCCCTACAACAGTCAGTTGTTCCATCGACTAAACTAAACTAAACAACTTTCATATAATCTGAACCTCTACAACAGTCAGTTGTTCCATCGACTAAACTAAACTAAACATCTTTCATATAATCTGAACCCCTACAACAGTCAGTTGATCCATCGACTAAACTAAACTAAACAACTTTCATATAATCTGAACCCCTACAACAGTCAGTTGTTCCATCGACTAAACTAACTAAACAACTTTCATATAATCTGAACCCCTACAACAGTCAGTTGTTCCATCGACTAAACTAAACTAAACAATTTTCATATAATCTGAACCCCTACAACAGTCAGTTGTTCCATCGACTAAACTAAACTAAACAACTTTCATATAATCTGAACCCCTACAACAGTCAGTTGATCCATCGACTAAACTAAACTAAACAACTTTCATATAATCTGAACCCCTACAACAGTCAGTTGATCCATCGACTAAACTAAACTAAACAACTTTCATATAATCTGAACCCCTACAACAGTCAGTTGTTCCATCGACTAAACTAAACTAAACAACTTTCATATAATCTGAACCCCTACAACAGTCAGTTGTTCCATCGACTAAACTAAACTGCACAATTTTCATATAATCTGAACCCCTACAACAGTCAGTTGTTCCATCGACTAAACTAAACTAAACAACATTCATATAATCTAAACCCCTACAACAGTCAGTTGATCCATCGACTAAACTAAACTAAACAACTTTCATATAATCTGAACCCCTACAACAGTCAGTTGTTCCATCGACTAAACTAAATTAAACAACTTTAATATAATCTGAACCCCTACAACAGTCAGTTGATCCATCGACTAAACTAAACTAAACAACTTTCATATAATCTGAACCCCTACAACAGTCAGTTGTTCCATCGACGAAACTAAACTAAACAACTTTCATATAATCTGAACCCCTACAACAGTCAGTTGTTCCATCGACTAAACTAAACTAAACAACTTTCATATAATCTGAACCCCTACAACAGTCAGTTGTTCCATCGACTAAACTAAACTAAACAACTTTCATATAATCTCAACCACTACAACAGTCAGTTGTTCCATCGACTAAACTAACTAAACAACTTTCATATAATCCGAACCCCTACAACAGTCAGTTGTTCCATCGACTAATCTAAACTAAACAATTTTCATATAATCTGAACCCCTACAACAGTCAGTTGTTCCATCGACTAAACTAACTAAACAACTTTCATATAATCTGAACCCCTACAACAGTCAGTTGTTCCATCGACTAAACTAAACTAAACAATTTTCATATAATCTGAACCCCTACAACAGTCAGTTGTTCAATCGACTAAACTAAACTAAACAACTTTCATATAATCTGAACCCCTACAACAGTCAGTTGATCCATCGACTAAACTAAACTAAACAACTTTCATATAATCTGAACCCCTACAACAGTCAGTTGTTCCATCGACTAAACTAAACTAAACAACTTTCATATAATCTGAACCCCTACAACAGTCAGTTGTTCCATCGACTAAACTAAACTACACAATTTTCATATAATCTGAACCCCTACAACAGTCAGTTGTTCCATCGACTAAACTAAACTAAACAACATTCATATAATCTAAACCCCTACAACAGTCAGTTGATCCATCGACTAAACTAAACTAAACAACTTTCATATAATCTGAACCCCTACAACAGTCAGTTGTTCCATCGACTAAACTAAACTAAACAACTTTCATATAATCTGAACCCCTACAACAGTCAGTTGTTCCATCGACTAAACTAAATTAAACAACTTTAATATAATCTGAACCCCTACAACAGTCAGTTGATCCATCGACTAAAGTAAACTAAACAACTTTCATATAATCTGAACCCCTACAACAGTCAGTTGTTCCATCGACTAAACTATACTAAACAACTTTCATATAATCTGAACCCCTACAACAGTCAGTTGTTCCATCGACTAAACTAAACTAAACAACTTTCATATAATCTGAACCCCTACAACAGTCAGTTGTTCCATCGACTAAACTAAACTAAACAACTTTCATATAATCTGAACCCCTACAACAGTCAGTTGTTCCATCGACTAAACTAACTAAACAACTTTCATATAATCTGAACCCCTACAACAGTCAGTTGTTCCATCGACTAAACTAAACTAAACAACTTTCATATAATCTGAACCCCTACAACAGTCAGTTGTTCCATCGACTAAACTAAACTAAACAACTTTCATATAATCTAAACCCCTACAACAGTCAATTGATCCATCGACTAAACTAAACTAAACAACTTTCATATAATCTGAACCCCTACAACAGTCAGTTGTTCCATCGACTAAACTAAACTAAACAACTTTCATATAATCTGAACCCCTACAACAGTCAGTTGTTCCATCGACTAAACTAAACTAAACAACTTTCATATAATCTGAACCCCTACAACAGTCAGTTGATCCATCGACTAAACTAAACTAAACAACTTTCATATAATCTGAACCCCTACAACAGTCAGTTGTTCCATCGACTAAACTAACTAAACAACTTTCATATAATCTGAACCCCTACAACAGTCAGTTGTTCCATCGACTAAACTAAACTAAACAATTTTCATATAATCTGAACCCCTACAACAGTCAGTTGTTCCATCGACTAAACTAACTAAACAACTTTCATATAATCTGAACCCCTACAACAGTCAGTTGTTCCATCGACTAAACTAAACTAAACAACTTTCATATAATCTGAACCCCTACAACAGTCAGTTGTTCCATCGACTAAACTAAACTAAACAACTTTCATATAATCTAAACCCCTACAACAGTCAATTGATCCATCGACTAAACTAAACTAAACAACTTTCATATAATCTGAACCCCTACAACAGTCAGTTGTTCCATCGACTAAACTAAACTAAACAACTTTCATATAATCTGAACCCCTACAACAGTCAGTTGTTCCATCGACTAAACTAAACTAAACAACTTTCATATAATCTGAACCCCTACAACAGTCAGTTGATCCATCGACTAAACTAAACTAAACAACTTTCATATAATCTGAACCCCTACAACAGTCAGTTGTTCCATCGACTAAACTAACTAAACAACTTTCATATAATCTGAACCCCTACAACAGTCAGTTGTTCCATCGACTAAACTAAACTAAACAATTTTCATATAATCTGAACCCCTACAACAGTCAGTTGTTCCATCGACTAAACTAAACTAAACAACTTTCATATAATCTGAACCCCTACAACAGTCAGTTGATCCATCGACTAAACTAAACTAAACAACTTTCATATAATCTGAACCCCTACAACAGTCAGTTGATCCATCGACTAAACTAAACTAAACAACTTTCATATAATCTGAACCCCTACAACAGTCAGTTGGTCCTTCGACTAAACTAAACTAAACAACTTTCATATAATCTGAACCCCTACAACAGTCAGTTGATCCATCGACTATACTAAACTAAACAACTTTCATATAATCTGAACCCCTACAACAGTCAGTTGTTCCATCGACTAAACTAAACTAAACAACTTTCATATAATCTCAACCACTACAACAGTCAGTTGTTCCATCGACTAAACTAACTAAACAACTTTCATATAATCCGAACCCCTACAACAGTCAGTTGTTCCATCGACTAAACTAAACTAAACAATTTTCATATAATCTGAACCCCTACAACAGTCAGTTGTTCCATCGACTAAACTAACTAAACAACTTTCATATAATCTGAACCCCTACAACAGTCAGTTGTTCCATCGACTAAACTAAACTAAACAATTTTCATATAATCTGAACCCCTACAACAGTCAGTTGTTCAATCGACTAAACTAAACTAAACAATTTTCATATAATCTGAACCCCTACAACAGTCAGTTGATCCATCGACTAAACTAAACTAAACAACTTTCATATAATCTGAACCCCTACAACAGTCAGTTGTTCCATCGACTAAACTAAACTAAACAACTTTCATATAATCTGAACCCCTACAACAGTCAGTTGTTCCATCGACTAAACTAAACTACACAATTTTCATATAATCTGAACCCCTACAACAGTCAGTTGTTCCATCGACTAAACTAAACTAAACAACATTCATATAATCTAAACCCCTACAACAGTCAGTTGATCCATCGACTAAACTAAACTAAACAACTTTCATATAATCTGAACCTCTACAACAGTCAGTTGTTCCATCGACTAAACTAAACTAAACAACTTTCATATAATCTAAACCCCTACAACAGTCAATTGATCCATCGACTAAACTAAACTAAACAACTTTCATATAATCTGAACCCCTACAACAGTCAGTTGTTCCATCGACTAAACTAAACTAAACAACTTTCATATAATCTGAACCCCTACAACAGTCAGTTGTTCCATCGACTAAACTAAACTAAACAACTTTCATATAATCTGAACCCCTACAACAGTCAGTTGATCCATCGACTAAACTAAACTAAACAACTTTCATATAATCTGAACCCCTACAACAGTCAGTTGTTCCATCGACTAAACTAACTAAACAACTTTCATATAATCTGAACCCCTACAACAGTCAGTTGTTCCATCGACTAAACTAAACTAAACAATTTTCATATAATCTGAACCCCTACAACAGTCAGTTGTTCCATCGACTAAACTAAACTAAACAACTTTCATATAATCTGAACCCCTACAACAGTCAGTTGATCCATCGACTAAACTAAACTAAACAACTTTCATATAATCTGAACCCCTACAACAGTCAGTTGATCCATCGACTAAACTAAACTAAACAACTTTCATATAATCTGAACCCCTACAACAGTCAGTTGGTCCTTCGACTAAACTAAACTAAACAACTTTCATATAATCTGAACCCCTACAACAGTCAGTTGATCCATCGACTATACTAAACTAAACAACTTTCATATAATCTGAACCCCTACAACAGTCAGTTGTTCCATCGACTAAACTAAACTAAACAACTTTCATATAATCTCAACCACTACAACAGTCAGTTGTTCCATCGACTAAACTAACTAAACAACTTTCATATAATCCGAACCCCTACAACAGTCAGTTGTTCCATCGACTAAACTAAACTAAACAATTTTCATATAATCTGAACCCCTACAACAGTCAGTTGTTCCATCGACTAAACTAACTAAACAACTTTCATATAATCTGAACCCCTACAACAGTCAGTTGTTCCATCGACTAAACTAAACTAAACAATTTTCATATAATCTGAACCCCTACAACAGTCAGTTGTTCAATCGACTAAACTAAACTAAACAACTTTCATATAATCTGAACCCCTACAACAGTCAGTTGATCCATCGACTAAACTAAACTAAACAACTTTCATATAATCTGAACCCCTACAACAGTCAGTTGTTCCATCGACTAAACTAAACTAAACAACTTTCATATAATCTGAACCCCTACAACAGTCAGTTGTTCCATCGACTAAACTAAACTACACAATTTTCATATAATCTGAACCCCTACAACAGTCAGTTGTTCCATCGACTAAACTAAACTAAACAACATTCATATAATCTAAACCCCTACAACAGTCAGTTGATCCATCGACTAAACTAAACTAAACAACTTTCATATAATCTGAACCTCTACAACAGTCAGTTGTTCCATCGACTAAACTAAACTAAACAACTTTCATATAATCTGAACCCCTACAACAGTCAGTTGTTCCATCGACTAAACTAAATTAAACAACTTTAATATAATCTGAACCCCTACAACAGTCAGTTGATCCATCGACTAAACTAAACTAAACAACTTTCATATAATCTGAACCCCTACAACAGTCAGTTGTTCCATCGACTAAACTATACTAAACAACTTTCATATAATCTGAACCCCTACAACAGTCAGTTGTTCCATCGACTAAACTAAACTAAACAACTTTCATATAATCTGAACCCCTACAACAGTCAGTTGTTCCATCGACTAAACTAAACTAAACAACTTTCATATAATCTGAACCCCTACAACAGTCAGTTGTTCCATCGACTAAACTAACTAAACAACTTTCATATAATCTGAACCCCTACAACAGTCAGTTGTTCCATCGACTAAACTAAACTAAACAACTTTCATATAATCTGAACCCCTACAACAGTCAGTTGTTCCATCGACTAAACTAAACTAAACAACTTTCATATAATCTGAACCCCTACAACAGTCAGTTGTTCCATCGACTAAACTAAACTAAACAACTTTCATATAATCTAAACCCCTACAACAGTCAATTGATCCATCGACTAAACTAAACTAAACAACTTTCATATAATCTGAACCCCTACAACAGTCAGTTGTTCCATCGACTAAACTAAACTAAACAACTTTCATATAATCTGAACCCCTACAACAGTCAGTTGTTCCATCGACTAAACTAAACTAAACAACTTTCATATAATCTGAACCCCTACAACAGTCAGTTGATCCATCGACTAAACTAAACTAAACAACTTTCATATAATCTGAACCCCTACAACAGTCAGTTGTTCCATCGACTAAACTAACTAAACAACTTTCATATAATCTGAACCCCTACAACAGTCAGTTGTTCCATCGACTAAACTAAACTAAACAATTTTCATATAATCTGAACCCCTACAACAGTCAGTTGTTCCATCGACTAAACTAAACTAAACAACTTTCATATAATCTGAACCCCTACAACAGTCAGTTGATCCATCGACTAAACTAAACTAAACAACTTTCATATAATCTGAACCCCTACAACAGTCAGTTGATCCATCGACTAAACTAAACTAAACAACTTTCATATAATCTGAACCCCTACAACAGTCAGTTGGTCCTTCGACTAAACTAAACTAAACAACTTTCATATAATCTGAACCCCTACAACAGTCAGTTGATCCATCGACTATACTAAACTAAACAACTTTCATATAATCTGAACCCCTACAACAGTCAGTTGTTCCATCGACTCAACTAAACTAAACAACTTTCATATAATCTGAACCCCTACAACAGTCAGTTGATCCATCGAATAAACTAAACTAAACAACTTTCATATAATCAGAACCGCTACAACAGTCAGTTGATCCATCGACTAAACTAAACTAAAAAACTTTCATATAATCTAAACCCCTACAACAGTCAGTTGATCCATCGACTAAACTAAACTGCACAATTTTCATATAATCTGAACCCCTACAACAGTCAGTTGTTCCATCGACTAAACTAAACTAAACAACATTCATATAATCTAAACCCCTACAACAGTCAGTTGATCCATCGACTAAACTAAACTAAACAACTTTCATATAATCTGAACCCCTACAACAGTCAGTTGTTCCATCGACTAAACTAAACTAAACAACTTTCATATAATCTGAACCCCTACAACAGTCAGTTGATGCATCGACTAAACTAAACTAAACAACTTTCATATAATCTGAACCCCTACAACAGTCAGTTGATCCATCGACTTAACTAAACTAAACAACTTTCATATAATCTCAACCCCTACAACAGTCAGTTGTTCCATCGACTAAACTAAATTAAACAACTTTCATATAATCTGAACCCCTACAACAGTCAGTTGATCCATCGACTAAACTAAACTAAACAACTTTCATATAATCTTAACCCCTACAACAGTCAGTTGATCCATCGACTAAACTAAACTAAACAACTTTCATATAATCTGAACCCCTACAACAGTCAGTTGATCCATCGACTAAACTAAACTAAACAACTTTCATATAATCTGAACCCCTACAACAGTCAGTTGTTCCATCGACTAAACTAAACTAAACAACTTTCATATAATCTGAACCCCTACAACAGTCAGTTGTTCCATCGACTAAACTAAACAGCACAATTTTCATATAATCTGAACCCCTACAACAGTCAGTTGTTCCATCGACTAAACTAAACTAAACAACTTTCATATAATCTGAACCCCTACAACAGTCAGTTGATCCATCGACTAAACTAAACTAAACAACTTTCATATAATCTGAACCCCTACAACAGTCAGTTGATCCATCGACTTAACTAAACTAAACAACTTTCATATAATCTCAACCCCTACAACAGTCAATTGATCCATCGACTAAACTAAACTAAACAACTTTCATATAATCTGAATCCCTACAACAGTCAGTTGTTCCATCGACTAAACTAAACTAAACAACTTTCATATAATCTGAACCCCTACAACAGTCAGTTGTTCCATCGACTAAACTAAACTAAACATCTTTCATATAATCTGAACCCCTACAACAGTCAGTTGATCCATCGACTAAACTAAACTAAACAACTTTCATATAATCTGAACCCCTACAACAGTCAGTTGTTCCATCGACTAAACTAACTAAACAACTTTCATATAATCTGAACCCCTACAACAGTCAGTTGTTCCATCGACTAAACTAAACTAAACAATTTTCATATAATCTGAACCCCTACAACAGTCAGTTGTTCCATCGACTAAACTAAACTAAACAACTTTCATATAATCTGAACCCCTACAACAGTCAGTTGATCCATCGACTAAACTAAACTAAACAACTTTCATATAATCTGAACCCCTACAACAGTCAGTTGATCCATCGACTAAACTAAACTAAACAACTTTCATATAATCTGAACCCCTACAACAGTCAGTTGTTCCATCGACTAAACTAAACTAAACAACTTTCATATAATCTGAACCCCTACAACAGTCAGTTGTTCCATCGACTAAACTAAACTGCACAATTTTCATATAATCTGAACCCCTACAACAGTCAGTTGTTCCATCGACTAAACTAAACTAAACAACATTCATATAATCTAAACCCCTACAACAGTCAGTTGATCCATCGAATAAACTAAACTAAACAACTTTCATATAATCTGAACCCCTACAACAGTCAGTTGTTCCATCGACGAAACTAAACTAAACAACTTTCATATAATCTGAACCCCTACAACAGTCAGTTGTTCCATCGACTAAACTAAATTAAACAACTTTAATATAATCTGAACCCCTACAACAGTCAGTTGATCCATCGACTAAACTAAACTAAACAACTTTCATATAATCTGAACCCCTACAACAGTCAGTTGTTCCATCGACGAAACTAAACTAAACAACTTTCATATAATCTGAACCCCTACAACAGTCAGTTGTTCCATCGACTAAACTAAACTAAACAACTTTCATATAATCTGAACCCCTACAACAGTCAGTTGTTCCATCGACTAAACTAAACTAAACAACTTTCATATAATCTCAACCACTACAACAGTCAGTTGTTCCATCGACTAAACTAACTAAACAACTTTCATATAATCCGAACCCCTACAACAGTCAGTTGTTCCATCGACTAAACTAAACTAAACAATTTTCATATAATCTGAACCCCTACAACAGTCAGTTGATCCATCGACTAAACTAACTAAACAACTTTCATATAATCTGAACCCCTACAACAGTCAGTTGTTCCATCGACTAAACTAAACTAAACAATTTTCATATAATCTGAACCCCTACAACAGTCAGTTGTTCAATCGACTAAACTAAACTAAACAACTTTCATATAATCTGAACCCCTACAACAGTCAGTTGATCCATCGACTAAACTAAACTAAACAACTTTCATATAATCTGAACCCCTACAACAGTCAGTTGTTCCATCGACTAAACTAAACTAAACAACTTTCATATAATCTGAACCCCTACAACAGTCAGTTGTTCCATCGACTAAACTAAACTACACAATTTTCATATAATCTGAACCCCTACAACAGTCAGTTGTTCCATCGACTAAACTAAACTAAACAACATTCATATAATCTAAACCCCTACAACAGTCAGTTGATCCATCGACTAAACTAAACTAAACAACTTTCATATAATCTGAACCCCTACAACAGTCAGTTGTTCCTTCGACTAAACTAAACTAAACAACTTTCATATAATCTGAACCCCTACAACAGTCAGTTGTTCCATCGACTAAACTAAATTAAACAACTTTAATATAATCTGAACCCCTACAACAGTCAGTTGATCCATCGACTAAACTAAACTAAACAACTTTCATATAATCTGAACCCCTACAACAGTCAGTTGTTCCATCGACTAAACTATACTAAACAACTTTCATATAATCTGAACCCCTACAACAGTCAGTTGTTCCATCGACTAAACTAAACTAAACAACTTTCATATAATCTGAACCCCTACAACAGTCAGTTGTTCCATCGACTAAACTAAACTAAACAACTTTCATATAATCTGAACCCCTACAACAGTCAGTTGTTCCATCGACTAAACTAACTAAACAACTTTCATATAATCTGAACCCCTACAACAGTCAGTTGTTCCATCGACTAAACTAAACTAAACAACTTTCATATAATCTGAACCCCTACAACAGTCAGTTGTTCCATCGACTAAACTAAACTAAACAACTTTCATATAATCTAAACCCCTACAACAGTCAATTGATCCATCGACTAAACTAAACTAAACAACTTTCATATAATCTGAACCCCTACAACAGTCAGTTGTTCCATCGACTAAACTAAACTAAACAACTTTCATATAATCTGAACCCCTACAACAGTCAGTTGTTCCATCGACTAAACTAAACTAAACAACTTTCATATAATCTGAACCCCTACAACAGTCAGTTGATCCATCGACTAAACTAAACTAAACAACTTTCATATAATCTGAACCCCTACAACAGTCAGTTGTTCCATCGACTAAACTAACTAAACAACTTTCATATAATCTGAACCCCTACAACAGTCAGTTGTTCCATCGACTAAACTAAACTAAACAATTTTCATATAATCTGAACCCCTACAACAGTCAGTTGTTCCATCGACTAAATTAACTAAACAACCTTCATATAATCTGAACCCCTACAACAGTCAGTTGATCCATCGACTAAACTAAACTAAACAACTTTCATATAATCTGAACCCCTACAACAGTCAGTTGATCCATCGACTAAACTAAACTAAACAACTTTCATATAATCTGAACCCCTACAACAGTCAGTTGGTCCTTCGACTAAACTAAACTAAACAACTTTCATATAATCTGAACCCCTACAACAGTCAGTTGATCCATCGACTATACTAAACTAAACAACTTTCATATAATCTGAACCCCTACAACAGTCAGTTGTTCCATCGACTCAACTAAACTAAACAACTTTCATATAATCTGAACCCCTACAACAGTCAGTTGATCCATCGAATAAACTAAACTAAACAACTTTCATATAATCAGAACCCCTACAACAGTCAGTTGATCCATCGACTAAACTAAACTAAAAAACTTTCATATAATCTAAACCCCTACAACAGTCAGTTGATCCATCGACTAAACTAAACTAAACAACTTTCATATAATCTGAACCCCTACAACAGTCAGTTGTTCCATCGACTAAATTAAACTAAACAACTTTCATATAATTTGAACCCCTACAACAGTCAGTTGTTCCATCGACTAAACTAAACTAAACAACTTTCATATAATCTGAACCCCTACAACAGTCAGTTGATCCATCGACTAAACTAAACTAAACAACTTTCATATAATCTGAACCCCTACAACAGTCAGTTGATCCATCGACTTAACTAAACTAAACAACTTTCATATAATCTCAACCCCTACAACAGTCAGTTGTTCCATCGACTAAACTAAATTAAACAACTTTCATATAATCTGAACCCCTACAACAGTCAGTTGATCCATCGACTAAACTAAACTAAACAACTTTCATATAATCTTAACCCCTACAACAGTCAGTTGATCCATCGACTAAACTAAACTAAACAACTTTCATATAATCTGAACCCCTACAACAGTCAGTTGATCCATCGACTAAACTAAACTAAACAACGTTCATATAATCTGAACCCCTACAACAGTCAGTTGTTCCATCGACTAAACTAAACTAAACAACTTTCATATAATCTGAACCCCTACAACAGTCAGTTGTTCCATCGACTAAACTAAACTGCACAATTTTCATATAATCTGAACCCCTACAACAGTCAGTTGTTCCATCGACTAAACTAAACTAAACAACATTCATATAATCTAAACCCCTACAACAGTCAGTTGATCCATCGACTAAACTAAACTAAACAACTTTCATATAATCTGAACCCCTACAACAGTCAGTTGTTCCATCGACTAAACTAAACTAAACAACTTTCATATAATCTGAACCCCTACAACAGTCAGTTGTTCCATCGACTAAACTAAATTAAACAACTTTAATATAATCTGAACCCCTACAACAGTCAGTTGATCCATCGACTAAACTAAACTAAACAACTTTCATATAATCTGAACCCCTACAACAGTCAGTTGTTCCATCGAATAAACTAAAATAAAGAACTTTCATATAATCTGAACCCCTACAACAGTCAGTTGTTCCATCGACTAAACTAAACTAAACAACTTTCATATAATCTGAACCCCTACAACAGTCAGTTGTTCCATCGACTAAACTAAACTAAACAACTTTCATATAATCTCAACCACTACAACAGTCAGTTGTTCCATCGACTAAACTAACTAAACAACTTTCATATAATCCGAACCCCTACAACAGTCAGTTGTTCCATCGACTAAACTAAACTAAACAATTTTCATATAATCTGAACCCCTACAACAGTCAGTTGTTCCATCGACTAAACTAAACTAAACAACTTTCATATAATCTAAACCCCTACAACAGTCAATTGATCCATCGAATAAACTAAACTAAACAACTTTCATATAATCTGAACCCCTACAACAGTCAGTTGTTCAATCGACTAAACTAAACTAAACAACTTTCATATAATCTGAACCCCTACAACAGTCAGTTGTTCCATCGACTAAACTAAACTAAACAACTTTCATATAATCTGAACCCCTACAACAGTCAGTTGTTCCATCGACTAAACTAAACAAAACAACTTTCATATAATCTGAACCCCTACAACAGTCAGTTGATCCATCGACTAAACTAAACTAAACAACTTTCATATAATCTCAACCCCTACAACAGTCAGTTGTTCCATCGACTAAACTAACTAAACAATTTTCATATAATCTGAACCCCTACAACAGTCAGTTGTTCCATCGACTAAACTAAACTAAACAACTTTCATATAATCTAAACCCCTACAACAGTCAATTGATCCATCGACTAAACTAAACTAAACAACTTTCATATAATCTGAACCCCTACAACAGTCAGTTGTTCAATCGACTAAACTAAACTAAACAACTTTCATATAATCTGAACCCCTACAACAGTCAGTTTTTCCATCGACTAAACTAAACTAAACAACTTTCATATAATCTGAACCCCTACAACAGTCAGTTGTTCCACCGACTAAACTAAACAAAACAACTTTCATATAATCTGAACCCCTACAACAGTCAGTTGATCCATCGACTAAACTAAACTAAACAACTTTCATATAATCTCAACCCCTACAACAGTCAGTTGTTCCATCGACTAAACTAACTAAACAACTTGCATATAATCTGAACCCCTACAACAGTCAGTTGTTCCATCGACTAAACTAAACTAAACAATTTTCATATAATCTGAACCCCTACAACAGTCAGTTGTTCCATCGACTAAACTGAACTAAACAACTTTCATATAATCTGAACCCCTACAACAGTCAGTCGATCCATCGACTAAACTAAACTAAACAACTTTCATATAATCTGAACCCCTACAACAGTCAGTTGTTCCATCGACTAAACTAAACTAAACAACTTTCATATAATCTGAACCCCTACAACAGTCAGTTGTTCCATCGACTAAACTAAACTAAACAATTTTCATATAATCTGAACCCCTACAACAGTCAGTTGTTCCATCGACTAAACTAAACTAAACAACATTCATATAATCTAAACCCCTACAACAGTCAGTTGATCCATCAACTAAACTAAACTAAACAACTTTCATATAATCTGAACCCCTACAACAGTCAGTTGTTCCATCGACTAAACTAAACTAAACAACTTTCATATAATCTGAACCCCTACAACAGTCAGTTGTTCCATCGACTAAACTAAATTAAACAACTTTAATATAATCTGAACCCCTACAACAGTCAGTTGATCCATCGACTAAACTAAACTAAACAACTTTCATATAATCTGAACCCCTACAACAGTCAGTTGTTCCATCGACTAAACTATACTAAACAACTTTCATATAATCTGAACCCCTACAACAGTCAGTTGTTCCATCGACTAAACTAAACTAAACAACTTTCATATAATCTGAACCCCTACAACAGTCAGTTGTTCCATCGACTAAACTAAACTAAACAACTTTCATATAATCTGAACCCCTACAACAGTCAGTTGTTCCATCGACTAAACTAACTAAACAACTTTCATATAATCTGAACCCCTACAACAGTCAGTTGTTCCATCGACTAAACTAAACTAAACAACTTTCATATAATCTGAACCCCTACAACAGTCAGTTGTTCCATCGACTAAACTAAACTAAACAACTTTCATATAATCTAAACCCCTACAACAGTCAATTGATCCATCGACTAAACTAAACTAAACAACTTTCATATAATCTGAACCCCTACAACAGTCAGTTGTTCCATCGACTAAACTAAACTAAACATCTTTCATATAATATGAACCCCTACAACAGTCAGTTGTTCCATCGACTAAACTAAACTAAACAACTTTCATATAATCTGAACCCCTACAACAGTCAGTTGATCCATCGACTAAACTAAACTAAACAACTTTCATATAATCTGAACCCCTACAACAGTCAGTTGTTCCATCGACTAAACTAACTAAACAACTTTCATATAATCTGAACCCCTACAACAGTCAGTTGTTCCATCGACTAAACTAAACTAAACAATTTTCATATAATCTGAACCCCTACAACAGTCAGTTGTTCCATCGACTAAACTAAACTAAACAACATTCATATAATCTAAACCCCTACAACAGTCAGTTGATCCATCGACTAAACTAAACTAAACAACTTTCATATAATCTGAACCCCTACAACAGTCAGTTGTTCCATCGACTAAACTAACTAAACAACTTTCATATAATCTGAACCCCTACAACAGTCAGTTGTTCCATCGACTAAACTAAACTAAACAACTTTCATATAATCTGAACCCCTACAACAGTCAGTTGTTCCATCGACTAAACTAAACTAAACAACTTTCATATAATCTAAACCCCTACAACAGTCAATTGATCCATCGACTAAACTAAACTAAACAACTTTCATATAATCTGAATCCCTACAACAGTCAGTTGTTCCATCGACTAAACTAAACTAAACAACTTTCATATAATCTGAACCTCTACAACAGTCAGTTGTTCCATCGACTAAACTAAACTAAACATCTTTCATATAATCTGAACCCCTACAACAGTCAGTTGATCCATCGACTAAACTAAACTAAACAACTTTCATATAATCTGAACCCCTACAACAGTCAGTTGTTCCATCGACTAAACTAACTAAACAACTTTCATATAATCTGAACCCCTACAACAGTCAGTTGTTCCATCGACTAAACTAAACTAAACAATTTTCATATAATCTGAACCCCTACAACAGTCAGTTGTTCCATCGACTAAACTAAACTAAACAACTTTCATATAATCTGAACCCCTACAACAGTCAGTTGATCCATCGACTAAACTAAACTAAACAACTTTCATATAATCTGAACCCCTACAACAGTCAGTTGATCCATCGACTAAACTAAACTAAACAACTTTCATATAATCTGAACCCCTACAACAGTCAGTTGTTCCATCGACTAAACTAAACTAAACAACTTTCATATAATCTGAACCCCTACAACAGTCAGTTGTTCCATCGACTAAACTAAACTGCACAATTTTCATATAATCTGAACCCCTACAACAGTCAGTTGTTCCATCGACTAAACTAAACTAAACAACATTCATATAATCTAAACCCCTACAACAGTCAGTTGATCCATCGACTAAACTAAACTAAACAACTTTCATATAATCTGAACCCCTACAACAGTCAGTTGTTCCATCGACTAAACTAAATTAAACAACTTTAATATAATCTGAACCCCTACAACAGTCAGTTGATCCATCGACTAAACTAAACTAAACAACTTTCATATAATCTGAACCCCTACAACAGTCAGTTGTTCCATCGACGAAACTAAACTAAACAACTTTCATATAATCTGAACCCCTACAACAGTCAGTTGTTCCATCGACTAAACTAAACTAAACAACTTTCATATAATCTGAACCCCTACAACAGTCAGTTGTTCCATCGACTAAACTAAACTAAACAACTTTCATATAATCTCAACCACTACAACAGTCAGTTGTTCCATCGACTAAACTAACTAAACAACTTTCATATAATCCGAACCCCTACAACAGTCAGTTGTTCCATCGACTAATCTAAACTAAACAATTTTCATATAATCTGAACCCCTACAACAGTCAGTTGTTCCATCGACTAAACTAACTAAACAACTTTCATATAATCTGAACCCCTACAACAGTCAGTTGTTCCATCGACTAAACTAAACTAAACAATTTTCATATAATCTGAACCCCTACAACAGTCAGTTGTTCAATCGACTAAACTAAACTAAACAACTTTCATATAATCTGAACCCCTACAACAGTCAGTTGATCCATCGACTAAACTAAACTAAACAACTTTCATATAATCTGAACCCCTACAACAGTCAGTTGTTCCATCGACTAAACTAAACTAAACAACTTTCATATAATCTGAACCCCTACAACAGTCAGTTGTTCCATCGACTAAACTAAACTACACAATTTTCATATAATCTGAACCCCTACAACAGTCAGTTGTTCCATCGACTAAACTAAACTAAACAACATTCATATAATCTAAACCCCTACAACAGTCAGTTGATCCATCGACTAAACTAAACTAAACAACTTTCATATAATCTGAACCCCTACAACAGTCAGTTGTTCCATCGACTAAACTAAACTAAACAACTTTCATATAATCTGAACCCCTACAACAGTCAGTTGTTCCATCGACTAAACTAACTAAACAACTTTAATATAATCTGAACCCCTACAACAGTCAGTTGTTCCATCGACTAAACTAAACTAAACAACTTTCATATAATCTGAACCCCTACAACAGTCAGTTGTTCCATCGACTAAACTAAACTAAACAACTTTCATATAATCTAAACCCCTACAACAGTCAATTGATCCATCGACTAAACTAAACTAAACAACTTTCATATAATCTGAACCCCTACAACAGTCAGTTGTTCCATCGACTAAACTAAACTAAACAACTTTCATATAATCTGAACCCCTACAACAGTCAGTTGTTCCATCGACTAAACTAAACTAAACAACTTTCATATAATCTGAACCCCTACAACAGTCAGTTGATCCATCGACTAAACTAAACTAAACAACTTTCATATAATCTGAACCCCTACAACAGTCAGTTGTTCCATCGACTAAACTAACTAAACAACTTTCATATAATCTGAACCCCTACAACAGTCAGTTGTTCCATCGACTAAACTAAACTAAACAATTTTCATATAATCTGAACCCCTACAACAGTCAGTTGTTCCATCGACTAAACTAACTAAACAACTTTCATATAATCTGAACCCCTACAACAGTCAGTTGTTCCATCGAATAAACTAAAATAAAGAACTTTCATATAATCTGAACCCCTACAACAGTCAGTTGTTCCATCGACTAAACTAAACTAAACAACTTTCATATAATCTGAACCCCTACAACAGTCAGTTGTTCCATCGACTAAACTAAACTAAACAACTTTCATATAATCTCAACCACTACAACAGTCAGTTGTTCCATCGACTAAACTAACTAAACAACTTTCATATAATCCGAACCCCTACAACAGTCAGTTGTTCCATCGACTAAACTAAACTAAACAATTTTCATATAATCTGAACCCCTACAACAGTCAGTTGTTCCATCGACTAAACTAAACTAAACAACTTTCATATAATCTAAACCCCTACAACAGTCAATTGATCCATCGAATAAACTAAACTAAACAACTTTCATATAATCTGAACCCCTACAACAGTCAGTTGTTCCATCGACTAAACTAAACTAAACAACTTTCATATAATCTGAACCCCTACAACAGTCAGTTGTTCCATCGACTAAACTAAACTAAACAACTTTCATATAATCTCAACCACTACAACAGTCAGTTGTTCCATCGACTAAACTAACTAAACAACTTTCATATAATCCGAACCCCTACAACAGTCAGTTGTTCCATCGACTAAACTAAACTAAACAATTTTCATATAATCTGAACCCCTACAACAGTCAGTTGTTCCATCGACTAAACTAAACTAAACAACTTTCATATAATCTAAACCCCTACAACAGTCAGTTGATCCATCGACTAAACTAACTAAACAACTTTCATATAATCTGAACCCCTACAACAGTCAGTTGTTCCATCGACTAAACTAAACTAAACAATTTTCATATAATCTGAACCCCTACAACAGTCAGTTGTTCCATCGACTAAACTAAACTAAACAACTTTCATATAATCTGAACCCCTACAACAGTCAGTTGATCCATCGACTAAACTAAACTAAACAACTTTCATATAATCTGAACCCCTACAACAGTCAGTTGATCCATCGACTAAACTAAACTAAACAACTTTCATATAATCTGAACCCCTACAACAGTCAGTTGGTCCTTCGACTAAACTAAACTAAACAACTTTCATATAATCTGAATCCCTACAACAGTCAGTTGTTCCATCGACTAAACTAAACTAAACAACTTTCATATAATCTGAACCTCTACAACAGTCAGTTGTTCCATCGACTAAACTAAACTAAACATCTTTCATATAATCTGAACCCCTACAACAGTCAGTTGATCCATCGACTAAACTAAACTAAACAACTTTCATATAATCTGAACCCCTACAACAGTCAGTTGTTCCATCGACTAAACTAACTAAACAACTTTCATATAATCTGAACCCCTACAACAGTCAGTTGTTCCATCGACTAAACTAAACTAAACAATTTTCATATAATCTGAACCCCTACAACAGTCAGTTGTTCCATCGACTAAACTAAACTAAACAACTTTCATATAATCTGAACCCCTACAACAGTCAGTTGATCCATCGACTAAACTAAACTAAACAACTTTCATATAATCTGAACCCCTACAACAGTCAGTTGATCCATCGACTAAACTAAACTAAACAACTTTCATATAATCTGAACCCCTACAACAGTCAGTTGTTCCATCGACTAAACTAAACTAAACAACTTTCATATAATCTGAACCCCTACAACAGTCAGTTGTTCCATCGACTAAACTAAACTGCACAATTTTCATATAATCTGAACCCCTACAACAGTCAGTTGTTCCATCGACTAAACTAAACTAAACAACATTCATATAATCTAAACCCCTACAACAGTCAGTTGATCCATCGACTAAACTAAACTAAACAACTTTCATATAATCTGAACCCCTACAACAGTCAGTTGTTCCATCGACTAAACTAAATTAAACAACTTTAATATAATCTGAACCCCTACAACAGTCAGTTGATCCATCGACTAAACTAAACTAAACAACTTTCATATAATCTGAACCCCTACAACAGTCAGTTGTTCCATCGACGAAACTAAACTAAACAACTTTCATATAATCTGAACCCCTACAACAGTCAGTTGTTCCATCGACTAAACTAAACTAAACAACTTTCATATAATCTGAACCCCTACAACAGTCAGTTGTTCCATCGACTAAACTAAACTAAACAACTTTCATATAATCTCAACCACTACAACAGTCAGTTGTTCCATCGACTAAACTAACTAAACAACTTTCATATAATCCGAACCCCTACAACAGTCAGTTGTTCCATCGACTAATCTAAACTAAACAATTTTCATATAATCTGAACCCCTACAACAGTCAGTTGTTCCATCGACTAAACTAACTAAACAACTTTCATATAATCTGAACCCCTACAACAGTCAGTTGTTCCATCGACTAAACTAAACTAAACAATTTTCATATAATCTGAACCCCTACAACAGTCAGTTGTTCAATCGACTAAACTAAACTAAACAACTTTCATATAATCTGAACCCCTACAACAGTCAGTTGATCCATCGACTAAACTAAACTAAACAACTTTCATATAATCTGAACCCCTACAACAGTCAGTTGTTCCATCGACTAAACTAAACTAAACAACTTTCATATAATCTGAACCCCTACAACAGTCAGTTGTTCCATCGACTAAACTAAACTACACAATTTTCATATAATCTGAACCCCTACAACAGTCAGTTGTTCCATCGACTAAACTAAACTAAACAACATTCATATAATCTAAACCCCTACAACAGTCAGTTGATCCATCGACTAAACTAAACTAAACAACTTTCATATAATCTGAACCCCTACAACAGTCAGTTGTTCCATCGACTAAACTAAACTAAACAACTTTCATATAATCTGAACCCCTACAACAGTCAGTTGTTCCATCGACTAAACTAAATTAAACAACTTTAATATAATCTGAACCCCTACAACAGTCAGTTGATCCATCGACTAAAGTAAACTAAACAACTTTCATATAATCTGAACCCCTACAACAGTCAGTTGTTCCATCGACTAAACTATACTAAACAACTTTCATATAATCTGAACCCCTACAACAGTCAGTTGTTCCATCGACTAAACTAAACTAAACAACTTTCATATAATCTGAACCCCTACAACAGTCAGTTGTTCCATCGACTAAACTAAACTAAACAACTTTCATATAATCTGAACCCCTACAACAGTCAGTTGTTCCATCGACTAAACTAACTAAACAACTTTCATATAATCTGAACCCCTACAACAGTCAGTTGTTCCATCGACTAAACTAAACTAAACAACTTTCATATAATCTGAACCCCTACAACAGTCAGTTGTTCCATCGACTAAACTAAACTAAACAACTTTCATATAATCTAAACCCCTACAACAGTCAATTGATCCATCGACTAAACTAAACTAAACAACTTTCATATAATCTGAACCCCTACAACAGTCAGTTGTTCCATCGACTAAACTAAACTAAACAACTTTCATATAATCTGAACCCCTACAACAGTCAGTTGTTCCATCGACTAAACTAAACTAAACAACTTTCATATAATCTGAACCCCTACAACAGTCAGTTGATCCATCGACTAAACTAAACTAAACAACTTTCATATAATCTGAACCCCTACAACAGTCAGTTGTTCCATCGACTAAACTAACTAAACAACTTTCATATAATCTGAACCCCTACAACAGTCAGTTGTTCCATCGACTAAACTAAACTAAACAATTTTCATATAATCTGAACCCCTACAACAGTCAGTTGTTCCATCGACTAAACTAACTAAACAACTTTCATATAATCTGAACCCCTACAACAGTCAGTTGTTCCATCGACTAAACTAAACTAAACAACTTTCATATAATCTGAACCCCTACAACAGTCAGTTGTTCCATCGACTAAACTAAACTAAACAACTTTCATATAATCTAAACCCCTACAACAGTCAATTGATCCATCGACTAAACTAAACTAAACAACTTTCATATAATCTGAACCCCTACAACAGTCAGTTGTTCCATCGACTAAACTAAACTAAACAACTTTCATATAATCTGAACCCCTACAACAGTCAGTTGTTCCATCGACTAAACTAAACTAAACAACTTTCATATAATCTGAACCCCTACAACAGTCAGTTGATCCATCGACTAAACTAAACTAAACAACTTTCATATAATCTGAACCCCTACAACAGTCAGTTGTTCCATCGACTAAACTAACTAAACAACTTTCATATAATCTGAACCCCTACAACAGTCAGTTGTTCCATCGACTAAACTAAACTAAACAATTTTCATATAATCTGAACCCCTACAACAGTCAGTTGTTCCATCGACTAAACTAAACTAAACAACTTTCATATAATCTGAACCCCTACAACAGTCAGTTGATCCATCGACTAAACTAAACTAAACAACTTTCATATAATCTGAACCCCTACAACAGTCAGTTGATCCATCGACTAAACTAAACTAAACAACTTTCATATAATCTGAACCCCTACAACAGTCAGTTGGTCCTTCGACTAAACTAAACTAAACAACTTTCATATAATCTGAACCCCTACAACAGTCAGTTGATCCATCGACTATACTAAACTAAACAACTTTCATATAATCTGAACCCCTACAACAGTCAGTTGTTCCATCGACTAAACTAAACTAAACAACTTTCATATAATCTCAACCACTACAACAGTCAGTTGTTCCATCGACTAAACTAACTAAACAACTTTCATATAATCCGAACCCCTACAACAGTCAGTTGTTCCATCGACTAAACTAAACTAAACAATTTTCATATAATCTGAACCCCTACAACAGTCAGTTGTTCCATCGACTAAACTAACTAAACAACTTTCATATAATCTGAACCCCTACAACAGTCAGTTGTTCCATCGACTAAACTAAACTAAACAATTTTCATATAATCTGAACCCCTACAACAGTCAGTTGTTCAATCGACTAAACTAAACTAAACAATTTTCATATAATCTGAACCCCTACAACAGTCAGTTGATCCATCGACTAAACTAAACTAAACAACTTTCATATAATCTGAACCCCTACAACAGTCAGTTGTTCCATCGACTAAACTAAACTAAACAACTTTCATATAATCTGAACCCCTACAACAGTCAGTTGTTCCATCGACTAAACTAAACTACACAATTTTCATATAATCTGAACCCCTACAACAGTCAGTTGTTCCATCGACTAAACTAAACTAAACAACATTCATATAATCTAAACCCCTACAACAGTCAGTTGATCCATCGACTAAACTAAACTAAACAACTTTCATATAATCTGAACCTCTACAACAGTCAGTTGTTCCATCGACTAAACTAAACTAAACAACTTTCATATAATCTAAACCCCTACAACAGTCAATTGATCCATCGACTAAACTAAACTAAACAACTTTCATATAATCTGAACCCCTACAACAGTCAGTTGTTCCATCGACTAAACTAAACTAAACAACTTTCATATAATCTGAACCCCTACAACAGTCAGTTGTTCCATCGACTAAACTAAACTAAACAACTTTCATATAATCTGAACCCCTACAACAGTCAGTTGATCCATCGACTAAACTAAACTAAACAACTTTCATATAATCTGAACCCCTACAACAGTCAGTTGTTCCATCGACTAAACTAACTAAACAACTTTCATATAATCTGAACCCCTACAACAGTCAGTTGTTCCATCGACTAAACTAAACTAAACAATTTTCATATAATCTGAACCCCTACAACAGTCAGTTGTTCCATCGACTAAACTAAACTAAACAACTTTCATATAATCTGAACCCCTACAACAGTCAGTTGATCCATCGACTAAACTAAACTAAACAACTTTCATATAATCTGAACCCCTACAACAGTCAGTTGATCCATCGACTAAACTAAACTAAACAACTTTCATATAATCTGAACCCCTACAACAGTCAGTTGGTCCTTCGACTAAACTAAACTAAACAACTTTCATATAATCTGAACCCCTACAACAGTCAGTTGATCCATCGACTATACTAAACTAAACAACTTTCATATAATCTGAACCCCTACAACAGTCAGTTGTTCCATCGACTAAACTAAACTAAACAACTTTCATATAATCTCAACCACTACAACAGTCAGTTGTTCCATCGACTAAACTAACTAAACAACTTTCATATAATCCGAACCCCTACAACAGTCAGTTGTTCCATCGACTAAACTAAACTAAACAATTTTCATATAATCTGAACCCCTACAACAGTCAGTTGTTCCATCGACTAAACTAACTAAACAACTTTCATATAATCTGAACCCCTACAACAGTCAGTTGTTCCATCGACTAAACTAAACTAAACAATTTTCATATAATCTGAACCCCTACAACAGTCAGTTGTTCAATCGACTAAACTAAACTAAACAACTTTCATATAATCTGAACCCCTACAACAGTCAGTTGATCCATCGACTAAACTAAACTAAACAACTTTCATATAATCTGAACCCCTACAACAGTCAGTTGTTCCATCGACTAAACTAAACTAAACAACTTTCATATAATCTGAACCCCTACAACAGTCAGTTGTTCCATCGACTAAACTAAACTACACAATTTTCATATAATCTGAACCCCTACAACAGTCAGTTGTTCCATCGACTAAACTAAACTAAACAACATTCATATAATCTAAACCCCTACAACAGTCAGTTGATCCATCGACTAAACTAAACTAAACAACTTTCATATAATCTGAACCTCTACAACAGTCAGTTGTTCCATCGACTAAACTAAACTAAACAACTTTCATATAATCTGAACCCCTACAACAGTCAGTTGTTCCATCGACTAAACTAAATTAAACAACTTTAATATAATCTGAACCCCTACAACAGTCAGTTGATCCATCGACTAAACTAAACTAAACAACTTTCATATAATCTGAACCCCTACAACAGTCAGTTGTTCCATCGACTAAACTATACTAAACAACTTTCATATAATCTGAACCCCTACAACAGTCAGTTGTTCCATCGACTAAACTAAACTAAACAACTTTCATATAATCTGAACCCCTACAACAGTCAGTTGTTCCATCGACTAAACTAAACTAAACAACTTTCATATAATCTGAACCCCTACAACAGTCAGTTGTTCCATCGACTAAACTAACTAAACAACTTTCATATAATCTGAACCCCTACAACAGTCAGTTGTTCCATCGACTAAACTAAACTAAACAACTTTCATATAATCTGAACCCCTACAACAGTCAGTTGTTCCATCGACTAAACTAAACTAAACAACTTTCATATAATCTGAACCCCTACAACAGTCAGTTGTTCCATCGACTAAACTAAACTAAACAACTTTCATATAATCTAAACCCCTACAACAGTCAATTGATCCATCGACTAAACTAAACTAAACAACTTTCATATAATCTGAACCCCTACAACAGTCAGTTGTTCCATCGACTAAACTAAACTAAACAACTTTCATATAATCTGAACCCCTACAACAGTCAGTTGTTCCATCGACTAAACTAAACTAAACAACTTTCATATAATCTGAACCCCTACAACAGTCAGTTGATCCATCGACTAAACTAAACTAAACAACTTTCATATAATCTGAACCCCTACAACAGTCAGTTGTTCCATCGACTAAACTAACTAAACAACTTTCATATAATCTGAACCCCTACAACAGTCAGTTGTTCCATCGACTAAACTAAACTAAACAATTTTCATATAATCTGAACCCCTACAACAGTCAGTTGTTCCATCGACTAAACTAAACTAAACAACTTTCATATAACCTGAACCCCTACAACAGTCAGTTGATCCATCGACTAAACTAAACTAAACAACTTTCATATAATCTGAACCCCTACAACAGTCAGTTGATCCATCGACTAAACTAAACTAAACAACTTTCATATAATCTGAACCCCTACAACAGTCAGTTGGTCCTTCGACTAAACTAAACTAAACAACTTTCATATAATCTGAACCCCTACAACAGTCAGTTGATCCATCGACTATACTAAACTAAACAACTTTCATATAATCTGAACCCCTACAACAGTCAGTTGTTCCATCGACTCAACTAAACTAAACAACTTTCATATAATCTGAACCCCTACAACAGTCAGTTGATCCATCGAATAAACTAAACTAAACAACTTTCATATAATCAGAACCGCTACAACAGTCAGTTGATCCATCGACTAAACTAAACTAAAAAACTTTCATATAATCTAAACCCCTACAACAGTCAGTTGATCCATCGACTAAACTAAACTAAACAACTTTCATATAATCTGAACCCCTACAACAGTCAGTTGTTCCATCGACTAAATTAAACTAAACAACTTTCATATAATTTGAACCCCTACAACAGTCAGTTGTTCCATCGACTAAACTAAACTAAACAACTTTCATATAATCTGAACCCCTACAACAGTCAGTTGATGCATCGACTAAACTAAACTAAACAACTTTCATATAATCTGAACCCCTACAACAGTCAGTTGATCCATCGACTTAACTAAACTAAACAACTTTCATATAATCTCAACCCCTACAACAGTCAGTTGTTCCATCGACTAAACTAAATTAAACAACTTTCATATAATCTGAACCCCTACAACAGTCAGTTGATCCATCGACTAAACTAAACTAAACAACTTTCATATAATCTTAACCCCTACAACAGTCAGTTGATCCATCGACTAAACTAAACTAAACAACTTTCATATAATCTGAACCCCTACAACAGTCAGTTGATCCATCGACTAAACTAAACTAAACAACTTTCATATAATCTGAACCCCTACAACAGTCAGTTGTTCCATCGACTAAACTAAACTAAACAACTTTCATATAATCTGAACCCCTACAACAGTCAGTTGTTCCATCGACTAAACTAAACAGCACAATTTTCATATAATCTGAACCCCTACAACAGTCAGTTGTTCCATCGACTAAACTAAACTAAACAACTTTCATATAATCTGAACCCCTACAACAGTCAGTTGATCCATCGACTAAACTAAACTAAACAACTTTCATATAATCTGAACCCCTACAACAGTCAGTTGATCCATCGACTTAACTAAACTAAACAACTTTCATATAATCTCAACCCCTACAACAGTCAATTGATCCATCGACTAAACTAAACTAAACAACTTTCATATAA
Source organism: Cepaea hortensis (assembly GCA_963921405.1). Classification (NCBI taxonomy): domain Eukaryota; kingdom Metazoa; phylum Mollusca; class Gastropoda; order Stylommatophora; family Helicidae; genus Cepaea; species Cepaea hortensis. The sequence goes on along the minus strand of OY992878.1, from coordinate 102,879,902 downwards.
TCTGAATCCCTACAACAGTCAGTTGTTCCATCGACTAAACTAAACTAAACAACTTTCATATAATCTGAACCCCTACAACAGTCAGTTGTTCCATCGACTAAACTAAACTAAACATCTTTCATATAATCTGAACCCCTACAACAGTCAGTTGATCCATCGACTAAACTAAACTAAACAACTTTCATATAATCTGAACCCCTACAACAGTCAGTTGTTCCATCGACTAAACTAACTAAACAACTTTCATATAATCTGAACCCCTACAACAGTCAGTTGTTCCATCGACTAAACTAAACTAAACAATTTTCATATAATCTGAACCCCTACAACAGTCAGTTGTTCCATCGACTAAACTAAACTAAACAACTTTCATATAATCTGAACCCCTACAACAGTCAGTTGATCCATCGACTAAACTAAACTAAACAACTTTCATATAATCTGAACCCCTACAACAGTCAGTTGATCCATCGACTAAACTAAACTAAACAACTTTCATATAATCTGAACCCCTACAACAGTCAGTTGTTCCATCGACTAAACTAAACTAAACAACTTTCATATAATCTGAACCCCTACAACAGTCAGTTGTTCCATCGACTAAACTAAACTGCACAATTTTCATATAATCTGAACCCCTACAACAGTCAGTTGTTCCATCGACTAAACTAAACTAAACAACATTCATATAATCTAAACCCCTACAACAGTCAGTTGATCCATCGAATAAACTAAACTAAACAACTTTCATATAATCTGAACCCCTACAACAGTCAGTTGTTCCATCGACGAAACTAAACTAAACAACTTTCATATAATCTGAACCCCTACAACAGTCAGTTGTTCCATCGACTAAACTAAATTAAACAACTTTAATATAATCTGAACCCCTACAACAGTCAGTTGATCCATCGACTAAACTAAACTAAACAACTTTCATATAATCTGAACCCCTACAACAGTCAGTTGTTCCATCGACGAAACTAAACTAAACAACTTTCATATAATCTGAACCCCTACAACAGTCAGTTGTTCCATCGACTAAACTAAACTAAACAACTTTCATATAATCTGAACCCCTACAACAGTCAGTTGTTCCATCGACTAAACTAAACTAAACAACTTTCATATAATCTCAACCACTACAACAGTCAGTTGTTCCATCGACTAAACTAACTAAACAACTTTCATATAATCCGAACCCCTACAACAGTCAGTTGTTCCATCGACTAAACTAAACTAAACAATTTTCATATAATCTGAACCCCTACAACAGTCAGTTGATCCATCGACTAAACTAACTAAACAACTTTCATATAATCTGAACCCCTACAACAGTCAGTTGTTCCATCGACTAAACTAAACTAAACAATTTTCATATAATCTGAACCCCTACAACAGTCAGTTGTTCAATCGACTAAACTAAACTAAACAACTTTCATATAATCTGAACCCCTACAACAGTCAGTTGATCCATCGACTAAACTAAACTAAACAACTTTCATATAATCTGAACCCCTACAACAGTCAGTTGTTCCATCGACTAAACTAAACTAAACAACTTTCATATAATCTGAACCCCTACAACAGTCAGTTGTTCCATCGACTAAACTAAACTACACAATTTTCATATAATCTGAACCCCTACAACAGTCAGTTGTTCCATCGACTAAACTAAACTAAACAACATTCATATAATCTAAACCCCTACAACAGTCAGTTGATCCATCGACTAAACTAAACTAAACAACTTTCATATAATCTGAACCCCTACAACAGTCAGTTGTTCCTTCGACTAAACTAAACTAAACAACTTTCATATAATCTGAACCCCTACAACAGTCAGTTGTTCCATCGACTAAACTAAATTAAACAACTTTAATATAATCTGAACCCCTACAACAGTCAGTTGATCCATCGACTAAACTAAACTAAACAACTTTCATATAATCTGAACCCCTACAACAGTCAGTTGTTCCATCGACTAAACTATACTAAACAACTTTCATATAATCTGAACCCCTACAACAGTCAGTTGTTCCATCGACTAAACTAAACTAAACAACTTTCATATAATCTGAACCCCTACAACAGTCAGTTGTTCCATCGACTAAACTAAACTAAACAACTTTCATATAATCTGAACCCCTACAACAGTCAGTTGTTCCATCGACTAAACTAACTAAACAACTTTCATATAATCTGAACCCCTACAACAGTCAGTTGTTCCATCGACTAAACTAAACTAAACAACTTTCATATAATCTGAACCCCTACAACAGTCAGTTGTTCCATCGACTAAACTAAACTAAACAACTTTCATATAATCTAAACCCCTACAACAGTCAATTGATCCATCGACTAAACTAAACTAAACAACTTTCATATAATCTGAACCCCTACAACAGTCAGTTGTTCCATCGACTAAACTAAACTAAACAACTTTCATATAATCTGAACCCCTACAACAGTCAGTTGTTCCATCGACTAAACTAAACTAAACAACTTTCATATAATCTGAACCCCTACAACAGTCAGTTGATCCATCGACTAAACTAAACTAAACAACTTTCATATAATCTGAACCCCTACAACAGTCAGTTGTTCCATCGACTAAACTAACTAAACAACTTTCATATAATCTGAACCCCTACAACAGTCAGTTGTTCCATCGACTAAACTAAACTAAACAATTTTCATATAATCTGAACCCCTACAACAGTCAGTTGTTCCATCGACTAAATTAACTAAACAACCTTCATATAATCTGAACCCCTACAACAGTCAGTTGATCCATCGACTAAACTAAACTAAACAACTTTCATATAATCTGAACCCCTACAACAGTCAGTTGATCCATCGACTAAACTAAACTAAACAACTTTCATATAATCTGAACCCCTACAACAGTCAGTTGGTCCTTCGACTAAACTAAACTAAACAACTTTCATATAATCTGAACCCCTACAACAGTCAGTTGATCCATCGACTATACTAAACTAAACAACTTTCATATAATCTGAACCCCTACAACAGTCAGTTGTTCCATCGACTCAACTAAACTAAACAACTTTCATATAATCTGAACCCCTACAACAGTCAGTTGATCCATCGAATAAACTAAACTAAACAACTTTCATATAATCAGAACCCCTACAACAGTCAGTTGATCCATCGACTAAACTAAACTAAAAAACTTTCATATAATCTAAACCCCTACAACAGTCAGTTGATCCATCGACTAAACTAAACTAAACAACTTTCATATAATCTGAACCCCTACAACAGTCAGTTGTTCCATCGACTAAATTAAACTAAACAACTTTCATATAATTTGAACCCCTACAACAGTCAGTTGTTCCATCGACTAAACTAAACTAAACAACTTTCATATAATCTGAACCCCTACAACAGTCAGTTGATCCATCGACTAAACTAAACTAAACAACTTTCATATAATCTGAACCCCTACAACAGTCAGTTGATCCATCGACTTAACTAAACTAAACAACTTTCATATAATCTCAACCCCTACAACAGTCAGTTGTTCCATCGACTAAACTAAATTAAACAACTTTCATATAATCTGAACCCCTACAACAGTCAGTTGATCCATCGACTAAACTAAACTAAACAACTTTCATATAATCTTAACCCCTACAACAGTCAGTTGATCCATCGACTAAACTAAACTAAACAACTTTCATATAATCTGAACCCCTACAACAGTCAGTTGATCCATCGACTAAACTAAACTAAACAACGTTCATATAATCTGAACCCCTACAACAGTCAGTTGTTCCATCGACTAAACTAAACTAAACAACTTTCATATAATCTGAACCCCTACAACAGTCAGTTGTTCCATCGACTAAACTAAACTGCACAATTTTCATATAATCTGAACCCCTACAACAGTCAGTTGTTCCATCGACTAAACTAAACTAAACAACATTCATATAATCTAAACCCCTACAACAGTCAGTTGATCCATCGACTAAACTAAACTAAACAACTTTCATATAATCTGAACCCCTACAACAGTCAGTTGTTCCATCGACTAAACTAAACTAAACAACTTTCATATAATCTGAACCCCTACAACAGTCAGTTGTTCCATCGACTAAACTAAATTAAACAACTTTAATATAATCTGAACCCCTACAACAGTCAGTTGATCCATCGACTAAACTAAACTAAACAACTTTCATATAATCTGAACCCCTACAACAGTCAGTTGTTCCATCGAATAAACTAAAATAAAGAACTTTCATATAATCTGAACCCCTACAACAGTCAGTTGTTCCATCGACTAAACTAAACTAAACAACTTTCATATAATCTGAACCCCTACAACAGTCAGTTGTTCCATCGACTAAACTAAACTAAACAACTTTCATATAATCTCAACCACTACAACAGTCAGTTGTTCCATCGACTAAACTAACTAAACAACTTTCATATAATCCGAACCCCTACAACAGTCAGTTGTTCCATCGACTAAACTAAACTAAACAATTTTCATATAATCTGAACCCCTACAACAGTCAGTTGTTCCATCGACTAAACTAAACTAAACAACTTTCATATAATCTAAACCCCTACAACAGTCAATTGATCCATCGAATAAACTAAACTAAACAACTTTCATATAATCTGAACCCCTACAACAGTCAGTTGTTCAATCGACTAAACTAAACTAAACAACTTTCATATAATCTGAACCCCTACAACAGTCAGTTGTTCCATCGACTAAACTAAACTAAACAACTTTCATATAATCTGAACCCCTACAACAGTCAGTTGTTCCATCGACTAAACTAAACAAAACAACTTTCATATAATCTGAACCCCTACAACAGTCAGTTGATCCATCGACTAAACTAAACTAAACAACTTTCATATAATCTCAACCCCTACAACAGTCAGTTGTTCCATCGACTAAACTAACTAAACAATTTTCATATAATCTGAACCCCTACAACAGTCAGTTGTTCCATCGACTAAACTAAACTAAACAACTTTCATATAATCTAAACCCCTACAACAGTCAATTGATCCATCGACTAAACTAAACTAAACAACTTTCATATAATCTGAACCCCTACAACAGTCAGTTGTTCAATCGACTAAACTAAACTAAACAACTTTCATATAATCTGAACCCCTACAACAGTCAGTTTTTCCATCGACTAAACTAAACTAAACAACTTTCATATAATCTGAACCCCTACAACAGTCAGTTGTTCCACCGACTAAACTAAACAAAACAACTTTCATATAATCTGAACCCCTACAACAGTCAGTTGATCCATCGACTAAACTAAACTAAACAACTTTCATATAATCTCAACCCCTACAACAGTCAGTTGTTCCATCGACTAAACTAACTAAACAACTTGCATATAATCTGAACCCCTACAACAGTCAGTTGTTCCATCGACTAAACTAAACTAAACAATTTTCATATAATCTGAACCCCTACAACAGTCAGTTGTTCCATCGACTAAACTGAACTAAACAACTTTCATATAATCTGAACCCCTACAACAGTCAGTCGATCCATCGACTAAACTAAACTAAACAACTTTCATATAATCTGAACCCCTACAACAGTCAGTTGTTCCATCGACTAAACTAAACTAAACAACTTTCATATAATCTGAACCCCTACAACAGTCAGTTGTTCCATCGACTAAACTAAACTAAACAATTTTCATATAATCTGAACCCCTACAACAGTCAGTTGTTCCATCGACTAAACTAAACTAAACAACATTCATATAATCTAAACCCCTACAACAGTCAGTTGATCCATCAACTAAACTAAACTAAACAACTTTCATATAATCTGAACCCCTACAACAGTCAGTTGTTCCATCGACTAAACTAAACTAAACAACTTTCATATAATCTGAACCCCTACAACAGTCAGTTGTTCCATCGACTAAACTAAATTAAACAACTTTAATATAATCTGAACCCCTACAACAGTCAGTTGATCCATCGACTAAACTAAACTAAACAACTTTCATATAATCTGAACCCCTACAACAGTCAGTTGTTCCATCGACTAAACTATACTAAACAACTTTCATATAATCTGAACCCCTACAACAGTCAGTTGTTCCATCGACTAAACTAAACTAAACAACTTTCATATAATCTGAACCCCTACAACAGTCAGTTGTTCCATCGACTAAACTAAACTAAACAACTTTCATATAATCTGAACCCCTACAACAGTCAGTTGTTCCATCGACTAAACTAACTAAACAACTTTCATATAATCTGAACCCCTACAACAGTCAGTTGTTCCATCGACTAAACTAAACTAAACAACTTTCATATAATCTGAACCCCTACAACAGTCAGTTGTTCCATCGACTAAACTAAACTAAACAACTTTCATATAATCTAAACCCCTACAACAGTCAATTGATCCATCGACTAAACTAAACTAAACAACTTTCATATAATCTGAACCCCTACAACAGTCAGTTGTTCCATCGACTAAACTAAACTAAACATCTTTCATATAATCTGAACCCCTACAACAGTCAGTTGTTCCATCGACTAAACTAAACTAAACAACTTTCATATAATCTGAACCCCTACAACAGTCAGTTGATCCATCGACTAAACTAAACTAAACAACTTTCATATAATCTGAACCCCTACAACAGTCAGTTGTTCCATCGACTAAACTAACTAAACAACTTTCATATAATCTGAACCCCTACAACAGTCAGTTGTTCCATCGACTAAACTAAATTAAACAACTTTCATATAATCTGAACCCCTACAACAGTCAGTTGATCCATCGACTAAACTAAACTAAACAACTTTCATATAATCTTAACCCCTACAACAGTCAGTTGATCCATCGACTAAACTAAACTAAACAACTTTCATATAATCTGAACCCCTACAACAGTCAGTTGATCCATCGACTAAACTAAACTAAACAACGTTCATATAATCTGAACCCCTACAACAGTCAGTTGTTCCATCGACTAAACTAAACTAAACAACTTTCATATAATCTGAACCCCTACAACAGTCAGTTGTTCCATCGACTAAACTAAACTGCACAATTTTCATATAATCTGAACCCCTACAACAGTCAGTTGTTCCATCGACTAAACTAAACTAAACAACATTCATATAATCTAAACCCCTACAACAGTCAGTTGATCCATCGACTAAACTAAACTAAACAACTTTCATATAATCTGAACCCCTACAACAGTCAGTTGTTCCATCGACTAAACTAAACTAAACAACTTTCATATAATCTGAACCCCTACAACAGTCAGTTGTTCCATCGACTAAACTAAATTAAACAACTTTAATATAATCTGAACCCCTACAACAGTCAGTTGATCCATCGACTAAACTAAACTAAACAACTTTCATATAATCTGAACCCCTACAACAGTCAGTTGTTCCATCGAATAAACTAAAATAAAGAACTTTCATATAATCTGAACCCCTACAACAGTCAGTTGTTCCATCGACTAAACTAAACTAAACAACTTTCATATAATCTGAACCCCTACAACAGTCAGTTGTTCCATCGACTAAACTAAACTAAACAACTTTCATATAATCTCAACCACTACAACAGTCAGTTGTTCCATCGACTAAACTAACTAAACAACTTTCATATAATCCGAACCCCTACAACAGTCAGTTGTTCCATCGACTAAACTAAACTAAACAATTTTCATATAATCTGAACCCCTACAACAGTCAGTTGTTCCATCGACTAAACTAAACTAAACAACTTTCATATAATCTAAACCCCTACAACAGTCAATTGATCCATCGAATAAACTAAACTAAACAACTTTCATATAATCTGAACCCCTACAACAGTCAGTTGTTCAATCGACTAAACTAAACTAAACAACTTTCATATAATCTGAACCCCTACAACAGTCAGTTGTTCCATCGACTAAACTAAACTAAACAACTTTCATATAATCTGAACCCCTACAACAGTCAGTTGTTCCATCGACTAAACTAAACAAAACAACTTTCATATAATCTGAACCCCTACAACAGTCAGTTGATCCATCGACTAAACTAAACTAAACAACTTTCATATAATCTCAACCCCTACAACAGTCAGTTGTTCCATCGACTAAACTAACTAAACAATTTTCATATAATCTGAACCCCTACAACAGTCAGTTGTTCCATCGACTAAACTAAACTAAACAACTTTCATATAATCTAAACCCCTACAACAGTCAATTGATCCATCGACTAAACTAAACTAAACAACTTTCATATAATCTGAACCCCTACAACAGTCAGTTGTTCAATCGACTAAACTAAACTAAACAACTTTCATATAATCTGAACCCCTACAACAGTCAGTTTTTCCATCGACTAAACTAAACTAAACAACTTTCATATAATCTGAACCCCTACAACAGTCAGTTGTTCCACCGACTAAACTAAACAAAACAACTTTCATATAATCTGAACCCCTACAACAGTCAGTTGATCCATCGACTAAACTAAACTAAACAACTTTCATATAATCTCAACCCCTACAACAGTCAGTTGTTCCATCGACTAAACTAACTAAACAACTTGCATATAATCTGAACCCCTACAACAGTCAGTTGTTCCATCGACTAAACTAAACTAAACAATTTTCATATAATCTGAACCCCTACAACAGTCAGTTGTTCCATCGACTAAACTGAACTAAACAACTTTCATATAATCTGAACCCCTACAACAGTCAGTCGATCCATCGACTAAACTAAACTAAACAACTTTCATATAATCTGAACCCCTACAACAGTCAGTTGTTCCATCGACTAAACTAAACTAAACAACTTTCATATAATCTGAACCCCTACAACAGTCAGTTGTTCCATCGACTAAACTAAACTAAACAATTTTCATATAATCTGAACCCCTACAACAGTCAGTTGTTCCATCGACTAAACTAAACTAAACAACATTCATATAATCTAAACCCCTACAACAGTCAGTTGATCCATCAACTAAACTAAACTAAACAACTTTCATATAATCTGAACCCCTACAACAGTCAGTTGTTCCATCGACTAAACTAAACTAAACAACTTTCATATAATCTGAACCCCTACAACAGTCAGTTGTTCCATCGACTAAACTAAATTAAACAACTTTAATATAATCTGAACCCCTACAACAGTCAGTTGATCCATCGACTAAACTAAACTAAACAACTTTCATATAATCTGAACCCCTACAACAGTCAGTTGTTCCATCGACTAAACTATACTAAACAACTTTCATATAATCTGAACCCCTACAACAGTCAGTTGTTCCATCGACTAAACTAAACTAAACAACTTTCATATAATCTGAACCCCTACAACAGTCAGTTGTTCCATCGACTAAACTAAACTAAACAACTTTCATATAATCTGAACCCCTACAACAGTCAGTTGTTCCATCGACTAAACTAACTAAACAACTTTCATATAATCTGAACCCCTACAACAGTCAGTTGTTCCATCGACTAAACTAAACTAAACAACTTTCATATAATCTGAACCCCTACAACAGTCAGTTGTTCCATCGACTAAACTAAACTAAACAACTTTCATATAATCTAAACCCCTACAACAGTCAATTGATCCATCGACTAAACTAAACTAAACAACTTTCATATAATCTGAACCCCTACAACAGTCAGTTGTTCCATCGACTAAACTAAACTAAACATCTTTCATATAATCTGAACCCCTACAACAGTCAGTTGTTCCATCGACTAAACTAAACTAAACAACTTTCATATAATCTGAACCCCTACAACAGTCAGTTGATCCATCGACTAAACTAAACTAAACAACTTTCATATAATCTGAACCCCTACAACAGTCAGTTGTTCCATCGACTAAACTAACTAAACAACTTTCATATAATCTGAACCCCTACAACAGTCAGTTGTTCCATCGACTAAACTAAACTAAACAATTTTCATATAATCTGAACCCCTACAACAGTCAGTTGTTCCATCGACTAAACTAAACTAAACAACATTCATATAATCTAAACCCCTACAACAGTCAGTTGATCCATCGACTAAACTAAACTAAACAACTTTCATATAATCTGAACCCCTACAACAGTCAGTTGTTCCATCGACTAAACTAACTAAACAACTTTCATATAATCTGAACCCCTACAACAGTCAGTTGTTCCATCGACTAAACTAAACTAAACAACTTTCATATAATCTGAACCCCTACAACAGTCAGTTGTTCCATCGACTAAACTAAACTAAACAACTTTCATATAATCTAAACCCCTACAACAGTCAATTGATCCATCGACTAAACTAAACTAAACAACTTTCATATAATCTGAATCCCTACAACAGTCAGTTGTTCCATCGACTAAACTAAACTAAACAACTTTCATATAATCTGAACCTCTACAACAGTCAGTTGTTCCATCGACTAAACTAAACTAAACATCTTTCATATAATCTGAACCCCTACAACAGTCAGTTGATCCATCGACTAAACTAAACTAAACAACTTTCATATAATCTGAACCCCTACAACAGTCAGTTGTTCCATCGACTAAACTAACTAAACAACTTTCATATAATCTGAACCCCTACAACAGTCAGTTGTTCCATCGACTAAACTAAACTAAACAATTTTCATATAATCTGAACCCCTACAACAGTCAGTTGTTCCATCGACTAAACTAAACTAAACAACTTTCATATAATCTGAACCCCTACAACAGTCAGTTGATCCATCGACTAAACTAAACTAAACAACTTTCATATAATCTGAACCCCTACAACAGTCAGTTGATCCATCGACTAAACTAAACTAAACAACTTTCATATAATCTGAACCCCTACAACAGTCAGTTGTTCCATCGACTAAACTAAACTAAACAACTTTCATATAATCTGAACCCCTACAACAGTCAGTTGTTCCATCGACTAAACTAAACTGCACAATTTTCATATAATCTGAACCCCTACAACAGTCAGTTGTTCCATCGACTAAACTAAACTAAACAACATTCATATAATCTAAACCCCTACAACAGTCAGTTGATCCATCGACTAAACTAAACTAAACAACTTTCATATAATCTGAACCCATACAACAGTCAGTTGTTCCATCGACTAAACTAAATTAAACAACTTTAATATAATCTGAACCCCTACAACAGTCAGTTGATCCATCGACTAAACTAAACTAAACAACTTTCATATAATCTGAACCCCTACAACAGTCAGTTGTTCCATCGACGAAACTAAACTAAACAACTTTCATATAATCTGAACCCCTACAACAGTCAGTTGTTCCATCGACTAAACTAAACTAAACAACTTTCATATAATCTGAACCCCTACAACAGTCAGTTGTTCCATCGACTAAACTAAACTAAACAACTTTCATATAATCTCAACCACTACAACAGTCAGTTGTTCCATCGACTAAACTAACTAAACAACTTTCATATAATCCGAACCCCTACAACAGTCAGTTGTTCCATCGACTAATCTAAACTAAACAATTTTCATATAATCTGAACCCCTACAACAGTCAGTTGTTCCATCGACTAAACTAACTAAACAACTTTCATATAATCTGAACCCCTACAACAGTCAGTTGTTCCATCGACTAAACTAAACTAAACAATTTTCATATAATCTGAACCCCTACAACAGTCAGTTGTTCAATCGACTAAACTAAACTAAACAACTTTCATATAATCTGAACCCCTACAACAGTCAGTTGATCCATCGACTAAACTAAACTAAACAACTTTCATATAATCTGAACCCCTACAACAGTCAGTTGTTCCATCGACTAAACTAAACTAAACAACTTTCATATAATCTGAACCCCTACAACAGTCAGTTGTTCCATCGACTAAACTAAACTACACAATTTTCATATAATCTGAACCCCTACAACAGTCAGTTGTTCCATCGACTAAACTAAACTAAACAACATTCATATAATCTAAACCCCTACAACAGTCAGTTGATCCATCGACTAAACTAAACTAAACAACTTTCATATAATCTGAACCCCTACAACAGTCAGTTGTTCCATCGACTAAACTAAACTAAACAACTTTCATATAATCTGAACCCCTACAACAGTCAGTTGTTCCATCGACTAAACTAACTAAACAACTTTAATATAATCTGAACCCCTACAACAGTCAGTTGTTCCATCGACTAAACTAAACTAAACAACTTTCATATAATCTGAACCCCTACAACAGTCAGTTGTTCCATCGACTAAACTAAACTAAACAACTTTCATATAATCTAAACCCCTACAACAGTCAATTGATCCATCGACTAAACTAAACTAAACAACTTTCATATAATCTGAACCCCTACAACAGTCAGTTGTTCCATCGACTAAACTAAACTAAACAACTTTCATATAATCTGAACCCCTACAACAGTCAGTTGTTCCATCGACTAAACTAAACTAAACAACTTTCATATAATCTGAACCCCTACAACAGTCAGTTGATCCATCGACTAAACTAAACTAAACAACTTTCATATAATCTGAACCCCTACAACAGTCAGTTGTTCCATCGACTAAACTAACTAAACAACTTTCATATAATCTGAACCCCTACAACAGTCAGTTGTTCCATCGACTAAACTAAACTAAACAATTTTCATATAATCTGAACCCCTACAACAGTCAGTTGTTCCATCGACTAAACTAACTAAACAACTTTCATATAATCTGAACCCCTACAACAGTCAGTTGTTCCATCGACTAAACTAAACTAAACAACTTTCATATAATCTGAACCCCTACAACAGTCAGTTGTTCCATCGACTAAACTAAACTAAACAACTTTCATATAATCTAAACCCCTACAACAGTCAATTGATCCATCGACTAAACTAAACTAAACAACTTTCATATAATCTGAACCCCTACAACAGTCAGTTGTTCCATCGACTAAACTAAACTAAACAACTTTCATATAATCTGAACCCCTACAACAGTCAGTTGTTCCATCGACTAAACTAAACTAAACAACTTTCATATAATCTGAACCCCTACAACAGTCAGTTGATCCATCGACTAAACTAAACTAAACAACTTTCATATAATCTGAACCCCTACAACAGTCAGTTGTTCCATCGACTAAACTAACTAAACAACTTTCATATAATCTGAACCCCTACAACAGTCAGTTGTTCCATCGACTAAACTAAACTAAACAATTTTCATATAATCTGAACCCCTACAACAGTCAGTTGTTCCATCGACTAAACTAAACTAAACAACTTTCATATAATCTGAACCCCTACAACAGTCAGTTGATCCATCGACTAAACTAAACTAAACAACTTTCATATAATCTGAACCCCTACAACAGTCAGTTGATCCATCGACTAAACTAAACTAAACAACTTTCATATAATCTGAACCCCTACAACAGTCAGTTGGTCCTTCGACTAAACTAAACTAAACAACTTTCATATAATCTGAATCCCTACAACAGTCAGTTGTTCCATCGACTAAACTAAACTAAACAACTTTCATATAATCTGAACCTCTACAACAGTCAGTTGTTCCATCGACTAAACTAAACTAAACATCTTTCATATAATCTGAACCCCTACAACAGTCAGTTGATCCATCGACTAAACTAAACTAAACAACTTTCATATAATCTGAACCCCTACAACAGTCAGTTGTTCCATCGACTAAACTAACTAAACAACTTTCATATAATCTGAACCCCTACAACAGTCAGTTGTTCCATCGACTAAACTAAACTAAACAATTTTCATATAATCTGAACCCCTACAACAGTCAGTTGTTCCATCGACTAAACTAAACTAAACAACTTTCATATAATCTGAACCCCTACAACAGTCAGTTGATCCATCGACTAAACTAAACTAAACAACTTTCATATAATCTGAACCCCTACAACAGTCAGTTGATCCATCGACTAAACTAAACTAAACAACTTTCATATAATCTGAACCCCTACAACAGTCAGTTGTTCCATCGACTAAACTAAACTAAACAACTTTCATATAATCTGAACCCCTACAACAGTCAGTTGTTCCATCGACTAAACTAAACTGCACAATTTTCATATAATCTGAACCCCTACAACAGTCAGTTGTTCCATCGACTAAACTAAACTAAACAACATTCATATAATCTAAACCCCTACAACAGTCAGTTGATCCATCGACTAAACTAAACTAAACAACTTTCATATAATCTGAACCCCTACAACAGTCAGTTGTTCCATCGACTAAACTAAATTAAACAACTTTAATATAATCTGAACCCCTACAACAGTCAGTTGATCCATCGACTAAACTAAACTAAACAACTTTCATATAATCTGAACCCCTACAACAGTCAGTTGTTCCATCGACGAAACTAAACTAAACAACTTTCATATAATCTGAACCCCTACAACAGTCAGTTGTTCCATCGACTAAACTAAACTAAACAACTTTCATATAATCTGAACCCCTACAACAGTCAGTTGTTCCATCGACTAAACTAAACTAAACAACTTTCATATAATCTCAACCACTACAACAGTCAGTTGTTCCATCGACTAAACTAACTAAACAACTTTCATATAATCCGAACCCCTACAACAGTCAGTTGTTCCATCGACTAATCTAAACTAAACAATTTTCATATAATCTGAACCCCTACAACAGTCAGTTGTTCCATCGACTAAACTAACTAAACAACTTTCATATAATCTGAACCCCTACAACAGTCAGTTGTTCCATCGACTAAACTAAACTAAACAATTTTCATATAATCTGAACCCCTACAACAGTCAGTTGTTCAATCGACTAAACTAAACTAAACAACTTTCATATAATCTGAACCCCTACAACAGTCAGTTGATCCATCGACTAAACTAAACTAAACAACTTTCATATAATCTGAACCCCTACAACAGTCAGTTGTTCCATCGACTAAACTAAACTAAACAACTTTCATATAATCTGAACCCCTACAACAGTCAGTTGTTCCATCGACTAAACTAAACTACACAATTTTCATATAATCTGAACCCCTACAACAGTCAGTTGTTCCATCGACTAAACTAAACTAAACAACATTCATATAATCTAAACCCCTACAACAGTCAGTTGATCCATCGACTAAACTAAACTAAACAACTTTCATATAATCTGAACCCCTACAACAGTCAGTTGTTCCATCGACTAAACTAAACTAAACAACTTTCATATAATCTGAACCCCTACAACAGTCAGTTGTTCCATCGACTAAACTAAATTAAACAACTTTAATATAATCTGAACCCCTACAACAGTCAGTTGATCCATCGACTAAAGTAAACTAAACAACTTTCATATAATCTGAACCCCTACAACAGTCAGTTGTTCCATCGACTAAACTATACTAAACAACTTTCATATAATCTGAACCCCTACAACAGTCAGTTGTTCCATCGACTAAACTAAACTAAACAACTTTCATATAATCTGAACCCCTACAACAGTCAGTTGTTCCATCGACTAAACTAAACTAAACAACTTTCATATAATCTGAACCCCTACAACAGTCAGTTGTTCCATCGACTAAACTAACTAAACAACTTTCATATAATCTGAACCCCTACAACAGTCAGTTGTTCCATCGACTAAACTAAACTAAACAACTTTCATATAATCTGAACCCCTACAACAGTCAGTTGTTCCATCGACTAAACTAAACTAAACAACTTTCATATAATCTAAACCCCTACAACAGTCAATTGATCCATCGACTAAACTAAACTAAACAACTTTCATATAATCTGAACCCCTACAACAGTCAGTTGTTCCATCGACTAAACTAAACTAAACAACTTTCATATAATCTGAACCCCTACAACAGTCAGTTGTTCCATCGACTAAACTAAACTAAACAACTTTCATATAATCTGAACCCCTACAACAGTCAGTTGATCCATCGACTAAACTAAACTAAACAACTTTCATATAATCTGAACCCCTACAACAGTCAGTTGTTCCATCGACTAAACTAACTAAACAACTTTCATATAATCTGAACCCCTACAACAGTCAGTTGTTCCATCGACTAAACTAAACTAAACAATTTTCATATAATCTGAACCCCTACAACAGTCAGTTGTTCCATCGACTAAACTAACTAAACAACTTTCATATAATCTGAACCCCTACAACAGTCAGTTGTTCCATCGACTAAACTAAACTAAACAACTTTCATATAATCTGAACCCCTACAACAGTCAGTTGTTCCATCGACTAAACTAAACTAAACAACTTTCATATAATCTAAACCCCTACAACAGTCAATTGATCCATCGACTAAACTAAACTAAACAACTTTCATATAATCTGAACCCCTACAACAGTCAGTTGTTCCATCGACTAAACTAAACTAAACAACTTTCATATAATCTGAACCCCTACAACAGTCAGTTGTTCCATCGACTAAACTAAACTAAACAACTTTCATATAATCTGAACCCCTACAACAGTCAGTTGATCCATCGACTAAACTAAACTAAACAACTTTCATATAATCTGAACCCCTACAACAGTCAGTTGTTCCATCGACTAAACTAACTAAACAACTTTCATATAATCTGAACCCCTACAACAGTCAGTTGTTCCATCGACTAAACTAAACTAAACAATTTTCATATAATCTGAACCCCTACAACAGTCAGTTGTTCCATCGACTAAACTAAACTAAACAACTTTCATATAATCTGAACCCCTACAACAGTCAGTTGATCCATCGACTAAACTAAACTAAACAACTTTCATATAATCTGAACCCCTACAACAGTCAGTTGATCCATCGACTAAACTAAACTAAACAACTTTCATATAATCTGAACCCCTACAACAGTCAGTTGGTCCTTCGACTAAACTAAACTAAACAACTTTCATATAATCTGAACCCCTACAACAGTCAGTTGATCCATCGACTATACTAAACTAAACAACTTTCATATAATCTGAACCCCTACAACAGTCAGTTGTTCCATCGACTAAACTAAACTAAACAACTTTCATATAATCTCAACCACTACAACAGTCAGTTGTTCCATCGACTAAACTAACTAAACAACTTTCATATAATCCGAACCCCTACAACAGTCAGTTGTTCCATCGACTAAACTAAACTAAACAATTTTCATATAATCTGAACCCCTACAACAGTCAGTTGTTCCATCGACTAAACTAACTAAACAACTTTCATATAATCTGAACCCCTACAACAGTCAGTTGTTCCATCGACTAAACTAAACTAAACAATTTTCATATAATCTGAACCCCTACAACAGTCAGTTGTTCAATCGACTAAACTAAACTAAACAATTTTCATATAATCTGAACCCCTACAACAGTCAGTTGATCCATCGACTAAACTAAACTAAACAACTTTCATATAATCTGAACCCCTACAACAGTCAGTTGTTCCATCGACTAAACTAAACTAAACAACTTTCATATAATCTGAACCCCTACAACAGTCAGTTGTTCCATCGACTAAACTAAACTACACAATTTTCATATAATCTGAACCCCTACAACAGTCAGTTGTTCCATCGACTAAACTAAACTAAACAACATTCATATAATCTAAACCCCTACAACAGTCAGTTGATCCATCGACTAAACTAAACTAAACAACTTTCATATAATCTGAACCTCTACAACAGTCAGTTGTTCCATCGACTAAACTAAACTAAACAACTTTCATATAATCTAAACCCCTACAACAGTCAATTGATCCATCGACTAAACTAAACTAAACAACTTTCATATAATCTGAACCCCTACAACAGTCAGTTGTTCCATCGACTAAACTAAACTAAACAACTTTCATATAATCTGAACCCCTACAACAGTCAGTTGTTCCATCGACTAAACTAAACTAAACAACTTTCATATAATCTGAACCCCTACAACAGTCAGTTGATCCATCGACTAAACTAAACTAAACAACTTTCATATAATCTGAACCCCTACAACAGTCAGTTGTTCCATCGACTAAACTAACTAAACAACTTTCATATAATCTGAACCCCTACAACAGTCAGTTGTTCCATCGACTAAACTAAACTAAACAATTTTCATATAATCTGAACCCCTACAACAGTCAGTTGTTCCATCGACTAAACTAAACTAAACAACTTTCATATAATCTGAACCCCTACAACAGTCAGTTGATCCATCGACTAAACTAAACTAAACAACTTTCATATAATCTGAACCCCTACAACAGTCAGTTGATCCATCGACTAAACTAAACTAAACAACTTTCATATAATCTGAACCCCTACAACAGTCAGTTGGTCCTTCGACTAAACTAAACTAAACAACTTTCATATAATCTGAACCCCTACAACAGTCAGTTGATCCATCGACTATACTAAACTAAACAACTTTCATATAATCTGAACCCCTACAACAGTCAGTTGTTCCATCGACTAAACTAAACTAAACAACTTTCATATAATCTCAACCACTACAACAGTCAGTTGTTCCATCGACTAAACTAACTAAACAACTTTCATATAATCCGAACCCCTACAACAGTCAGTTGTTCCATCGACTAAACTAAACTAAACAATTTTCATATAATCTGAACCCCTACAACAGTCAGTTGTTCCATCGACTAAACTAACTAAACAACTTTCATATAATCTGAACCCCTACAACAGTCAGTTGTTCCATCGACTAAACTAAACTAAACAATTTTCATATAATCTGAACCCCTACAACAGTCAGTTGTTCAATCGACTAAACTAAACTAAACAACTTTCATATAATCTGAACCCCTACAACAGTCAGTTGATCCATCGACTAAACTAAACTAAACAACTTTCATATAATCTGAACCCCTACAACAGTCAGTTGTTCCATCGACTAAACTAAACTAAACAACTTTCATATAATCTGAACCCCTACAACAGTCAGTTGTTCCATCGACTAAACTAAACTACACAATTTTCATATAATCTGAACCCCTACAACAGTCAGTTGTTCCATCGACTAAACTAAACTAAACAACATTCATATAATCTAAACCCCTACAACAGTCAGTTGATCCATCGACTAAACTAAACTAAACAACTTTCATATAATCTGAACCTCTACAACAGTCAGTTGTTCCATCGACTAAACTAAACTAAACAACTTTCATATAATCTGAACCCCTACAACAGTCAGTTGTTCCATCGACTAAACTAAATTAAACAACTTTAATATAATCTGAACCCCTACAACAGTCAGTTGATCCATCGACTAAACTAAACTAAACAACTTTCATATAATCTGAACCCCTACAACAGTCAGTTGTTCCATCGACTAAACTATACTAAACAACTTTCATATAATCTGAACCCCTACAACAGTCAGTTGTTCCATCGACTAAACTAAACTAAACAACTTTCATATAATCTGAACCCCTACAACAGTCAGTTGTTCCATCGACTAAACTAAACTAAACAACTTTCATATAATCTGAACCCCTACAACAGTCAGTTGTTCCATCGACTAAACTAACTAAACAACTTTCATATAATCTGAACCCCTACAACAGTCAGTTGTTCCATCGACTAAACTAAACTAAACAACTTTCATATAATCTGAACCCCTACAACAGTCAGTTGTTCCATCGACTAAACTAAACTAAACAACTTTCATATAATCTGAACCCCTACAACAGTCAGTTGTTCCATCGACTAAACTAAACTAAACAACTTTCATATAATCTAAACCCCTACAACAGTCAATTGATCCATCGACTAAACTAAACTAAACAACTTTCATATAATCTGAACCCCTACAACAGTCAGTTGTTCCATCGACTAAACTAAACTAAACAACTTTCATATAATCTGAACCCCTACAACAGTCAGTTGTTCCATCGACTAAACTAAACTAAACAACTTTCATATAATCTGAACCCCTACAACAGTCAGTTGATCCATCGACTAAACTAAACTAAACAACTTTCATATAATCTGAACCCCTACAACAGTCAGTTGTTCCATCGACTAAACTAACTAAACAACTTTCATATAATCTGAACCCCTACAACAGTCAGTTGTTCCATCGACTAAACTAAACTAAACAATTTTCATATAATCTGAACCCCTACAACAGTCAGTTGTTCCATCGACTAAACTAAACTAAACAACTTTCATATAATCTGAACCCCTACAACAGTCAGTTGATCCATCGACTAAACTAAACTAAACAACTTTCATATAATCTGAACCCCTACAACAGTCAGTTGATCCATCGACTAAACTAAACTAAACAACTTTCATATAATCTGAACCCCTACAACAGTCAGTTGGTCCTTCGACTAAACTAAACTAAACAACTTTCATATAATCTGAACCCCTACAACAGTCAGTTGATCCATCGACTATACTAAACTAAACAACTTTCATATAATCTGAACCCCTACAACAGTCAGTTGTTCCATCGACTCAACTAAACTAAACAACTTTCATATAATCTGAACCCCTACAACAGTCAGTTGATCCATCGAATAAACTAAACTAAACAACTTTCATATAATCAGAACCGCTACAACAGTCAGTTGATCCATCGACTAAACTAAACTAAAAAACTTTCATATAATCTAAACCCCTACAACAGTCAGTTGATCCATCGACTAAACTAAACTAAACAACTTTCATATAATCTGAACCCCTACAACAGTCAGTTGTTCCATCGACTAAATTAAACTAAACAACTTTCATATAATTTGAACCCCTACAACAGTCAGTTGTTCCATCGACTAAACTAAACTAAACAACTTTCATATAATCTGAACCCCTACAACAGTCAGTTGATGCATCGACTAAACTAAACTAAACAACTTTCATATAATCTGAACCCCTACAACAGTCAGTTGATCCATCGACTTAACTAAACTAAACAACTTTCATATAATCTCAACCCCTACAACAGTCAGTTGTTCCATCGACTAAACTAAATTAAACAACTTTCATATAATCTGAACCCCTACAACAGTCAGTTGATCCATCGACTAAACTAAACTAAACAACTTTCATATAATCTTAACCCCTACAACAGTCAGTTGATCCATCGACTAAACTAAACTAAACAACTTTCATATAATCTGAACCCCTACAACAGTCAGTTGATCCATCGACTAAACTAAACTAAACAACTTTCATATAATCTGAACCCCTACAACAGTCAGTTGTTCCATCGACTAAACTAAACTAAACAACTTTCATATAATCTGAACCCCTACAACAGTCAGTTGTTCCATCGACTAAACTAAACAGCACAATTTTCATATAATCTGAACCCCTACAACAGTCAGTTGTTCCATCGACTAAACTAAACTAAACAACTTTCATATAATCTGAACCCCTACAACAGTCAGTTGATCCATCGACTAAACTAAACTAAACAACTTTCATATAATCTGAACCCCTACAACAGTCAGTTGATCCATCGACTTAACTAAACTAAACAACTTTCATATAATCTCAACCCCTACAACAGTCAATTGATCCATCGACTAAACTAAACTAAACAACTTTCATATAATCTGAATCCCTACAACAGTCAGTTGTTCCATCGACTAAACTAAACTAAACAACTTTCATATAATCTGAACCCCTACAACAGTCAGTTGTTCCATCGACTAAACTAAACTAAACATCTTTCATATAATCTGAACCCCTACAACAGTCAGTTGATCCATCGACTAAACTAAACTAAACAACTTTCATATAATCTGAACCCCTACAACAGTCAGTTGTTCCATCGACTAAACTAACTAAACAACTTTCATATAATCTGAACCCCTACAACAGTCAGTTGTTCCATCGACTAAACTAAACTAAACAATTTTCATATAATCTGAACCCCTACAACAGTCAGTTGTTCCATCGACTAAACTAAACTAAACAACTTTCATATAATCTGAACCCCTACAACAGTCAGTTGATCCATCGACTAAACTAAACTAAACAACTTTCATATAATCTGAACCCCTACAACAGTCAGTTGATCCATCGACTAAACTAAACTAAACAACTTTCATATAATCTGAACCCCTACAACAGTCAGTTGTTCCATCGACTAAACTAAACTAAACAACTTTCATATAATCTGAACCCCTACAACAGTCAGTTGTTCCATCGACTAAACTAAACTGCACAATTTTCATATAATCTGAACCCCTACAACAGTCAGTTGTTCCATCGACTAAACTAAACTAAACAACATTCATATAATCTAAACCCCTACAACAGTCAGTTGATCCATCGAATAAACTAAACTAAACAACTTTCATATAATCTGAACCCCTACAACAGTCAGTTGTTCCATCGACGAAACTAAACTAAACAACTTTCATATAATCTGAACCCCTACAACAGTCAGTTGTTCCATCGACTAAACTAAATTAAACAACTTTAATATAATCTGAACCCCTACAACAGTCAGTTGATCCATCGACTAAACTAAACTAAACAACTTTCATATAATCTGAACCCCTACAACAGTCAGTTGTTCCATCGACGAAACTAAACTAAACAACTTTCATATAATCTGAACCCCTACAACAGTCAGTTGTTCCATCGACTAAACTAAACTAAACAACTTTCATATAATCTGAACCCCTACAACAGTCAGTTGTTCCATCGACTAAACTAAACTAAACAACTTTCATATAATCTCAACCACTACAACAGTCAGTTGTTCCATCGACTAAACTAACTAAACAACTTTCATATAATCCGAACCCCTACAACAGTCAGTTGTTCCATCGACTAAACTAAACTAAACAATTTTCATATAATCTGAACCCCTACAACAGTCAGTTGATCCATCGACTAAACTAACTAAACAACTTTCATATAATCTGAACCCCTACAACAGTCAGTTGTTCCATCGACTAAACTAAACTAAACAATTTTCATATAATCTGAACCCCTACAACAGTCAGTTGTTCAATCGACTAAACTAAACTAAACAACTTTCATATAATCTGAACCCCTACAACAGTCAGTTGATCCATCGACTAAACTAAACTAAACAACTTTCATATAATCTGAACCCCTACAACAGTCAGTTGTTCCATCGACTAAACTAAACTAAACAACTTTCATATAATCTGAACCCCTACAACAGTCAGTTGTTCCATCGACTAAACTAAACTACACAATTTTCATATAATCTGAACCCCTACAACAGTCAGTTGTTCCATCGACTAAACTAAACTAAACAACATTCATATAATCTAAACCCCTACAACAGTCAGTTGATCCATCGACTAAACTAAACTAAACAACTTTCATATAATCTGAACCCCTACAACAGTCAGTTGTTCCTTCGACTAAACTAAACTAAACAACTTTCATATAATCTGAACCCCTACAACAGTCAGTTGTTCCATCGACTAAACTAAATTAAACAACTTTAATATAATCTGAACCCCTACAACAGTCAGTTGATCCATCGACTAAACTAAACTAAACAACTTTCATATAATCTGAACCCCTACAACAGTCAGTTGTTCCATCGACTAAACTATACTAAACAACTTTCATATAATCTGAACCCCTACAACAGTCAGTTGTTCCATCGACTAAACTAAACTAAACAACTTTCATATAATCTGAACCCCTACAACAGTCAGTTGTTCCATCGACTAAACTAAACTAAACAACTTTCATATAATCTGAACCCCTACAACAGTCAGTTGTTCCATCGACTAAACTAACTAAACAACTTTCATATAATCTGAACCCCTACAACAGTCAGTTGTTCCATCGACTAAACTAAACTAAACAACTTTCATATAATCTGAACCCCTACAACAGTCAGTTGTTCCATCGACTAAACTAAACTAAACAACTTTCATATAATCTAAACCCCTACAACAGTCAATTGATCCATCGACTAAACTAAACTAAACAACTTTCATATAATCTGAACCCCTACAACAGTCAGTTGTTCCATCGACTAAACTAAACTAAACAACTTTCATATAATCTGAACCCCTACAACAGTCAGTTGTTCCATCGACTAAACTAAACTAAACAACTTTCATATAATCTGAACCCCTACAACAGTCAGTTGATCCATCGACTAAACTAAACTAAACAACTTTCATATAATCTGAACCCCTACAACAGTCAGTTGTTCCATCGACTAAACTAACTAAACAACTTTCATATAATCTGAACCCCTACAACAGTCAGTTGTTCCATCGACTAAACTAAACTAAACAATTTTCATATAATCTGAACCCCTACAACAGTCAGTTGTTCCATCGACTAAATTAACTAAACAACCTTCATATAATCTGAACCCCTACAACAGTCAGTTGATCCATCGACTAAACTAAACTAAACAACTTTCATATAATCTGAACCCCTACAACAGTCAGTTGATCCATCGACTAAACTAAACTAAACAACTTTCATATAATCTGAACCCCTACAACAGTCAGTTGGTCCTTCGACTAAACTAAACTAAACAACTTTCATATAATCTGAACCCCTACAACAGTCAGTTGATCCATCGACTATACTAAACTAAACAACTTTCATATAATCTGAACCCCTACAACAGTCAGTTGTTCCATCGACTCAACTAAACTAAACAACTTTCATATAATCTGAACCCCTACAACAGTCAGTTGATCCATCGAATAAACTAAACTAAACAACTTTCATATAATCAGAACCCCTACAACAGTCAGTTGATCCATCGACTAAACTAAACTAAAAAACTTTCATATAATCTAAACCCCTACAACAGTCAGTTGATCCATCGACTAAACTAAACTAAACAACTTTCATATAATCTGAACCCCTACAACAGTCAGTTGTTCCATCGACTAAATTAAACTAAACAACTTTCATATAATTTGAACCCCTACAACAGTCAGTTGTTCCATCGACTAAACTAAACTAAACAACTTTCATATAATCTGAACCCCTACAACAGTCAGTTGATCCATCGACTAAACTAAACTAAACAACTTTCATATAATCTGAACCCCTACAACAGTCAGTTGATCCATCGACTTAACTAAACTAAACAACTTTCATATAATCTCAACCCCTACAACAGTCAGTTGTTCCATCGACTAAACTAAATTAAACAACTTTCATATAATCTGAACCCCTACAACAGTCAGTTGATCCATCGACTAAACTAAACTAAACAACTTTCATATAATCTTAACCCCTACAACAGTCAGTTGATCCATCGACTAAACTAAACTAAACAACTTTCATATAATCTGAACCCCTACAACAGTCAGTTGATCCATCGACTAAACTAAACTAAACAACGTTCATATAATCTGAACCCCTACAACAGTCAGTTGTTCCATCGACTAAACTAAACTAAACAACTTTCATATAATCTGAACCCCTACAACAGTCAGTTGTTCCATCGACTAAACTAAACTGCACAATTTTCATATAATCTGAACCCCTACAACAGTCAGTTGTTCCATCGACTAAACTAAACTAAACAACATTCATATAATCTAAACCCCTACAACAGTCAGTTGATCCATCGACTAAACTAAACTAAACAACTTTCATATAATCTGAACCCCTACAACAGTCAGTTGTTCCATCGACTAAACTAAACTAAACAACTTTCATATAATCTGAACCCCTACAACAGTCAGTTGTTCCATCGACTAAACTAAATTAAACAACTTTAATATAATCTGAACCCCTACAACAGTCAGTTGATCCATCGACTAAACTAAACTAAACAACTTTCATATAATCTGAACCCCTACAACAGTCAGTTGTTCCATCGAATAAACTAAAATAAAGAACTTTCATATAATCTGAACCCCTACAACAGTCAGTTGTTCCATCGACTAAACTAAACTAAACAACTTTCATATAATCTGAACCCCTACAACAGTCAGTTGTTCCATCGACTAAACTAAACTAAACAACTTTCATATAATCTCAACCACTACAACAGTCAGTTGTTCCATCGACTAAACTAACTAAACAACTTTCATATAATCCGAACCCCTACAACAGTCAGTTGTTCCATCGACTAAACTAAACTAAACAATTTTCATATAATCTGAACCCCTACAACAGTCAGTTGTTCCATCGACTAAACTAAACTAAACAACTTTCATATAATCTAAACCCCTACAACAGTCAATTGATCCATCGAATAAACTAAACTAAACAACTTTCATATAATCTGAACCCCTACAACAGTCAGTTGTTCAATCGACTAAACTAAACTAAACAACTTTCATATAATCTGAACCCCTACAACAGTCAGTTGTTCCATCGACTAAACTAAACTAAACAACTTTCATATAATCTGAACCCCTACAACAGTCAGTTGTTCCATCGACTAAACTAAACAAAACAACTTTCATATAATCTGAACCCCTACAACAGTCAGTTGATCCATCGACTAAACTAAACTAAACAACTTTCATATAATCTCAACCCCTACAACAGTCAGTTGTTCCATCGACTAAACTAACTAAACAATTTTCATATAATCTGAACCCCTACAACAGTCAGTTGTTCCATCGACTAAACTAAACTAAACAACTTTCATATAATCTAAACCCCTACAACAGTCAATTGATCCATCGACTAAACTAAACTAAACAACTTTCATATAATCTGAACCCCTACAACAGTCAGTTGTTCAATCGACTAAACTAAACTAAACAACTTTCATATAATCTGAACCCCTACAACAGTCAGTTTTTCCATCGACTAAACTAAACTAAACAACTTTCATATAATCTGAACCCCTACAACAGTCAGTTGTTCCACCGACTAAACTAAACAAAACAACTTTCATATAATCTGAACCCCTACAACAGTCAGTTGATCCATCGACTAAACTAAACTAAACAACTTTCATATAATCTCAACCCCTACAACAGTCAGTTGTTCCATCGACTAAACTAACTAAACAACTTGCATATAATCTGAACCCCTACAACAGTCAGTTGTTCCATCGACTAAACTAAACTAAACAATTTTCATATAATCTGAACCCCTACAACAGTCAGTTGTTCCATCGACTAAACTGAACTAAACAACTTTCATATAATCTGAACCCCTACAACAGTCAGTCGATCCATCGACTAAACTAAACTAAACAACTTTCATATAATCTGAACCCCTACAACAGTCAGTTGTTCCATCGACTAAACTAAACTAAACAACTTTCATATAATCTGAACCCCTACAACAGTCAGTTGTTCCATCGACTAAACTAAACTAAACAATTTTCATATAATCTGAACCCCTACAACAGTCAGTTGTTCCATCGACTAAACTAAACTAAACAACATTCATATAATCTAAACCCCTACAACAGTCAGTTGATCCATCAACTAAACTAAACTAAACAACTTTCATATAATCTGAACCCCTACAACAGTCAGTTGTTCCATCGACTAAACTAAACTAAACAACTTTCATATAATCTGAACCCCTACAACAGTCAGTTGTTCCATCGACTAAACTAAATTAAACAACTTTAATATAATCTGAACCCCTACAACAGTCAGTTGATCCATCGACTAAACTAAACTAAACAACTTTCATATAATCTGAACCCCTACAACAGTCAGTTGTTCCATCGACTAAACTATACTAAACAACTTTCATATAATCTGAACCCCTACAACAGTCAGTTGTTCCATCGACTAAACTAAACTAAACAACTTTCATATAATCTGAACCCCTACAACAGTCAGTTGTTCCATCGACTAAACTAAACTAAACAACTTTCATATAATCTGAACCCCTACAACAGTCAGTTGTTCCATCGACTAAACTAACTAAACAACTTTCATATAATCTGAACCCCTACAACAGTCAGTTGTTCCATCGACTAAACTAAACTAAACAACTTTCATATAATCTGAACCCCTACAACAGTCAGTTGTTCCATCGACTAAACTAAACTAAACAACTTTCATATAATCTAAACCCCTACAACAGTCAATTGATCCATCGACTAAACTAAACTAAACAACTTTCATATAATCTGAACCCCTACAACAGTCAGTTGTTCCATC
Organism: Cepaea hortensis; assembly: GCA_963921405.1. Classification (NCBI taxonomy): domain Eukaryota; kingdom Metazoa; phylum Mollusca; class Gastropoda; order Stylommatophora; family Helicidae; genus Cepaea; species Cepaea hortensis. The sequence continues at coordinate 102,851,757 of OY992878.1, read as the reverse complement.
GACTAAACTAAACTAAACATCTTTCATATAATCTGAACCCCTACAACAGTCAGTTGATCCATCGACTAAACTAAACTAAACAACTTTCATATAATCTGAACCCCTACAACTGTCAGTTGATCCATCGACTAAACTAAACTAAGCAACTTTCATATAATCTGAGCCCCTACAACAGTCAGTTGTTCCATCGACTAAACTAAACTAAACAACTTTCATATAATCTAAACCCCTACAACAGTCAGTTGATCCATCGACTAAACTAAACTAAACAACTTTCATATAATCTGAACCCCTACAACAGTCAGTTGTTCCATCGACTAAACTAAACTAAACAACTTTCATATAATCTGAACCCCTACAACAGTCAGTTGCTCCATCGACTAAACTAAACTAAACAACTTTCATATAATCTGAACCCCTACAACAGTCAGTTGATCCATCGACTAAACTAAACTAAACAACTTTCATATAATCTGAACCCCTACAACAGTCAGTTGTTCCATCGACTAAACTAAACTAAACAACTTTCATATAATCTGAACCCCTACAACAGTCAGTTGCTCCATCGACTAAACTAAACTAAACAACTTTCATATAATCTGAACCCCTACAAAAGTCAGTTGTTCCATCGACTAAACTAAAATAAACAACTTTCATATAATCTGAACCCCTTCAACAGTCAGTTGTTCCATCAACTAAACTAAACTAAACAACTTTCATATAATCTGAACCCCTACAACAGTCAGTTGATCCATCGACTAAACTAAACTAAACAACTTTCATATAATCTGAACCCCTACAACAGTCAGTTGATCCATCGACTTAACTAAAATACACAACTTTCATATAATCTGAACCCCTACAACAGTCAGTTGTTCCATCGACTAAACTAAACTAAACAACTTTCATATAATCTGAACCCCTACAACAGTCAGTTGATCCATCGACTAAACTAAACTAAACAACTTTCATATAATCTGAACCCCTACAACAGTCAGTTGTTCCATCGACTAAACTAAACTAAACAACTTTCATATAATCTGAACCCCTACAACAGTCAGTTGTTCCATCGACTAAACTAAACTAAACAATTTTCATATAATCTGAACCCCTACAACAGTCAGTTGTTCCATTGACTAAACTAAACTAAACAACTTTCATATAATCTGAACCCCTACAACAGTCAGTTGATCCATCGACTAAACTAAACTAAACAACTTTCATATAATCTGAACCCCTACAAAAGTCAGTTGTTCCATCGACTAAACTAAACTAAACAACTTTCATATAATCTGAACCCCTACAACAGTCAGTTGTTCCATCGACTAAACTAAACTAAACAACTTTCATATAATCTGAACCCCTACAACAGTCAGTTGTTCCATCGACTAAACTAAACTAAACAACTTTCATATAATCTGAACCCCTACAACAGTCAGTTGGACTAAAATGTTAACCTCGCGCCCTTGACTTGGGGAAGTACATTACAACTACATCAGAAGCTGGAGTAGGTTGAGTGGCGAGGGGCACTGGCAATAGGGAAAGTTACACGACACGCACACATCAGTCCAGTCCACAAGAAGTAGTAGCACGTGTATGGACAACGCTTGAGTTCAAAGCGAGAGAACAGAATCAAACATAAACAAAATTAACACATCATATATCATGTGCTGTGTTAGACGCTGACCTGCACTAGACTGCCATCTCCAGGTCTGTGTAGCTGGTCCAGCATCCAAGTACACACATTTCAACAGCCAGCAGGTGGCGCCAGCTGCAAGTCATATGTTTGGAGTCTTGTGTGTTTGCAACTAAACGTATACTCTGGTGTAATGCGTTCTCTGACATCTGCTTCCATCGTTTTGTCCGCTTTCAGTGCCCATCAGTACCCTTATTTATTTGTAATCAGACTCAGTCTGTTCAGTCTGAAATGTAGTAACTTTTAAACTTTTGGCTTGGTGTGTTGCTGCTATCGACAGAGCGGTCGACAATCTTATCTTCCTCTTCTATTGGGACACAGGCTCTCAACCAGCCAACCCCTAGGTAAACTAACTATAGTTATCTCATGCAGCTACGTCCGTATCCTCCCCATAATATTTGTTTCTATTTCAACTTCTTTTCTCCATTCGTCTTTAGGCCGTCCTCTATCTCTGTAATTCTGTGGATGCCACCATTTCTAGATACACTATTATCATCTGGTCTCCTCTATCTCTGTAATTCTGTGGATGCCACCATTTCTAGATACACTATTATCATCTGGTCTCCTCTATCTCTGTAATTCTGTGGATGCCACCATTTCTAGATACACTATTATCATCTGGTCTCCTCTATCTCTGTAATTCTGTGGATGCCACCATTTCTAGATACACTATTATCATCTGGTCTCCTCTACCTCTGTAATTCTATGGATGCCACCATTTCTAGATACACTATTATCATCTGGTCTCACTACATGTCCTATCTACCGCCATTTATTCCTCTCCTCTTTATTCACTGATGTGTGCTTAGTTCCCCCAAGAGCTCTACAGTGGTGATTCTATAAGAGCATTTTAGTCCAATTCTGCACAGGTACCAGTCAGTGCAGTGGTTCTCAACCGGTGGGGAATACCCCCCCCCCTCCGGGGGGGGATTTTAGGGTTTCAAAAGGGGGGGGGGAATTAAGATTATTTCAAGATAGTGTTAATACAAGAACCGATTACTTGATATTGTTTTTCCCTTCATACTGTACGGTTCTGTACGTCTCATCTTTCTAAAATTCAGTTTATAAAGTAAGTAGACCCACAAATCATGTTTTATGTGCTATTAAATTTAGCTTCCATTATTACGTATACTGTGTAGGGGCGGGGGCGGGATATTTAGGTAGGAAATACGAAAGGGGGGAATGACATTCTGAAAATATGGTGAAGGGGGCACGGGCCAAATTCTAAGGTAGAAAATATGAAAGGGGGTGGGGGGGGGAATGGCGTTATGAAAATAAGGTGAAGGGGGGCAAGTGCCACAAAAGGTTGAGAACCACTGAGTTAGTGAATGCTTGTAGTTTATTAGTAATAGTGGTAGTGATTCTCCATGTTTCTTATCCATACTGCAATTAGAATTGAATATTCTATGTTTGGTGCTAAGTATAAGTTCTTTTGACTTCCATAAATTTCCTAGTCCTATAAAAGCTCCTCTTACCGTTGGATTCATTTTTGACATATTTTTCTTTTCTCACATATTTGTCTATATTTCTATCTAAGTTGATATATGAGTCGCCCCCTGAAGTGAGGTTTCACTAAGGGAGCTAGGGTTATCAATTGCATGATTTCTTCTCAATATCTTCGTTTTCAGCTATGCATTTTATAACCTAATTGTTGTGACCTCCTATCCAATCCATCCATCCATCATGTGCCATGCCGGTAAGCGTGGGCGGTCATGTTCTGCCATCTCACCCGATCACCAGAGTCGTGGATCAGCTCCGTGTTTCTGTCTCGACTATGCCACAAGGCCAAGCCATCCAGGTACTTGCTTCTAGGTCTTCCCCTTGGTCTGTTCCCCTCGATCTTACCAGTTGTCACCAAATTCTCCAATCCATTTCTTCTCATAACATGTCCAAAAAATTTTGACTGTCTACGTCTAATTTCTCTAATCAATTTACGATCTTCATTTGTTTCTTGAAGGACTTGTTCATTGGTCTTTCTGGCTGTCCATGGTATTCTTTGCATTTTCCTCAGAAACCACATCTCTACAGCCATCAGATGTTTTTCAGCCTGACTGCTCATTGTCCACGCTTCACATCCATACAAAAGTACAGGCTCAATGTAGCATCTCAACACTCTCTTTCTCGTTTCAATTGACATCTTTTTATTGGTCAATATGTTTTTCATCTTGCTAAAGGCTACTTTTGCCATGGCGATTCTTGTTCTAATCTCTTCAAGGCATCTCCCATCAGATGTTATTACTGTTCCGAGATAATTGTACCTGCTCACTTGTTGAAGAATATTCCCATTTACTTGTATATTACATTGTGGTATTTCGTCCTTCCTAGTGACGACCATAATCTGTGTCTTTTTACAATTTAATTCTAACCCTAGTTGTTCACTGTGTGTCACAATCGCATCTACTAAATTTTGCAGGTCCTGTTCATTGTCTGCAATCAAGACTGTATCATCTGCATATCTAATGTTATTGATGCATCGTCCCCCAATGTTGATTCCTTCCATATCTTCAATATTTCTGAAAATACTTTCACTGTACAGGGAAAACAGTTTAGTTAATTTTGCATCTGATTTCGTGTGTGAGATTGATTGGCAGTGTCGTCGGCGAAGTCCAGATCATCGAGCTGCTTTACCAGAGAAATTCACTGAATTTCCATAATTCAATCTATAATCGGTAGTAACGATAATATTGGTAACAAAAGGCATCACTTTCTCTCTCCTGTTAATATTTAAAATGTCTCTTTCGGGGCCCATAATCGCTACTGTAATACAAGACAAGTCTTTTGCAAGATGAAAAACATACTGACCAATATAGAGATATCAAGTGAAACGGGAAAAAAGAGTGTTGAAGTGCTACTTAGAACAAGAACTTTTAAATGGATGTGAAGCGTGGACAATGAGCTGAAAAGCTGAAAAAACATCTGATGGCAGTGGAGATGTGGTTTCTGAGGAAAATGCAAAGAATACCATGGACAGACGCAAAAACCAATGAACAAGTCCTTCAAGAAACAAATGAAGATCGTAAACTGATTAGAGACATTAAACAGTAAACATTTGTAGGGCATGTTAGAAGAAATGAATTGGAGAACTTGGTGACAACTAGGAAGATCGAAGGGAAGAGACCAAGGGGAAGACCGAGAAGTAAATACCTGGATGGCTTGGCCTCGTGGCATGATTGAGACAGAAACATGGAGCTGATACACGACTCTGGTGATCGAGTGAGATTGGCAAAGCATGTCCGCCCACGCATATCGGCATGGCACATGATGGATGGATGGAATACAAGATTTAACTTTACTGGCTATAAAACGCGGGCAAAAGATTTGAACCGGTTACGGAATCCTTGTGCTATTTAATCAAATAGTTCGTGCACCGGCCTATACGTTTGTTAAGAGGTACCGAATCCTTCTCTCATCGCCCCCGAAGTGGGAGCGTCCAAGAACTCAGAATACAGCTTTTGTTGTCATATTTCCAGTCTAAAAAAGGAGACAAACAGGTTACGTTGGTCATGTAATGAGACAGAGGGCGTTGGAAAACATCGCGACGACTGTAGAGATCAGATATAGAAGAGGCAGGGGCAGATCAAGAGAAATGATGCAGTATGAACTGCGATGGTACCATGGAATTATTACAACTGATTCAGAACACCATGATCAACATATGTGGTGATGCATCTTAGCAGGGTAAATGATGATGAAAATGATGACGAAGCAGAACAATTAGCATTAATGCGCCCCCAAATGTGTAAGGAGATGATGCTACAATATGGTGTAGCGTAAATTTGATGTAAATAAGGGGGAGCTGCGTAGCGTCAGCCTTAGTTCTTCGCCCTGATTCAATATGATTTAGTTTTCATACTAGTCTTACAATCCTACGCCCTGATTCCACATGACTAAGTGTCATACTAGTCTTGCAGTGTGCAGTCTTGCAGAGTGGGCAAGACACACTCACTCTACAGATCCACCAGCTAATAGTGCTATGCTGGCGAGAAGGACACCACAGGATTTCAAAGATTCAAGCATCAAAACACTGTACAAGAACAATGACGATCGGAGCGACTGTAACAACCATAAGGGTATCTCACTTCTGTGTATTGTTGGGAAAGTATTTGCCAGGATTGTTCTGCGCAGACTCCAAGTCCTGAAAGATCAAGTCTACCCCGAATCACTGCGTGGCGTCCGACAGAACCGGTCTACCATTGATATGATATTCTCATTGCGACACATGCAAGAAAAATACAGTGAACAGAATCAACCAATGTTTATTGCCTTCATCGACCTCACAAAGGTATTTGATTTGGTCAGTCGTGAGGGTCTGTTCAAGGCACTAAAGAAGATTGGCTGCCAACCAACTCTTCTGTCCATTGTGGAATCGATCCACACAGGCATGAAGGGTATAATCAAGTTTGAGCATGCATCTTCAGAATAGTTTGAAATCAAGAATGGAGTTAAGCAAGGTTGTGTACTAGCTCCCACCCTCTTTGGAATATACTTTTCACTTCTACTGAAATATGCCTTTCGTGATCAAGATGATGGTATATACATTCACTCACGCTTAGATGGCGGCCTCTACAAGACTCAGAGATTGAAGGCCAAGACCAAAATTAGGAGGGTACTGATTAGAGAGTTGCTTTTTGCAGATGATGCTGCAGTTACGACACACTCTGAGGAAGAATTGCAATGTCTACTATCTGCATTCTCCAATGCTTGTTCTGAATTTGGTTTAACAATTAGCAAAAAGGAGACACAGATTATGTCACAAGGTGCACATGGGATACCATCAATCTCTATTGACGACGCCGAACTAGAGATGGTAGACCATTTTACATATCCAGGATCAGTGGTAAATAGCAAATTATCCCTAGATCAGGAAATCAACATCCGGACTGGTAAGGCAGCAACAACAATGAACACGTTAAGAAAAAGAGTCTGGGAGAACAGCAAACTTACTGCCAAAACAAAAGTTCTTGTCTATCAAGCCTGTGTCCTTAGTACTCTTCTTTATGGCAGTGAAACCTGGACAACTTACTCACACCAAGAGAAACGTTTAAAAAGCTTTCATATGCGGTGTCTGCGAAGAATTCTTGGTATTAAGTGGCAAGACAAAATCACAAATACTGAAGTATTGGAAAGATCAGGTTGTATGACGGTTTATTCCATGCTCAGTCTTCGTAGACTTAGATGGATAGGATATCTTAGGAGGATGGATGATGGTAGAATACCAAGGGACATCTTTTTTGGTGAATTACAGATGGGTAAGAGATCTCAGGGTCGGCCTCTACTACGATACAAAGATGTGTGTAAGCGGGACATGATTGATACAGGCATTGACAATGCACAGTGGGAGCAAGTCGCGGCTGAACGTGTTGCATGGAGGGCAAAGATCAGAAATGGAATAAAGACAAAGGATAAAATTATTGCAGATAAGTCACACACCGAGCATGTGAGACGTAAGATGGTGCATGATGGTGGAAATGACCACGTGTCCACATGCACCCACTAACTGACATTTACAGCGCGAATTGGCCTTATCAGTCACATTCGCTACCGCCATAGGTAAAAATATTATATGCCTTTTTAAAGCACAAACTATCGTCTGTCATAACGGCAAGGTGCCAATGGAAAGTCTCGCAGTCCTTCGCCCTAATTAAATTTGATTCCGTATCATAGTAGCCATATTGCTGAATGTTTTAGAGCATACACACGTAGATGCTGTGCACTAGGTTAAAGATAATTTGTTTGCAAGATATGTGCATCTTTAATATCATGAAATTAGCATTTTGAAGAGAATTATGAATTTATAGAATAAACATCGCTCGTGTTTTATCGGGACCCACAAGAAAGCAATGAATGGTAACACTGAAACCTACCATACATGTCATAGTAGGCGACAGAGGAGAGTTGACGTGAGGCTGGCTATATCATCCCGTAGAATACTATCCAATAAATCAAGAACACGTTTACAAAGGTATTCTCACGTTCAAGGATGTACAAGCTCTGAAAGAGTACACGAAGAGCACGAAACAAGACATATTGAAACCTTCATAGACATCATGGGCAAAAACTGCTGCATTGGTCCAGGTTTCTCTTTTTGGACGGTACCCACCCAGGGTAGGTGGGAAAACACCTTGCCTCTCTAGCTGGCTTGATATATTCCTGGCAATTACCTTTTCCAGCAACTTGCCTATTGTATTCTGCATGGTTATAATTCGATATCCCTGAATATTTTTGTGGTCTTTGTCAGGCTTAGGCAAGGGAATCAGATAGCTGTGTAACCATTCCTCCTTGATGCTAGCACTCCCTATACTGTTGTTGTACATGTCTGCTAGTTTCTCTAGCTCATTGTCGGTACACCTATTTATGTCGTCGTATCTTATGCCATCAGCACATGGAGCACTGTTTTTTGATCGTCGAAGCACAGCCTTGATTTCTTTCACTGTCACTGTGTCTTCATCCGAAGTGTTCTGGCCTTGCATCTGTCTGAGGTGACCTCCTTGGCAAGATTTCGGCCTCCCATGTATGTCTGGTTGCTCTGCTCTAGATAGCGTTCAAAGAGGGCTTTGCCCTTGTCCTCGTCAGTCCTCTAGCAGGTGAGGTCAGCACCTTGGAAGTCAGAAATGCTCTTATTCTTGACTACACCACTCATGCTTTTATGTAGTCGCCAGAACAATTTCAGTGACTTGTCTGTGCTTACTCTTTGACACACCTCTGCCCATTTTTCGCTTTTAACCACCTTGACCAGTTGTTTGAAATAGCTTACTTTTGTGTGCATCTCTCTTTCTAAGTGCGTGCAGGGACTAGGATGACCAGCTCTGTTCTTCTTGGCATTTTGCCATCTCCTTACAACACTACGCTTATCCACCCAAGCCTTGTCCACCTCGAAATTCCACCAAGGTGGCTGCTCCCAGCTTTTTGCGCTTGTCACGTCTTATTTTACTCACCACATCTTGCCCTGCACTGTCATACTGGAAAGTCTTTACCTTTAGCTTGTGCTGCCTGGTTCTGCCTTTCTCCACCAATATGCTGCAAGGGTGGTGGTCGCTGCCGTGGTGTCCTAAGACACCCCATCTACACACTGTAATGAGTGAAGGTGAAACCAGCGCCAGATCAATAGCACTGTCCTCATCGCCAGGACGGCTTGCTGTCCTGGCGACACAGCCACTGTTGATACAAACCAGGTCAATGGTTTCAAGTGCAGCCCCGTGCCCCTCCCCCTGTGTGTTGGAGGAAATGTTTCCCCATGATCTGCCTTTAGCGTTGAAATCGCCACAGAAAATAACATTTCTCTCGTGACCTAATATATCACTTAAGCACTGCCACTTCTGGGAATCCATACTCGCGTTGCGGGCATAAACATTAATCAACACGAATGGTAGACTGGATTGAACTCTCAACGCCTGTATTTGTATATCGTCACTGTCCCAACTGGACATGTCTAGCTCTGACGCCAACATGCTGTCACGAACGAGAATCACCATTCCCAGATGTCGTCTGTTGTAGAAACATTTGAAGCCGGCAATTCGGAGTAGCTGATCGCCAAGTCTCGTCTCCTGGAGCGCTACAATGTCGTTCCTGTAAACCAGGGTTTCTAGACTAGAGCCCCGTTGTTTTATGCTGGCGCAGTTCTAATACAGAATACGGATATTCCTGAGTCCTAGACGGTGACACTTGAGTCTAAAACGTATTAAAGACGCGTACAACAGAGTACCATTGGATTTTTTAATGCTTCAGCTTCTTGAACTCAAAGTAATTCCATTCCTTCTTAGTTGGATCGCTGCAGCCCTCTTCCAACGGCAAGTAGTTTTTAGATGTGGCAGTTGGACTTCGGAACCAACAACAATATATCCTGGCCTACCACAGGGATCACCATTATCTCCGGTACTGTTCAACGCCTACACAGTGAGAATCACCAGTGAGCAGATCACTGGACCTGGCAGGACATTGTCATATGCCGATGATGTTTTAGTGTATCATCAGGGTAAGGATAGAGAGCAGGCTGCTGTGGAACTACAAACCGAACTCAATCGCATAAGTACTTGGTGTGATGAAGCTGGGGCAATGGTCAACCCAACAAAGTCAACAGTGACTTGGTTCTCGTTGAATAATCATACTGTCAACACTCCAACACCAAATGTAAAGCTGTGTTTAGAGACGGTGGAAAGAACGCAGCCAATGAATTACATGGGGATACGGTTTGATCGAAGCCTTGCTTACAATGAGCACATAGACCAGGTGATAACAAAGGCCAAGCGGGGTTTGTTTGCGATGCGGGTGATGGCGGCAGCAAACTGTGAGCAGCGCCATCTATGTCTTCTGTACGAGGGGCTGATCATGTCTGTTTTTGACTATGCAATGACAATCCTGACTCTAAGCCGTAAGCAGATAGAAAGGATGGAAATAATACAGAATGAAGCTATGCGCATTATTCTTGGATGTACAAGAGATACAGCATGCAAGGCGATGCGCTACCTTCTTTATTTTCCAACCATTGAAGAGAGAATACAAGTTTGCAGAGCATGCGCCTACCTCAGAGTTAACGCAAACACACAACATCCACTGCATAGTGAAATTATGAAGGTGAAGGGCAGCAAGTTAAAAAGAGGACGGTCGTGGATGGGTCAAGTCGAAGACATTCTTCAACAGGTGTGTTCACTTGAGGACTTAGAACCTGGCGAGGAGTGGGTACAAGTGCCAACAGATTTTTGCACATCCTTTTCAGTTTGCATCCAACTAGATAGAAAATGCAGACAAGAAAATCCGGCTGCTGTTGAGGCTGAAGTACAAGCGTTGATTTTCGAGAATTCGCTAGACGGTGATGCTGTCATCTACACAGATGGGTCGGTCGTCCGACATTTGAGAAGCTCATGGGCCTTTACGGCTCGGGCGGGAGGGAGAATTGTGAAGGAGGACTCTGGTGCTTTCACTGAAACCACAAGTAGCCTGACTATGGAAGTCATGGCAGTAAGTAAAGCAATAACATGGCTCGAGACACAGACATTCACTAGGGCATGTTTCCTTAGCGACTCAATAAACATGATCAAGAGGATAGAGGAGGGGTCGATCCGAAGAGAATGGTTGTTGCCTCTGGAGCGGTCTCGGCTGGTAAAGATTAGTTTCATTTTCGTGCCAGGGCATGCGGAAATACAAGGAAATGAGCGGGCTGACAAGCTCGCAGGTGAGGCTACTGTGGAGGGCGGACGCGCCATGGACCAGGCTGACATTCTGAATGCTCTACGAGAAGTAAGACTTTTGCTTGAACCAAGTGATGACTGTGAATCCACAACAATAGCCAGACCGCGAGAACAGCAAATTAAAAGAGGGGTGGCCAAACAAGAATACTACGCAGGAAGCCAAAGAAGATTGATAAACCAACACAGAACTGGTGTTGTTAGCCGCTACACGCTGCGGGATTTTCTGAGGAGGGGATCCGAGCACTTATGGACTGAATGGTTCGATGTGCAATGAAGATGATCTTTCGACTAACTAATAAGACATATTGAATCAGAAAATAGCAATAACGAAATATATACTGAGTATTCTTATTTATTCATTATAATGTATTCATTGTCCGAAAAAGAGTCAATGTGTAATGGGACTTCAAACATACGTATGACTATCAGAACTATATACAATTCAATTATCCAACTGGCGGTAGACGTTCTTCGTCTTCATCTGCAGCGTACATATTTTTTCTCACTTTTTTCAGCAAACTCCAGTTACGGTCATTCATATCTGCAAAATGTTTGCAGGTCAGTAGTGCTGGGTTGATGCTTGGGTGCTTTGTGCATAGACTGCTTACCAAATGTTGATTGAATGGTGCATTGACTGCCTTCAAAGCCTGGCTGCTGCCAAGCAAGTCGCCATACAAAGGATCAGGCAGTCTCCAGCGATTGGTCAGTCCTGTTTGGCACCGTAAATTCCAGGAAGTTGTTTCTTGATACTGAAAATACAATTACAGCATTATTTAAAAATAATTACGATAGTAGTGCTAAGAATGCTTATTTTTGTTAAAATATGTTACAAAATTATATTATGTTACAGAATATCAAGGCATTCCAACTCAAAATGAACGACTGGACTAGATATTTTTTTTCAAAGCATATCTTATTTATGTCTCATGTGAGTGCCTGGGGACTAGAAGCGGACAGTTCTTGAAACATGGCTGTGTTTACCGTTTTCACGTATGTACTTTAACAGTCGCAGATTTATCGTGACCAAGTATCATGGTTATGTTTCTGCAATGAATGCATGAATATGACACGAGATAGATATACAATATATACAAACACCCGTGAGTGTCACGGAATTACTGGAGATGCCGACCAGAATGATAAATTGCCGGAGATAGCCGTCTCTAGGCCGCCACAACTATTTGATGCTGGGAAAGGTTTTCCCTGATCAAACGCAAACCAAAATTCTTTGAATACAGGAGAAGGATTTCCCGGATCAAAGGGGGACCAGTCGGCATACTGTTTACCACGATCAGAAGAATGAGAGAAGGAGAGGTTCTCTGCACCTGGCTTCTGGCCAAGTCAGTGACGTCATTCAAATACACAGTCCTCGGGAGTCGGGATAAAAAGTTTGCAATCAGTGTGCCAAATGGATTTAAAACGAACTGGAGTGTTAACCTATTCCTGTTCCAATTGGAAGAAGAAACTACGGTGTCCCGTGTCGTTTAAAGTCGACGGACATTTGTCTATAATGTCAATTTGTGGTTTCAATTCTGGACAGGACTAGATTACATAAGGTTCTACTGTATATCAGAACTGAAGGACAACTCAGAGGTGTGGACAATGACAGTCACACCGAGTGCAGTTCTGCTGAATGGCCTTTGCAATGGGACACCGTTCCACACGGAATCATAGTCTCGTCTGAAAAGAGTGTTTATCATAAACAGGCTAGTTTGTCAGTGACTGAGTGCCCAAAACGGCTGATTAGAAGGAACTGTGAACACCTTCAATGACTATGACATTTGTAGGTAGAGAGGTGGAATAGAAATGAGAATCATTCAGTAACATTGTCCAACTAGACAGGTTTTTTTTTTTGTTTTTTTTTTGGAGGTCGTGTGAGATATGTGAAAGTGTTCCTAGGTCACAGGGTTTATATAGACGTATCAAGTACACAGTGTTTTCCGAACTTATGGACTTTATTATGCCATATTCAACATTAGTAACCAGGCACCCAGACTATCCACTATCAACTGGAAGAAGTCGACCCCTGGCCGGAGAGATGCTTCATTTGGTGAGGTCCCTCTGACTTGCTATGTTGTGTTGTGGTATGGCCGGACACTATGATGAAAGATCCTGAACTAACTGGCCTCATCTCGCATACACAATATACTATACTACAGAAGTTCTATACACATACATTGCACACACGTGACACTTTTCTTTATTAAAGTATTTTATCATTTGTTAGAAGCCAGAGTTGTGTGGGTATGTGCTGGAGGAATATGAAGAGGCTATTGTCCCGTGGTAAGAGAGAGAGAGAGAGAGAGAGAGAGAGAGAGAGAGAGAGAGAGATAGAGAGAGAGAGAGAGAGAGATAGTGATCCAGAGACTGAAGGGGTTGTGTGGACAAAGATCAATTAGATTCCAAGGCTGATGATATAGAATTAAAAGAGTGTGCTTGTTGATTCCTCTCACCCCAGGGACAACAGGCGACAATGAGGATAGTTGCAGAGGAACATCTGAGGTCTGATTCCGGGGTACCGAGGTCTAGAAGGGGGCAACAAGAACTATGAATCCATCGTGTCTGGTCATATTTCCAGTCTATATGGCAAATAATACACGGAAAAGAGAATAGAGACACAGATGAATCAAAGAGCCAACTTTATTTTCAAAGCGTTAAGAATTGGGCACACAGGCGAGTCTGACATTCTGATCTCTCTGCTCTCATACATTCAATTAATCATGTGCCATGCCGGAAAGCGTGGGCGGTCATGACGCGCCATTTCACTCGATCACCAGAGTCGTGGATCAGCTCAGTGTTCCTGTCTCGACCATGTCATGTAGTCAAGCCATCCAGGTATTTACTTCTCGGTCTTCCTCTTGGTATGTTCCCTTCGATCTTGCCAGTTGTCACTAAGTTCTCCAATACATTTCTTCTCATAACATGTCCAAAAATATTGACTGTCTACGTCTAATTTATCTAATCAATTTACGATTTTCATTTGTCTCCTGTAGTACATTAGTAGTATATACTGCGCATTAAGGTTAGCATTTGAGAAGCCTCTCCACATAATTATCAATTGATTTTCCTTATGTAAGACTAATAATCGTGAAAAGATGACGTCACAAACCGGCTCCTCATCTCATCTCATCGTGTTCCTCTTGTACCTTGTGGTGTCGAGGTGAAGTATAAACAGCGGGAGAGTGCTTCATGTGGGCTTCATGTATCGATATCTCATGGACTCTGTTATTCCCGGCGTCCATCTTTACATGGTCGGCCTATTACTCTGCTTCTCGCTGGTCTGTTCATTGCTTGTTGTGGTATACTGTCAGTTGGTAACCTACTTGCATGGTCAAACCAATTGACATGCTGTCTTCTAATAAAATCTAGTGCAACTATAACCCCCACTTTAGTCCTGATTTTTCATTTCTGTTCTTATCTCTTCTTGATACATTGAGTATTCTTCTCAGGAATCTCATTTCTGTTGTTGTGATTTTTCTTTTCTCTTTTTCTGTCATTGTCCAGGTTTGGCATTGATAACATAGAGTTGGTAGGAAGATTGTGTTGTAAAGTTCTTTCTTATTAGTTATTGATACATGATTGTTCTTTAGTATTGGTGCCATTTGTCCAATGAGTTGATTTGCCTTATTGCATCTATTTTCGATCTCGTCTTCTGATTTGCCATTTGATGAACTCTTTACTTGTTTCAAGGAATGTTCGTTTAGGTAAATCGTTGGTGCGTTTTCTTGCTCCTCATGTATCGATTATTCTCAGTTTTCTTTCTCATTCTTAAGAGTTATATCGAATCAAGCCAGATTTACTGATGCCAGTCATGGACATATAGCAGTATGGAATAGTGTGAGGTCAAAGCGAGTCAATGTAGTTGGACGGGGTGGGTTACTTTTCTCGCTCTTTATTGATTTTTTATCTTCTGTTGTAATTTTTAGTGGTAGGGAGTGAAAGGTGATGACATCACTATCTAGAGGCTTCGATTTTTATTTTTCCGCGCTTCTCCTCTGGGCGTGTTCAGTGGCGGTGTAGTGTTTTAGTGTGTGAGAAATCGATACCTCATCCTCGCCTCTTAGCTAAGACGTTGTAGGATTTACTGCAAAACAGGATAATAAAAACATAAACAACACCATCATCATGCTTATGTCTGATTAGAAATCTGTAGTGTGATAATGCTAAGAATAATTTTGTGTGTATCTTTAGGTAATGTTGTAAAAGATTACTTTGTATATATCTGGCTGTTTGCGTGTGTGCAAATGTGTTAATTGTTCGATTGTTATTTGTGTGGGTGTGACTGTTGGACATGCATAGTAACTGTGTTATTCTGTCTCTGATGTGTTGCTTCTGCATAATTGACATTAGACTATCTGTCTGGAGCTACATGCTTCTACTTGTACTTTAGGTTTCATACTGAAAATCAATCTGTACGTGATTTTTCGTGCTTCAGGGGTGATGTTTTTCTTGTGTAGGGTGGAAAAAAGAGTGTACCATCTTTTAATTATTAGTTGTAATGGCGGCACTTGTTGTTTCACTGACTATTTATATATCTTGTGTCTTGATTTTTGTAACAAGTGTTAATTTCCCTGTACTGCTTTCATGCATATGTTGTAGAAATTCGGTAATATGCCATTCTATGTGTTCCCGTGTTATGTATTGTTTCAAATTTTGGTGTTCTGTGTTAAGAGGACAAAAAGTGCAAAGGGATTCATAGCAAAAGAAAATAGCCGATGAGTCTGAGAATGGAGGTAGATGTGGTTGCTGCAGATTTCCGCAGGTTGGAGAACAAACCGTATGCACGTGTGGTGATTGTAATTGATTCAGAAAGCATAAAGGCAGAGATAATAACTGGCATGCTACGTGCAGAATGGTTTGCTTCGATTCAGAGGTCGCGGGTTGTGGGCGTTCGCTGGATCTTTTCTTTAGGACCCTCTAGTATGGTTGGAAATGAGCAGGCAGATAGATTGGCTGGTGCCGTATCATTAAGAGGTGCTAAGACAGATGTGGTGAAGGCCGTCTATAGGAACCCTATAATGCAGAAGGAGAAATGGACTGCTATAGTCTAGAGAGAATGCAACAGCAAGGGGCGATCAGAGGGTCTGGTCGACAGTTGTCGCTTAGAGGTAAAGAGAGACGGACACATAATTAGATTTCAACGGGCACTATAATTACTGGAACTCTACGCTGGCTGTTTAAGATGAAGACTGCGTGCTTATGCGAATGCCTAAACACAACAGACATGTCACACTAAAAGCCAAAGAAATACCATACAGACTACTTGTCAACAGGACACCTATAAGCATTCCCATAAGCGTTTAGAGTGCAGTGATGTCGATTCTTGGCTCAATTCAGCTAAACTGAGTTTTCGTATCTTGTGTGCTATGTAATATAAAGCTAGTTTGTGTTGTTCTGGGTAGTTGTGATGCTACCCACATGATTGGTTCTAAGTGCTTGTATCTGTGTTGTTATGTCTTGTAGTGATATTCCGCCGTGTTTTCTTTTCATGTATGAGTATTTTATTTTGTAAGCTCTTGTAACATATTGGTGAAAATACATTATTTGTCTTTTCGGAAGATCGCTTTGTATCTGTATCTGTCAGTTTTCTTGATTGTGTGTGTTTTTATTAGTTGTTGTTGTGCCGTAAGTGTGGCTGTGATTGTTGGACATGTATAGTAAATATGTTCTTTGTTTCTTGACTATTGTCTGCATAGTTGGTATGGTGCTATTTGCTTGGATATCCGTGCTACTCTTTCTAAAGTGTATCTTCTACTTAAAAATGGCTCAACTGATATTAGCGTCTTGGGTAATTATAGACCTATTTCCTTAGTATCGCCGCTATCAAAGCCATTAGAAAAACACATGCATAAAATAACACTACATCATGTAATTAACAACGATCTAATAATTGACAGTCAATCTGGGTTTCGACCTAAATATTCTTGCCATAGTGCCCTTACAAAAATGACCGATAACTGGCATCTTTGTATCAACAATGGCAACATTTGTGGAGCAGTATTTGTAGACTTTAGAAAAGCCTTTGATATGGTAGATCATGATATTTTAATTATAAAATTAAAACACTTGAAGACTAGCACCAATATGGTGAACCTAATTACGTCATTTTTATCTGACAGACAACAAGTAGTGTCCTTCAATAACTGTCTATCAAGACCCATACAACTTAATTTTAGTGTGCCTCAGGGCTCAATACTAGGTCCGCTGCTCTTAACAGTGTATATTAACGATCTTCCTTTACACCTCAGTACTTCGTGTGACCTATTTGCGGACGACTGCACTATTTACACAAGTCAAGAGAGCCTTTGTGACTTAGAGAGCTCTTTACAAAACGAACTTGAAAACCTTAGTAGATGGAGCAATGAAAATCGCATGTTAATTAACATCGACAAAACCAAATCCATGCTAATAACGACCAGACAAAAACAACAGAGCCTAGCCATAACTGGGACACCACTCGAGCTCCACGTGGACACGTTACCTATAATTAATGTAAATGAACTTAAAACAATAGGTCTTTTAATTGACAGACATTTAAACTGGAGCCCTCATGTTCACGTCCTTACCAAGAGAATAGCACAAAAATTTCACCAACTTGCTAAAATTCAGCACTTTTTGGATGAAAGCACACGAAAAATATTCTATGCATCCTATATCCAATCACCTCTCGATTATTGTTCCACACTCTGGGATGGTTGCCCTAAATCTAATATGAAACGATTGTGTTCGCTTAAAAACCGCGCTATACGTCTAGTTTCTAGCATAAAGCACGTTGAAAGTAATAAATTATACAGCCATCTAAGACGTCTACCACTTCGAAATCGTTTCCTTTTTAACAAAGCCAAATTAGTGAATAAAATTATATCTGAAAATACCCCAGAGTATCTTCTACCGTTAATTCAATCTAATGCAATGAACAGTAAGCGCTTAAATTTATTACAGCTTCCTAAGCCTAGATTGGACTTATACAAAACTTGTTTCGCATATTCTGGTGCTCACTTGTGGAATAGCATTC